>VZRN01004720.1:387487-474214 GCA_013397935.1 Dasyornis broadbenti | reverse complement strand
AGGTGTCACCCGGAGCGAGCGGCGCCGGGGCGCGGCACCCCGGGGATGGAGCGGGCGCTGGGCACCGGGAGCGGGTGCGGCACTCCCGGCACGGAGGGCAGTGCAGGGCCGGGGTCTGGGGTGCGGCACCGCCGGGGCAGTGCAGGGCGGGGGCGGCCGGAGGTCGCGGCATCCCCTCAGCACCCCCACAATGGGGTCCCGGAGCCGCCGAGCCGGACAAGAGGGGTTTGCTGGGCAGGGCTCCAGCGGGTTCCAGGGGCTGCGGGGGTTCCATCGCCAGGGGCAGGAGATGCTCCTTCAGCTGCATCTCTGTGAGCAAGGGCTGTGTGCTGGGGGCTCTGCTGTGCCTCTGGTGCTGTAAAATCAGGGAAGCAGGGCCTCGGTACAGCCAGCAATGACCAGGGGCCGTTTTCCAGGTGCCCTTCTTCCCAGAGCTCTTAACCCAAGACCTTCTTAAAGAAAAAAAACCACATAAAAATTAGGGAAATAACTCTAAATGCTCAGCATTTCAACACTTCAATTGTCTGGTTCTGGAAACTCTGAAACCAGAACCCTGATTGTGGAATTATTAAGGTTGGAAAAGCCCTCCAAGACCATGAAGTCCACCCTGTGACTGAACCCCACCATGCCCACTAAACCACATCACCAAGTGCCACATCTGCTCATTTTTTGAACGCTTCCAGGGATGGTGACTCCACCACTTCCCTGGGCAGCCTGTGCCAATGCTTAGCCACACTTCCCGTGCTGAAATTTTTCCTAGTATGGAACCAAACCTCAACCTGATCGATCCAATTCAGGGTCTAATTTCCGATGATTCAATGCAATTTTTGAAAAACAACACCAATTTCTGAACGTCAGGTCCTGGGTAATCCTCCCCAAACCCAATGTGCCCCGATCACGTGTGAGGTGCAGAGTAGGTAACGAGTTCATGCAAGCACAATGTGTTATAACCTCTGGATTACAGACATTAAGAGTTGTATGCTGGATACAGGAAGAGTCGTGTGCAAACTTCTGTGAAAAACTTCCAGTGGCTGTAAGAATTTCAACATATCAGAGCAGCCCGAATCCATCTTTATTAGATGTCTTCAGAGCTGCTTTCCACTTTTAAACCCTCCCTGCATCTCCACTTGTTCTTTCCCTCTTGCGGATGCTCAAGAAGAAAGCAGAACCAGAAATGTCATTTGGCTTTTGCTGCTATAAGAGATTTTTCTGTGATTTACAGTGTCACCACTTCATAAAACTTCCCATCTCCTCTCTCTCTGGGGCGTGCTCTGGCCTCACTCTCTGCTGGTGCTGCCCTGACTGTGATTCTGAATCGCTTTTCCCCCATGACTCGGCCCCTTTTAACTTCCCATCTCTATTAAAAAGCTAATTTGGGAACTCTTTCAATGCTCCCAATTTTGTATTTTTAAATAGAGTATGAAAGTCAAAAGCAAGCTTGCTGCAGATAGTCTGAAGTGAAAATATTCCTTCTTCTGACTCACTTTTTTTTCATTGATATTTTCTCAGTTTCTTTCTCCCTCTGCTCTCTCTAACTCTCTCTTCTTCCCCTCTTTCCCTTTTGCTCTCTCATTCTGCCTTTCCCCTCCTCTCTCTTTTCTGGGAATGACTCCTTCAGTTCTACCACCCCAATTGTATCTTTCAATAAAACTTTTTGAACAACTTTTTTTCATTCTGCTACTGAAAAGTAGAACCTGCTGGTGTTAAAACAAGCCATGTAAGCAGAGAAATTATGGAATGATCATGGTTAAATATCAGTATTAAATACGGTTCACTTCTTTTTTTATCCTTTATATTTTCTTTTGTGCTTATATCCTACGCCTCTACAGTGTATTTTATTCATTGCATTTGTTCTCTGCATTGGGTGCTATTCTGCATCAATTCTGCATTTAATGTCTCCCTCCCTCTGTGGCTGTGCTGCAGAAGTTCTGCAGTGAGGGTTGCAGGAACGCAGCTTGGCTGCCTGGAGTTGCAGCTCGCCACAACCGCGGAGCCGTGTGCTCCGATCCTGTGCTCTCGGCTGTGCCAGCAGCTCCCTGGCTTTGGCGCCGAGCTGCTGGAAACACCTGCACAGGTTAAAGGAAGATCTTGGATGTGATTTTGTGAAAGAGCCACTCTTTGTAAGCTGAACATTACATATGTGCTTCAGTGCCCTCATGCCACAGCTCGGGCAAAATCAGTTCCAGCCCCTTCCTCGTGCGTCTCCCATGCAGTGCCTGCTTCAGGGGTGGAAATCTAAATTTTGTTTGAGACAGAAACAGAGTGCCAAAAATTTTGTAGGCTTTTTTATAAGAAAAACTAGACTATTGAATCGTGAAGGTGTCCCTAAGAAATGGCCTTTCATAATAAGGTTCTGCTTTAGTTTTCTTGCAAGATCGGTACTGGAAATATTTTATAGAGATGTGCGAAAAATTAAACCCCGAATTCTTTCAGCATCCCTCGCTTTTTAAGGGGACCTTGTTATTGGCTAAAATAAACCCCAAAGGGAAAGGTGCCTCATTTGGAAGCCCCTTTGGGAGCAGGAGGCAGACAGGAGGCGTTACGGGTCGGGGCATGGATTCAGGATGCCTGGGGAGCGCACGAGCTGCGCTTTGGGGCGCAGAGCAGGATCCGCTGGGCTCTCCATGTCCTCGCGTGGTTCCCAGCCCCGCCCCTCGCTCCAAGGCGCCGCTTCCGCTGGACATTGCCTGCCCCAGCCTGCAGCCCTGCCCTGCCTGTGGCCATTGGCACACCAAGGCCTTGGCTTCGGGGCCATCTCTCATTTACATCGAGCTCAGTTGTCTCCCCCTCCGTGTTTGGAGATTTTCCAGCCCAAAATAAAGCCTCGCAGGCAGCTGCATTCTGCCTCTTCTTCCTGAAAGGAGAGAGGAAGGAGCCGTGGATGGGGTCCAGCAGCAGCGAGAGTTACCCAGCAGCTGCAACATTTTCTGCTCAGCTGATGGTAATGAATCAAGAAAGGGTCACACAAGACAGAAGAGGGAAAAGACCCTTGAAGGGCAGGAGTGACACCGAACCAGGGCTTTGATTGATTGGCCCCTGTCCTCTGTCCCTTCCCAGCGCCCTCAGGCCCATTTCCCGTGGAGTTTCAGTGTCTGACAGCCCAGGCAGGACTTCACCCACTGCTCTTTATCCAACGGCTCTGCAGCAAGTTTCTTTTGCAAGATCTGCTTCCAGCCAGTTGGGAATTCTTGTAATTATGAGCCAACCCAGGCTAAAAAGCTCGGAGCTGAGCAGAGCACGAGGCGAGTGCACTGCTTTGATCTCGCGCTCGTGGGTTAACCCGTCACCATCAAAGCGATCATCCTCGTCTGCTGCCAGTGGAGAGCCCAATTAAAGAACAGCAAAACAACCCCAACAAACCCCAAACCGACCTGAAATAAATGATCGGTGTGAAATTATCGGGTTTGGAATGATCACCAGAGCTCAAATGATGCTGAGGGTTTTTCTGCCACAGTCAACAACCCAATAAATTGGAATTGCAGTTTTTTGGTGGCTCATAACCAGTAAATCAGGTCTGGGGATCTCTACATTTGCTGCAAATTTAAGGAGTTGTTCTTCCATTTTTAAGAGTGCATTTTAAATCAAGTCAACAGCCATAAAGCAATATACAGCCTGCCTAGCTATTGTCTGGGGAATGAGCCCTGTACTACCATCATTCCTTTTTATTATTATTACGTATAGGGGAAGGGAGAAGAAATTTGGGAGTGAGATTGTCCATGTTCATCCATCAGGTGAGCCTGGGCCTTCAGACATGGACAGGTTTTTTCCCAGTATTTCCTAATGGAGTGGATGGTCCCCACAAATTGCTGAGGAAAAAAGCCCAAGGGGTGGATTTAGCCCCAAACCAATTTATCACACCAAACTCCTCTCTGTATAAGAATTCTAACAGGCAGAAATAAATTTATTCCTTTATCTGAGAACAGATTAAAAATAACTTTACCTGCAGACATATTCTATAACTAGAATTCAAGCTTAATCTGATTTTTTTATAATATTGAATCTAGTAAGATCATTATTTCTGCCTTGCTCTAGCAGGATGTAGTCTCCCCGCTAAAGGGAAGGTGCATCTGCGTGTCCTTAAGGGCTAACCTGGAATTCAGATCTTAATCCTCAGCACAGACCTTTGAGAGAGAAAGGGAGCTTTTGTTAATGCATTAATTTAAACTTGCTCACAGCAGCAGCAGTAGCTGATAGCTTGAAAGTAAATTCAGTCAGTATTTTTGGATAGTCCAGGGCTAAAGGAAGCTCTTCATGAATGGAAAATCTCTCATCTAAGCCTCTTGAGGAGCTCCAAGGGGATATTTATGCAAACATCCCTGTGAGCAGGAGGCGTTCTTGCTCTTCGTGTGAAAGACACAACTGTCGGGCTCGTTGTGTCTCTTAGGGAAATCTGTCCAATCACCAAAACCGCAAGAACTTTTGGTGCTGGGTGATGTCACCTTCCTTGCGGGGAGAGGGGAGGCTAATCAAGACATATTGGCACGTCTTGTTAAATGCAACTGGGTTTGCTGGCAGCAAACTTCGGGGCCAAAAGTATTGGTCACTCTGGGTTTGTATTAGGGGAGAAGCTGGCAAATCAAAAGAATGTGATTTTTCAAAATCACCGTGCTCACGTCCCTGAGCAGGAAATCCTCTGCAATGAAAACTCGTTTTGCTCACCAGGAATGAGTTACAGCAGCTCCTTCTTTCAATTAGCTAGAATAACCTCTATTGCTGTGGCTGAACGCTCAGACAATGGATTTTCTAACCCTGTGTCCAGGGAAGAACGTGCAAAACGCAGCAGAGCCCTGAAGCGGCAGGACAACAGAACCAGCTTGAGCAGGAACCCAGCAAACGTTGGAATGGCCGGCAGTGAGTCCATGTAACAGCACCTGAACGGAGCTCTGCCCGAATGACGGCTTTGCTCTTGATGAAATGGCTCCATTCATGCCGCTCCTTGTCTGGAGATCTGGGGCTCTGCAGACATCATTCTGGTTCTCAGACCAAGAGAATCAGCTCCTTATTTCTGTGGATGGCAGAAATGGAGGCAGATAAAATTCCTCTTTTTCTCAGTTTTCAAAGTGAGGAAGACTCTTTTCCCACAGTTTATTTGTTGCAAAGGTCCATTGCCTGGGATGCAGCCTTCGTCTGCAGGAGGCAGCTGAGGAACAGCGCTCAATTACCCAGAGGAATGGCATGGGTAATTAGGAATTGGGATCTGACAATTCCTTTATTGCTATTGCAAACAGCAGCACAAAGAAAGGGATGCATTTACTGACTATTATCCATCTATGACAGATCCACATCAGACTGTACCCTTTGCCCTGGCTGCATCAGGCAGCACTCCGTGCAGGCACTCGGCGGGCTCAGGATCAGACCCTCAGGTGTAAAGCTTAATGAAAAGCAAGATAAATATTCATGAAAGGTCTGATTTTATGTGACCTGCTTTCCACCTGAGCCGTGATCCAGGCTGCTGATCCGAAGAATAGATTCTGATTTCCATTTGATAAGGCTTACGTTTTTTGGCCAAGGGAAGCTCAAAAATAATCCTTTTCTGAGCAGATAAATCATCTAAAGCGCTCCAACATGCAGGCCAAGGTAGGGGCAAAGCTGCTCACCGAGCCCCTGTGATTGCTTATTTTCAGGAGTCCCTCCTGAGAGCTGCTTTTGTGGGAGAGGCTGGGGGGGACTCGGTCGGGGCAGGGGACTGGGACAGGGCTGTGCCCCAGCCCTGAGCACTCAGCCCTGCCAGGTGCTGCCTCTTTGGAGCGCTCGGAGATCCCTCAGCCCGTGTTCCGAAGGAAGATCCTGCGGGCCCGGCCGGCCAAGGGGCTGCTAATGCACATGGAGCAAACAGGCGCTAAGTGCTTCGCTGGGCTGCAGCCAGGGGCTGGCTCCGGAGGATCCCAAGCCCTATTAAAACGTGGATTTTAGACCCAGCTGATAACGAAAGCTGTCACGTGGCACTCGGAGCTGCTGCTGAAGTGGAGCTTTTGTGCTGTGGGGCTCCTCGGGCAGCTGGAGTCAGCTCCAGCGCTGCCTTCACATGACAGCAGCACTGAGCAGCAGAGAGGGCTTGTGATTATTTACTAATTAATCCAGCGCAAATAGACACATGAGAAATGTTCATTTAAAATTGCTGGTGGATCACAGAGGAAGTGAGGCCAGAGCCTTGCACAACATCGAGACGATTCCCTTGGTTCCGTCCTGAGGGACCCTCAGGAGAACAGGTCTGAAAAACAAATTCTGCTGGTAGGGAAAACAAACATTTACAATTCTAAACAACAAAATGAAATCACGAAATAAACAGGATTTTAGGTTCTAATTAGTGCTGGAATGTTGTCTAAACCAATGTATGTACGGCCTGTGTGAGCCCCCGGCTGCTCGAGGGACTGGCATCACACTTAGAACACATTTCTTTGTGAGCACAGAGCCGTGCTATGGGGAGAGTCGTGGCTCAGGGCCAGAGCTCCTGACTGGAGCAGCACCTGCTCCGCTTCCATGGAAATCCAGATCCGGCATCAGCAGCTCTTGCAGCGGAGTATCGGAGGAGAGGAGAAGAGAATTTGGCTCAGGGCCTGCCCTGCTGGCAGCCCTGCCCAGGGCTGCTGGACGAGCCTTTTGCCCTGCACCAACTTCAACTCCAGGAGCTCTCACAAGTGCCATGGTAACAAAAGGGGCTATTAAGAATAAATAATTACGATAAACACTTCCTAACTTTTATCCATAGCTTCTCTTCAGGAACAAAAGCAGGGACAGAGAATTCTCATCTGACCTTCAGACAGAAGGATAAGATGCACAGCCACAAATATCGCAACCAGGGCTCGGGATAATTTCACCTAATCCTGAGAATACAGCTACAGCCTTCCCGGGAGGATGATGACATTCAGAGCGTGAGCTGTTGCTAAGCTTTTGAGAAAACATTTATTCTTCGGCCACAAACTGCGTCTGGTCTTTGTCATTAGCAGAGACATTTATGGCAGAAAATATTGTTCCTTTTAAAATATTCTGTGATAAAAGGCACTTAGATGTCCAGAGTGAGCATTAAATTACCTCTGAAGTGGGGCTGTGCTGCAGGAGCTGCTGACTCCTCCACGTTCCCATCTCACCCTCAGCAGTGCCAGTCTTCCCAGGGTTATTGCTGCAGTTTCAGGCATGGACACCAGAGTCAAACGATTTTCTTGACAAGGCCACACTTGGCTCAAACAATTTCCCTCCCAGTTTCTTAGATCAGTGTCTGGTCTACTTCCACAGCAGCAAACAAGTGTAAACTCTAGCAAAGCACAAACTGGCTGTTGCCATCTCTGCTGCTGCCTCCTGGCTCCAGAAACGTCACTGCTGAAGGGTGGCACTGGAACACCAGGGCTCTGCAGCAGCCCTGAACCTAAACCCATTTGTTTTAGATGTGATTCTTCTCTTATTTGTTCTCAGAAAACCTTTCCTTTGGCAGCGTGTGTAACTCAACAGCACTGAGTGCTGTGTAAACACAGGAGCTTTAATTGCCCAGGTTTTGCAGAATTAAGGCATGCTTGTGTTATTTTGTTCTACCTTGTAGTTATTTTGCTCAATTTCTTTTGAGGACAAGCTAACAATGTTCTCCCAGGTTACAAAAATTACACGAATTATTCCTAAACCTGGCATGGAAACAGCTGGCTGTGAGCCATTTGCACTGGAGGATTAAACCTTAGATCACAAAAAAAAAAAAAAGCCCAAACCACAACAACAACAATAACGAAACAAAACAAACAAACAAACAAAAACCCCAAAAACCGAAAAACAAACAAAAAACCAAACCAACAACTTGGGAGAAGTTCAGAAAAGCACAGAGGGCTCAGCTGAACCCGCGCTGTGACCCTGATGTGCTCATGAGAGAGTGGGATCTTTTCCGGGAAGCTCAGCTCTTCCCTTCCCAACCGGGGCCAGAATCACCTGGGAGCAATTTTAGCTTTTCGTCCCCCAGTGCGTCCCTTTCTCTGCCCCTTTGTTGGTGTGAATGGAGCGTTTCTCTATCCACACTGACCTCTGAGTCCGTGTGCAGGGTCAAGGGCTGGCCCTCGGCAGAGGCTCAGGAAATGCCCCCGCTGTGGGCCTTGGCTCAGATTTCTCCTGCCAGCTTTAGCATCTCCCTGCCTCCACCAGATCCCGTTTGCTCTCGGCCTCGGTGGCAAGGGGCTCTTTGGGATGGTGGCTCCCAGCCGGATCCTGAGCCTTTGGCTTTGTTCTTTGTTGTCCGAGTGGCGCTGGGGAGGTGCCCGTTCCCACAGACTGCACAGGAGGCTGGCACACCTTACAGCTCCAGCAAGGAGGAGTGTTTGGAATCTGGGGACGGCCGCTGGAGCCAAGAGCAGCCAGAGCTCCAAAGGAGCTGGGTGTGAAGGCTGGCAGGGGAGGGCATGGAGAGTGAGCTGCCCTGGCTCTGAGTTTTGACCACTCTCAGCAGAGTTTCAGGTCTCTCGTGCCGTGGCTCTCCCAGCCCTCGCTGGCGGCTGCTCCCAATGGCACGGCATGGCATGAGAGACACAGCCCTGACCCAAAATCGTAGAAAGACTCAAGTGCTCAGAATTTTAAGATGGTGCCTCATAAATTTCTGTTCTTTCTTCCTCTACTTGTTTGTGTGTCCGTACTGATATTGAGCGTCTTTGTGGAAAAGGGTTTTTAGGAGGTAACTCATGCCTGTACAAGGGCGTTAGCAGAAGTCTAAAAAGGGTGCTCAGCAAAGTGCAGGAGGTTTTGTTAATTATTCTTGCCATAGCAACCCCTCCGGGAAAGACTTTCTGTGGGATCAGGGCCTTGCAGTGCTTTCAGAGATGTGGGAGAGGAAAGCCCCTGCAGGTGCACCCTGAGGAGCTGCACTTCCTTTGCTCCAGCCTTGTCCGGAGCAGCCCTAAATTCTAATTTGAGTCAGCTCAGGAGAACCAAAACCCAGCCCAGCACTGTGAGCGCCCTCACCCCAGAGCTCCACAGAACCTGCTCTCATTTATCTCATTCTCCCTCATTTCCTGCATCCGACGAGCCCAGGGAAAACCTGCCAAGGGCTGCACTTCCTGTGAAGGACAGTGCCTGGCAATTACTTGGACAGAAGCTGAGTGTGTTCAATTTGGAGATAATTATAAATCTGTTTAGGAAATCAAAGAAGCCACAATGTATTTTTAAAGCAGAGTATTTTCTACTTAACACGGATAAAAACAGATAAACATGGCAATAAAAGAAATATTCAGCCTCCTTGTGTGGGCAGCCTTCAGCATCACGTAAAAGCATTTAACCTTTACGTGATTTAAAGATAACATTCTCTTATTAGATGCTGATAATTAGTCAGCAGATGCAGAGCAGAGCACGTACCAAAGTGAACCCACAATTATTTCACTCCAGTGGATTAATGACTCCTTTCAGGAGCTCATCACCCAAACACTTCTGTAACACAGCCAGCGTATTACGAGTTCCTCAGACTTCTTTAACAGCACTGCATCATCCTAAAACCTTTCTGTGGTGAAACAAAGATTGGTGTTTGGCATCTCCCTTTTCCTCAGCCCGATGCTGATGATTTATTGGGCATGGTGGGATTCAGTCAAAGGCCGGACTTGATGACTTTTAGGTCTTTTCCAACCTTCCTGATCCCAGAACTCCAGGAACCTGTTCCCACTGCACAGTACAGAGCGCTGGGAATGCATCCCCTGGTGCCCCCAGCACCTCCCTGCTGGGCTCAGGCACCACGAGGCACGGTCATAAATCACTCCTGACCCTCTATTGCTATCGCTGTAACCTCTGGGCAACTCCCCCTTCTCATCTCTTTGTTCTCAAGCGTTCCCCAAAGGAGAAATGCCAAATCCACTGATTTATGAAATCCCTTTGTAGTTAATATGAAGACAAATTAAAAAATGCTGGGATTGTGTTGGGTGGGAGCAGCAAAGGCAGCAGAGGAATGAAGCGCGAGGCTGGAGAGGAGCAAGGAGCCCGGAGAAGGCCAATGGGCAGTGCCCCGCTCACGTTACGGTCTGGAGGGCGCGGGGGAATTGGCCAAGGGTTGCACTTGAGGATCCAGCGGGGTCCAAGCTGGGCCCCCACAGAGCCCCAGTCCCGTTCCCACTCCCCCCTGAGGAGCCCAACCCTGCCGGGGCTCCCCATCCACCCCGGGGTAAAAGCTCCTTCCCAGGGCGTTTTCCCCTTGTTCCAGCGGCACCAAAGGCGCTGTGCGTGCGGGGTGGCCGTGCCACAGCTGTGCCAGTGAATCACATGAAATATGAGCTTTATTGATCTTGTCTGTGCCGCATTGTTATTCACACTGAGCGAAATTCACCCCTAGGCACAGGACAAACATTAGAGTTGGGAAAAACATTGCAGCTGAATGTTTTATTTGGTGAAAAAAATGCAGGTTTGAATCAGTTGAAACTGCTTGTAAATTCATGTTGCATTTGTCAAAGGGTTTCAGTACATAAAACATTTTTCATAAAATCAAAACATTTACTATTGATGTTTATTAAATGCAACATCTACATTTTAAGGTCTGAAATAGCTTTTTATTTTAAATATTAATAAGATTTACTTTAAAACTAATACTAACCCCTGAAAAACAAACCAGTATTTTGCTAAGATTAAAAATCAACAAAATACAAAAATTATGAACAAATATTTGGTGACTTCAGCTTAGAAAGAAAACATAACATTTTCCAGGTTGACTCAAAATTCTTTGGGCTTAGCCCATGAGGAATGCATTACCCAGGGCTGCTGAGCTGGAGCGGGGTGTTTGAGCCACTTGAGCTCAGAAAGGAGCCCAGCGATGCTCGCATGCCCCGTGGGCCTCAGTGTAACTTTTGTGTCTCTGGGCTTCTCTTCCCCTCGTTTGCCCAAGCTTTCCCCCAGCAATATGAAACCAGAAGTGAGTATCAGGGTGTTGGGGTGCTGCGGCACCAGCTGGTGTTTGCCGAGTGTGTTGAGGCTACGGTGATGCTTGTGGAAAGAATAAAATCATCAAAAGAAATGTCTTGGAGGATTCTCCTGCATTGGCAATAGATTTCCATTGGTGTTACACAGAGCAGAGTCAGCTTTTCAAAAAGTCCGTAATAATTTAATGTGCATTATTAAACAATATAGATCCTGATGCAGCTGCTGGGGCTCCTGCCTGCAGCAGTAGCATCTTGTACCTTTTATTTTTAAACGCTGACCATGTTCCCCTCTGTTCATTAATCTTGCATTGAGGTGTTGCTCTGCAGTGGCTGGCGCGGCTGCCAGCGCCAACAGCGCTCCAGAGCATCCTCAGGGAGGGCTGGGGCAGGAAAAGCCTCCTCAGGCACCGGTCTGGGCTGGCAGAGCCGGGGCAGGGGCAGGGGCAGTGCTGGAGGCGCTGAGGGGCTGCAGCTGCAGGGCCCTGGCTGGTGGGGCAGAGGGCAAAGGCAGGAGCAGGGGCAGGAGCGGGGCTGGGCACCCCAGGGGGACGCTGTGCCCACAGCACTGGGCGTTTCTGCTGTCACCCTCGTCCCCTGGGAGGAGCAGGGCGTCTCCCACAAGAAGCTGTGGGTGCCCTGCTCTGAGCTGCCAGTGCCCAGCTCCTGCAGCTCCTGCAGCCCCTCCGTGTCCAGGTCACCCCCAAACCCCATCACGTCCTCGGCCCTGACATTTGCTCAGGCTGTTTGCACTGGCAGGACACAACGGAAACAGCCCTCAAAAAGGGGAGAAGGGAAAAACAGGATTATGTAACCCTAAAGGCAAGGAAGTGGAGAAGTGTGGCGATAAACCAAGACAGCCAAGGATTTATTCGATAAAATCCGTCACGTTTGCCTGGGATCTGCTCAAGAGGAGCCTCCTCAGCTGATGGAGACTGATTTTCCTGCACCTCCTCCATCATCTGCTTTGTTCATTTTTTCCCATCTACCCTATATGGCCTCCATGTCAAAACATCATTTCACCATTATTGTCTGTTTCCAGGATGTCTTTTATTATCCTGATCTCATTTTGCAGCCCAGAAAGTGGCACTGGGTTGGCTCAATTCCCTCAGGTTTATGAAAGACTGCGGCAAGAGGGAAGAGCCTTTCAGCTCCTGCTCAGCCCCAGCTCCAAAGCCAGGGCTCCCCACCAAAGCCGGCGCAGAAATCCGGGCTGGCCAGGTGCTCCTGTGTGCACACAGATGGGGGAGATGCTTCAAAAACCAAAAATAATCATAAAGCAATCTGAATCACACACGAAGTAGATGTGATGGATCAAATTCACTTGTGGAAGAATAGAATCACAGAAGCATTAATGCTGGAAATTGCCTCCAAGTCCAACCTCTGAGTAACATATGAGTAATTACGTAAGTAATTGTAAAGTGCACATTTTTCGGCTGAAGTTAAAGCTGGGGCTGGGCTAACACAGCCTTTCCCAGATTTATTAAATATTTTGCAGTTTAGGCCATTAAAATTTTAAAAACAGCCACAGCCAAACAGAAGGGGAGGGGAGTGTTTGTAGGGTATCCTGACTTTTCCAAGTATTACTGGGAAAATGTGCCCCTGCATTGCTATAGATGTGATTTTTTAGGTTCTAATCTGTCAAAGAGATGCAATTCTTAGGGTCTGGACAGCGAATTCTCTGCCCTGGGATTTACAGATCATCATAAAAAACATTAAAGCCTTTGGGGAAATGAGTTCAGCTCCTTCAATTGCTGAACAATTACGGGTGGCCCTTGCGGCAGGCGCGGTCTGTGCTGTCCATCGCTGCATTACCTGCCTGCTCGGCAGCCTTTCGCAGGCGCTTCCGAGCTCCTGTTGTACCTTGGTTTTCATTGAGGTGCAATTTCTTTTGTAATGAGGCAGAACGCATTTTCCAGCCCCTACAGGTGCCTCTGTCAGCTCTCCAAATCGTGCATGAAGACGCAGGCTCCCAGCTGATCTCTCAATTAGGGCCTTGTTGATATTGGATAAATGAGGGTTCACCTGGCTTGGGCACGGCCTTGCCTGATTGTGGGCCAGGACCTCCACGGGAAAAGCACGCACTAAGAAGGAAAGAAAGAGGGGTTGGGTGCTGTGCTCTGCGCCTGCACAGGCTGAGCACGTGGGCTGCTGCCTTGGGCTGAAGCCGCAGGGCCGGTTCCAGTGCTGACCGCAGCCCGTGGTCACCCTCTAGGCCCGTGGATGCAAAAATTCTCCAGGTTCTGGCAAATCCAACATCAGGGATGCTCCCAGCTGCTCTCCCAAGTCCTTACAGTCCAGGTGCCGGGTTCCCAAGCTCTGCCCTGGAGAAATGCAGAGCAAATTGTGGCTGGAGCTCCCAGAGGGGCTGTCCTGGGGGCTTTGGCTTCACCTTCAAGAAGAAGGAAATGCAGTGTTTGCAGCAGAGATGAGGCCCCAGTTTGCACAGCAGCGTGATCTGGTTAGGCAGGTAATTAACTCAGCCTTATTGACCACAGCCCAAACGCCTAATGGAAGAAGTCTGGAAAGTGCTCCAAAAATTATTTCCTGCTAAATCAAAAGCCGAGATGAAAGGGAGGTTAATTTACAAAGATGGGCAGAAAGTTTAATAGCAATTTAATTTTTGTGAAAGATGTGTGTGTTGCTATAGCCTGACATGATGGAGGAAATTGCAGCAGTCCTGGAATCAAGCTGCTCTCTGATTTTCCTCCCGACGTTGGACGGTTGGGTTTTATGTGCAGCAATTCACTTGATGGCAGACCTCAGGACTTACAGTAAAAATCAATGTGAGGTTGCAGGCCCAGGCTGAGTTTGTGTCGCTTTGACACCACGCACGAGCCTGAACCCCTGCTCCATGATCCGTGCACCGGAGATGGGACGGGATGGAGCTGCCCCGATCTCCGCCCACCCCGATCCCAAACACTTCTCCCTTGTGCCAGGATTTCCCTGGCTGCTGCCAGCAGCTGCTGTCCTCCCCCAGCCTTCTGGAGCAGAGTTGACCTTTCCTGACTCCTTGAGCCACTCTGCAGAACTTTAAGCAACAACAACAGCTGCTCTGGAGATGGGTCACCTCTTCTAATCTGATGGAAAAGTTTGTTTGCCGATGCGAACACATGCCCAGAGAAATTAAATCTCTGCAATTAATCGTGTGGAAAGGATGGGAAGAGGCTGGGTGAATTCCTTAATTTCTCTTACAGACAAAATCTTCCTTTCCATTGGTTTTCCACAGCTAGCTGCAATTCCCTCATTTCTCGCAGCATTCCCCTGTATTAAAAATCCTTAGATTTATTTTCACTGCTTTAAATTTTAAAGGCAGCAGTTATTGCTGTTCTTGGGCTCTGCTACTTGTGCTTTGTAAAGCATTTTTTTCCAGAGGACAATTCTGTGCGTGCCAGATGTGTCGCTGCCATTGATCCCAGAGACCAGGCACAAATCCATGGATTTTTGGAGGTGTGCTGTCTAATATCAAAATGTTTGAATTGGCTTGTTACACGATACTGCCAACGGACTGGCATCTCCCTTAATAATATTATGAGCTTTCCTAGGGAGCTGTAACCTCTTTGGTGTACATGAATTCAGTAATAACTGTAATTATTATGAAGTTAATGTAAAACATGATGTCTCCCTCTGCCAATTCAAAGGCAATAAGTGTGAAAAACAGCTTTTCTTCTGATTGCACTTTGCTCGCCCTTCCCTGGGTTATGCAGCAGCTCCGGGTTTCCAGGGGCGATGCCGCAGGAAGAGCGGCTCCTTTGGCCTTTGCCAGCTCTGGGTGATGTGGGGAGCACACCCTGCTCCCCCCCAGCCTCCCTGGCTGCGCGTGGGGGGCTCCTCACAGCCCCCGAGGAGCCGCAGTCCTGCTGCTCCTGCTGTTCCAGCTGTTCCAGATGTTCCAGCTGTTCCTGCTGTTCCTGCTGTCCCTGCTCTCCCTGCAGTTCCCAGCTCAGGAGCCCCCGGGCACAGCCCCCAGCTCCGAGGTTGGCACTGGAAGCAGCCCCATCCCTTGGGCCAATACGCGTGCTCCGGGCCTTGATGGCTCTCCTGGCAGCCACCAGAACTGATCCATCTTCCTTTCGTGCCTCCACGTCGTTCTTTAAACACAGAATTTCCTGGCGGGGCCACGCCGCCTGCCAGGCTCTCGCTGCAGCTTCGCCCTCCCTCTGTTTCTGGCCCCTCTCAAACGTCTCCACGGACTCCTTTTACTTTTTAATGCAGCAGATGAAAAACAATTCTGTCCGGATTTTCTTGTGAGTCCCTGCCAATGACATCATCGTGGGATGCGGGATCAGAGCCCGGCAGAGCCCGGCGCGCTCCTGCGGGATCCGCTGCCTTCCAGAGGATCCCCGGCGCCCTTTGATGCTCGTCCTCACACGCCGCCACAACGCCCCGCTCGGATCTTCCCCAGCAACAGCTGCAGCAAACTTGATCGTGAAAAGAGCCCTTGATGTTCACCTGCTCCAGCTCGTCCTGAAAGGAAAACCAGAGCCTTTCCTGCGGAAATGGTGCGCTGGTCCCACTCCGGGTGCCCCAGAGCTGAGGCAGGCCCAGCTCCCCGGCGGGGTCAGCGGCTCTGCTGCTCCTCGGGGCTCCTTCCCTGCAGGTCGGCACCCGCTCCTCTCCTGGATCAAAATGCTGAGCACAAACCTTTGATTCACCACGTCTTTTTCAGGCAAAGCTAAAAATAGCAGTTTCAGATCCTCAGTCATATATAATTAGTCCCGCATTTATTTTTCAACAGATGTTCTTCCCTGTTGCTTGTGGCTGGGGGAGCGGTGAGTGGCGTCTGTGTCTGCACCAGCAGCCGGGGAGGGAGGGACCTGAGGGATTGCAGCTTTCCCGTGGGAATGCTTCAGGAATCACCGCAGTGGCTCCCCACAGCCCCTTTGCTCTGGCCTCCACAGACACATTTTCCTTCCCATGGACAAGGGCTGAGTTCCCGGGAGAGTTTTCACTCGAAGTTTTGGAGGCAGAAGGGGTTAGTCTGGGGAAATCCATTACTCCTGCCTGGAGGCACTGAGGGAATTAAGACTGCCACAAGATGATGGATCAGCAAAATTTTCCTTAGGAGATCAGATTAATAGGGATTATAGAGAAGTTGCAGTATATTTATCAAAAGAAAAAAAGAATTAAATTCCTCCTCCCATCATCAGAACTGGTTGTAAATTAGGTAAATCTATTTTCCTTTAAAAGAATAATAACCATAGATCAGACTCCCAGAATCTATATCCCCAAGGACTCGGGAAATGTATTGAATTAATCTTGGCTACAGGAGCAGCCCAGATCTTCTGTGTTAATTATTGTGCATCTTATTTGCCTTTTGTGTCTGGTCTGATAGGGCACAGGAGCTCATCAGACAAAAGGAGCTGTGAGGTGAAGCAGGGGCTCTGTGGTGATTCAGCTCCAGATCACCCGGGGTTAAAAACCTGGAGGCACGGACAAGAGCCTGAGGGGTGTCGAGAGGGGCTTAGGGAGCCCTAAAACCCCGTTCCACTCACAGTCAGGGTTTGCTGCTGCCTGGCAGGGAGGGAAGAGGAGCTGCACAAAGCTGTTGTCATTTCCTCCTCTTCACTGCTGTTGTGGATTTTCCTGAATGAATTAGAGGCTGCCAGCAGACACTGTCACAGCAGAATGGCAGAACAAAAACACTTCTGAACCTGGACTTGTAATTTGCCTGCAAAAACAAAGATGCTTTTAAAGAGAGTTGTGACATTTCCTTTGCTTTCAAAGAGACTGCCAAGGTTTCCAGGCTTTTGTTTCATCTTTTCCTCTCCTAGTGTTAAATTATTCCTAGTTTTCATGCTGTAAATTTACATGAAGATGGCAAATGAAATGAATTAAAGTATCAGAGCTTAAAAACTTGTGGAGGCCTTGCAGCAGCACCGGCTGTGGCTGAGGAAGAGGATCCGGAACCTGGGGTTCCCTCTCCTCCTGCCCTGGGGCTGCTGCTGGTTCCCAGGCCTGCTCCAGCCTCTCCTTCCCTTTTGGCTGCCTGGGACTGTCTGTGCACATCCCTTCTCCACAGACAGCTGGGATCTGGAGCTGCCTTCAGCCTGGGATCCAGCAGGTCACTGCTGATCTGCCAAAATCAGTCTCTCTTCAAAAAACCTGCAGTTTCCTCCTAATTCCGGTGCAATCATGCTACGTCGAGGGGTGTTTATTCCATTTTATCTTCTCTGTGCAGCTCTTTTGTAACGGAAAGTTGCATTTCCCTAAAAGCTGAGACATTTTACACACAGGCTCTGCCACCAAGGTCTGAAATGTGTAAAGCTGATTGCTCAGTGATGGTTCCAGCAAAAATGACAGAGGGCTGAAGGTACAAAACACCAACGTGAGCCTGACTTGGTTCCACTGCCCATGAATGTTTTAACCTCATTTATCCTCTCCGTACTTACAGAAGCATTTCACATTTGTGCACTTAAAAGATTAAATGAAATAAATGGAAATGATTCTGACCGCCCTGCAAAGCTAATGTGCAAAGGCACGGTGTTTCGTTGCTGCTGGAATCGTATTTGTGCTCTTTCCATTCTCTGCAAGCTTTCCAAAAAGGGGATGATGAATCACGCCATCTCCAGCTCTGCTAACGAGAAAGCTCTTAGCAAGATGCTCTTTACGGTCCCCTCTCGAGAGGTTCCTGGTGACGCTCCCCTCCTTCCGTGTGGAAGCGAGATGCCAGCGCTGCTGCACAGCCTGCAACTGGCGCCAGGACTCTGCAGATCCTTGAGGGGATGGGCAGGGAACCTGGCTCTTACCCTGTTGCTCACTTCAGCCGTGGGTGGAAATCACAGAATTGTTTAGGTTGGGAAATTCTTTAAGATCATCGAGCACTGCCAAGCCCACCACTGACCCCAAGTGCCACAGCCACACGCCTTTTCAATCCCCCCAGGGTTTGTGACTCAGTGTTGCACTTTCACATGAATAGTTACAAAGCTCTGGTTTCTTTCTGTGAAACAATCCAGCTGAGATTTAAACCTCTGAAGTTTAAACTTGCCTCAAGAAGATGACGGTTCTCTCTGTGTTTTCCTGGTTCCTCAATCCATGTCGCAGCTTATGGCTGCATAGGGGAAAAGTTAATTTGACTCGATTTGTAGCTGGGGTTTGTAGTTGGGGTTTGTAGCTGGGGTTTGTAGCTGGGGTTTGTAGCTGGGGTTTGTAGCTGGGGTTTGTAGCTGGCAGAACTCCGTGGCTTGCAGAGCCTGGGCTGCAGAGCCGCTCCGCGTGGAGGGAGATGATTCCCTCCCCAAAGCCGTGGGCTCTCACGGCTTTGGCAGCCCTGGAGCCCCGCCATGAGCGTGTGCAGGGCTGGGCTGGGCTGCACGGACACGGAGCTGCCTGCGGGAGCCTCTGCAGGGGCTGCTCCAAGCTGCAGACACAACCCGCTCCCGGCAGCTCCTTCCGTGCCTCTTGGGGAAAGGAGGCCTCTGCTGCTGGGCGATTCCGAGCTTTCCTAAATGGAGCCCAGAGGAGAGCCCTGCTTGTCAACCCCTTCTCCAATGGCTTTTCCATCTGCTGCGGCGGCTGTGGAGCTGGGCGGGTGAGCCCTCTCTTGGGTGCAGCTGATGCAGCCCCATCCCTGTGCTGCATCCCTGGAGCTCTCCTCCTCCGGCGGGGAAGCGCTCGGGGCTTGTGCTGCGACAGGATTCAAGCACTCGCTTGTCAGCCCGAGGTGCTGGATTCTGCTTTCTGAAGTCTGGTCTGCAGCCTCAGGGGAGCGGAAGCGGACTTTTTCCAAAGGCAGGGAAGGACATCACCCCCTGGCAGCACCTTCGGACCCTCGGCCCCGCCAAAAGCCTTTTGTGGAGTGCTGGGGCTTCTCAGGGCTTGCCTGCAAGTTTGTCCCTCCTCATCAAACACCCGTTACTTTCAGCAAGTAATGTCAGATCAAGATCAAGCACCACTCTGGTCTAAACTTCATGCATTTCCCTGTAATAATTACTGTTCAACTCAGTGCTTGATAGAGCCCTTTGACTTTACTTTGAAACAGGCATTGCTGCCCGGCGCCAAAGACAGTGACTAAAATGAAAAATCTTTGATTAACTCAATATCACAACTTCTTTTTTTTGTGTATTAACATAATCTCTGTACTGAAGTTAATCTGTGGTGTGGCTGCAGTCTGTTGAAGATTATATGCATTAGCATTCAAGATGATGACTTTTTTTAAAGCAGTAGCAGTTTTTACTTCTCAAGCAGCTCCTATTTTAGGAGTGTATCTATTTTGCCCTACAAAACATCCTCAGGAAAAGTTTAGGAGATATTGGCAGGGAAATTGGGTGGAAATTGGGTGGAAATTTGGTTTACTTCTTTGGATGAAATCGGCTGTAGATGTGACTGTGCAGCTGCTGAACTGTGCTGGGCCAGTTCAAGGGAAAACAGAGGGAGAAGGCCAGGATTTCTGACCATTTTGTCCTTTATTCCAGCCCTGGACACCGACGTGGGCCCTGCAGTGGGACTCCAAAGCTGGTGGAGGTGCAGCAGCTTCTCCGCGCAAGGGATTTCTGGGCTGCCTGAGGAGGGGGCTGCGCTGGCAAGGCTGGCAGGGCCTTCATGAAGCACAGCTCCCCCCGGACAGGGCTGCCTTGAGCTGCCGAGTGCCTGCAAATCGTCCTGCAAGTGCGTTTTGAGCGCGGAGGAACCGATGGCGGCGCTGGCCCGAGGGGAGGCTGTGCCTGGCTGTGCCTGGCTGTGCTGGCTGCCCCAGCAGCTGCCGGGGGTCCTGGTGGGGCACCCCACGCTCGCCCTGCTCTTGGTGAATCCTGAGCCTGGCGGTGCTGGGGGCTCAGCCCAGCGCGGGCAGGGGCATCTCGCAGCACAGGTGCCTCCTGCCGAGGGGCTTTCAGCTGGAAAAGCAGCCAGGATTTATCCTGTGAAGGTAAAACCTCCCAAGGGGCTCCTGTCCTGCCCTGTTCTGCTTTTCCTTTGTGACATCACTCGAGTCAGAAGCATTCAGCTGCTTGCAGAGGCCTGGAGATCTTGTTTTGCAATGAGAAATTGAATTATCAGGAGGAGAAATATCAGCTATACATAAAACATCAGAACACATTTAATTCTGGGCCTTTTGTTGCCTCTTTAGCTAACAAAATAAGCAAAATCTGTATTCAAAAGGACAGGATTTTCCAACAGATTCATTAAAAGAGATTGCAGCTGACAACTGATGCCATTAGTAAGAATATATATCTCTTATTTACCGTATTTCCATCCTTGAAAGTAAAATCTCTGTTCTATAAGTCAATTAATATACAGTTCATTAAACTAGAAACAACTATATAATTAGGAAACAACAACAATTCATTAGCCTTAATGGGATTTAATAAAGTTCCTAAGCAAGGATTCTTCAGAGAATTAATTACAATATATTAATCAGGAAAAAGTCCTGTTCCTCACTCACATATCTACGTTTTATAGAAATACGTGTCACTTGGAGACTGGGGACTGTGAATCCCAGCCCGTGTCTGTATCACCCCCCTCATGAAGGTCCAGGTCTTAATCCAGCAAAAGTGTAAATGAGAACGTCTGAGTCTCATGGTCCTTACCAAGACCGTTTTTCATCAGGGATTTTCATCCAGGCCTGTGGTTTCTCCCCTTATTAGCCATTTTCTTATTAATTAGGCAGCAGCTTTTGGCTGGCATCAATTGAATTTTCAAACAAGACCTGCCACAATACAGGGCATAAAAGAAGAAAGATGTGTTATTTTTAATGCAAATGGTTTCAATTCAGACATATTTGATCAAATGGAACTGACAATTAAATTATAAATGAATCAGTGAAAGGGTCAGTGGTATAACAAATGACACTGCCATTGTCACTGTCATACGCAAGTGAACCAGGTTTTGAAGATTAAATGAGAACTGCAAGTGTTAACTGGTGCTGGCTGTCAAAAGTCAGGAGCAGGGATTTTTAGGAGACAGGAATTACACCGGCCGTGTTTGCCTGCCCTGCATCTGCAGAAGGAGCAGAAAGGAGCATTAATTGTCAGTGCTGTGGCAGAGCCACACCGGGGGAGCCGGGGGAGCCGGGGGAGCCGGGGGAGCAGGGCTCCTGCTCCTCTCGCTGACCTGGGGCTCCCGGGAGCAGGGAAGCACAGACGGGGCTGGGTTTCTGCCACGTTCCTTGGGCAGAATCCAGCACCTGCACAGTCCCGTGGACATCTCTGTCCATGGAGCCAATCCCCAGTTTCTCTCTTGGAGGACTGGGATGAACAGTTCAAAGACAGTGCCTTTTATTTTGCACCAAGATGAATTGCTCATGGTTTCCTCAACGGGACATTCCTGAGGATGCTGCTGCGGGTTTCCCCGGGCTGGGAAAGGAGCAGTTTGTGCCCCAGGGCAGGGTGAGCTGCTCTCACCAGCCCAGAGGGAATCTGGGGCCTGCGGTGCCCCTCTGGTCTGGCACAGCGGTTGTGAGCAGAGGGGGGATCCAGCACAGAGCCCTGGGAATGCCCAGTGGGATCTCAGGGGCCTGCTCTGCCCCGGCAGCACCTGCTGACTTGCACACTGCGGATAAATCTGTCAATCAATAAATATCGTGTGTGGAAATCCCAGCTGAAGGTTTGCACCACCTAATTCTAGTCCAGTTTGTGTTCATTGTGGACTCATCGTGGAAGCAGTGCCTGCTGCAGTTTCCTGAGTGCTGTGATAGGGATCTGCCTTTTCCTCTGGTGTGAGATGTGCATCTGCGAGGGGTTTTGTAAGAACATCTTCAATTCCACGTTGAATTCCATGTTGACATCCTTGGCTGAAAGGACAGCCCACGTTATCAGGGCCGCTCCAGGTGCCTGCCTCAGACACTCCACGCAGCACAGAGGATGCACATTTATCTCAGCGGGGCACGAGGCAGCTCCTCGGGCTCCCTGTGCCTCTCCCCACCCAGGGCAGCAGAGCTGCTCCTCGGGAAGGTCTTTGGAATAAATTTCTACTGCAGTTGTAGCACAATTTTAACATGCTTTGTGAAATCCTGGGAGATCACTTCCCTGTATCTCCTTTCGCTTCTCCTGCTTGTTTCTGGATTTATTTATTTATTTTACCTTTCTGCTGCCATGTCGCTGAGCTGAAAAGATTAATAAAGAATGATTAAGGGCTGCAGAGAATATTTTACAGTGATAGACTTAAGGAGCTCAGTCTGTTTATCTTATCAAAAAGAAGCTTGTAACTTAATTTCTATGGATAAGAACCTTCACAGGGAGGGAGCTCCAGGTACTGAAAGGCTTTTTCTTCAGAGAAAGGCACAAGAAGACCTAATAGATTTAAGTTGAAGCCAGAAAAATCCAATTAGCAAGGTGGAAATTTTGAACTTTGAGGATCATTAGCTACAGGGAAAATTTGGCTGCATACTCCCTGCTCTGGATGTCTTCAGATCCAGATCTGACGCTTTCCTGAGTGAGCTGTTACCTCCCGGGCAGCCCAAGGTAATTTTGTCCTCTGGATCCACGAACATCCCAGGATGTTTCCCCCCGGTGCCCTGCAGGGCTGTGCCGTCCTTGCTCGGGTGTCCTGCCCGGGCCCTGCTGTGCGGGGCTGCGCTGGCAGCCGAGGCTCTGCAGGCACCAGCCAGGAGCAGGGGCTTGGCCCAAAGCAGCCTCACCCTCCGGCTTTCCCAGAGCTGCTCTCTGTGGCGGGGTCTGGCCAGTTCCCCCCAGGCCAGGACCTGGTCTGGATGCTGGGAAAGTCTCGGAAGAGCTCAGACAGGAGGGGATGAGAGCGCAGGCCCCGGTGTTCCCTCAGCGGGCAGCGGTGTGAGAGGAAGCAGCCGCAGACGCCCCACGAGAAAGTTTGCATTTTTAAAGGTTACTGTCTCAACCTCTGCACGCTGGGAGAGCAGCTTAGAAGTACCCAGAGACGGTAATTGGTCATTTGAAATTTGCCTGGAGGGCCCCGCCTGTGAGGCTGCAGTTCGAGGAAGACCGATCCCACGGAACGGGAGCCAACAAGGAGCAGCACGACCAAGGACAGCGATTTTCAGTTCATTTGTGCGGCTCTGCCCCTTGGCTCACGCAGGAGAGCACAAACGTGGGAAACTTCCCTTCTCCCCTGGAGTTTGTTCTCAGCCCTGCCCAGGTTTCAGCTCCAGGAGAAGAACAAGGACATTTCTGTGCCCTGTCCTCTCTGTGCTCGCAGAGCTCAGTTCACGGAGGGCCTTTGGGGTGGGAGGAGCAGGTGAGGGACAGATGTGTGAGAGGAGCAGGTGATGGACAGATGTGCAGGAGGAGCAGGTGATGGACAGATGTGTGACGGAGCAGGTGATGGACAGATGTGTGACAGAGCAGGTGATGGACAGATGTGTGAGAGGAGCAGGTGATGGACAGATGTGCGGGAGGAGCAGGTGATGGACAGATGTGCGGGAGGCGCAGGTGATGGACAGATGTGCAGGAGGAGCAGGTGATGGACAGATGAGTGTGACAGCGCAGATGATGGACAGATGTGTGACAGCGCAGGTGATGGACAGATGTGTGACGGAGCAGGTGATGGACAGATGTGTGACAGCGCAGATGATGGACAGATGTGTGTGACAGCGCAGGTGATGGACAGATGTGCGACAGCAGCTTTCTCTGGCGGGGACTGGGGGAGGGATCTCGCTCTCCCTTCTCCCGTGGGCTCGTGTGACGCTGTTTGGTGATTGTGACCCTTAACAAAAACCTGGGAAGTCACAGCTTGGACACGGAAATGGATTGGGCTGTGCCTGCAATTCCCGACTGCAAAACCAGGACCAAAGGAAGGATGCTCGGGTGTACAAGGGCTGAAATCGGGCCGTGGTGTCCACTCAGGGAATGTGCTGGATACTGTGGCCCTGTTTGCGAGGGATAATGCAGAATTTTTGCCACAACTAACCTACAGTGACAGGCTGTGCCAAGTATTTGCCAGTCAGAGCCGGGGCAGGAGGTTGCCATGGAGATGGGAAGCAGCTGGGTGACATTTTTTAGTTCTGCAAATACATTGCTGCAAAAACAAATGGACAAGGAAAAGGAGCCACACTGTCTTTAAAGAAGTAAAAAAATTGGGTTTAGGTTGTCACACAGAGGGGAAAACTTGTTCCCTTGGAGTGGGGGGTTCAGATGAATCCCATTAAATGGGAACCTCAAGCTGAGCTCAGCAGAGCAGGATGGAAACCTGGAACAGGACTTGGGGTCCTGCAAGCCCTAGTGAAGTCCCTGAGTCAGAAAGAAAAGCAGTAAATTTCCTGTGACCGAAGGTCAGTGTAAATCCAAGGTCACCAGAACCACTTCTGTGGCTGCTTCTTATCATTTAAGGAAGATAAAAAAGAGCAATTAAGTTCAGGCTGGCAATTTGGCACATTAGCATTAATCTTCAATGAAATCAGAAGGTGTTTGTTTCTGTGTGAGCTCAGCTAACATTGCACTCTATTAGCAACAAGCAGAAGCCATAATTACTCTTCTATCTGACAGAATCTGAGGATGATTTTATTGACAGCTCCCATGTCATTTATGCACACAAGTCATTTACTTAAGTGAAACTTTACCATCGAGTATTTATTCAACTTCCCTAATTCCCATCCCTCCCTACCCAGCAAATGGCTTTGGGTGAGCTCCATTAAAATTTTGAGTATTAATGCAGAAATTGTATAACCTACTTTAAAAACCTAGGATCTTGTATGAAGAATACAAAAATAATTCATTCAAACATTTTCGCCCCAGTACAGGCATGAGCCCCTCCTGCAGCAGGGGCTGCACACGTGGCAGCAGAGCCCAGCCCAGCTCTCAGGTTCTCGCCGCAAATGCCAACCCTTTGGCACTGGAACTTCTCAGAAAGATTTCGGGACTTAATGTTCTACGAAAAAGAAATCCATTTTTGGCTTGTTATTTAAACGTAATGGATGTAGCTACAAAATACTGCCATTTTCAAATATTAATTTGGTTAATAACTTTATAAATTTTGAAAGGATTCTAAAATATTTTTGAGAAATAAAGCCAGGAGCCATCCTTTTTGGAAATACATTGGGCTGAGCTGGAACGTGTTTGCTGAGCCTGGGGAAGGAGCGATTGGATTTGTTGTTACTGGGCCCGGTTTGGTGTCTGTGTTTGTCTGGGAACCTGCAGGGTTCAGCCAGCAAGCGAGGGGCGGAGAGGAGCAGCAGCCCCAGGCACTTCTGGAATTCCTCACTGGGAAAAAGCTGCAGAAAATTCCCTGAGGGGAAGAACGGGGTGAAGGCTCCTGGGACGAGCAGGGGCTCCGGGCTGGGCAGGGGCCGTGTCCTCACGCCAGGAGCCCACGGCTGCAGAGCAGTGGGGACGGCTTGGCTCGCGTCTTCTAGCAATAACAGGCTCAGTCCAGATGTTTGGCCAGATGTGCTGGTTTTGGTGCTCCTGAGTGATGGCTCCATCACCTCCAGCATCCCTCAATGGCAAATCTGGGCAAGCCGTGGTTCCCTGGATGCACAGCAGCACTAACAGCATGTACAAGAGCACGAATGGGCCTGGCCCTGGCTGCGTTCATGTTTCAGCTCACTGAAGCGCTGCTATCCCGCTGAAGTGACCTGCACTTGCTGCGCACTCAGCGCCACAAGGAACAGCTCATGGTTCATCACACAAAAAGAACAAATTTGAAGTCTATAAGGAAGGGCCCAGACTCAGGGCTGGCATAAAGTGGTGGGTTGCACGGATTGCATTTGGCATTCACGATTACTTCCAGCACTTAATGGCTTAGCTTTAATGTTTCTGATTTCTTTTTATTAAAAAGTGTCCCACAAGACCATGGCACTTATTAGAGGGCTGTGTTGGGGGCATACAAGGCATTTCTAAACTCATGGCAACACTGGAGGTTAAATATTCATCCACTGCAGCCACCATTTGCTGTTGATAAGGGCATTGATTTTCTTTGGGAGCACCGGAATTATTTGTGGCCCTTATTGTCTGCCGTGATGGTTATGCATAAAGTTTGGGAAAATATTAAGCATTGTGCCTGCTTTTGGGTTTACACCCTCCTGCCACGGGGAAAGTAAAGCCCCAAGAATAACTAAATCGTGTTCCTCAGGGCTGGGATAAGGCAAAGCAGGCACGGGCAGCGAGGCCGCCTGGGCAGAGACGCTCCTCGAGTGGCCTCGGGGTTTGGGTTCAGGGTGGGTGCCTCTGCTGAGGTTCTGCTCCACACAGCCCTCACCGTGCTGAGCCTCCTGCCCGCTCTCTTGTCAAAGCTCTGCACTGGAATCTGCACGGAATTCAATGAAACCTAAAATTTGGGGTGAAGTTGAGGTAATTAGCCAGAGCCTGGAACAGACCAGTAGCTCGAAATAGTGCCTGATCCTTTTCCTTCACAATGCCCTGTGCCCTGCAGGGCCCACCATGCTGGACTTTCACGTCTTTCCTGTGGCTGCTGGAGCTTTCCTTTCTCAGAAGAGAACACGTTTCCCTTTTTCCAACCCACCCACGCTGGCTGTGGCTGCCGGAGCTGAGCCCTCCACGGTGCCGGGAGGGCAGGGCTGCGTGGGAGGCCATGAGCCCAGGGTGCCTGCTTTGGCATTGCTGGTGTTTCTCGCAGATGAGGGGGTGCTGTATCCCTGCTGGATATCTGCAGATGCTCCCAGCCGCGGGCGATGCTGTGCTCTGAGGTCACGCCTGACCGGAATGCCCTTCCCGAGCCGGGGGAGCAGAGCTGCAGCTTCTGCTCCCTCCCAGCTTGGGAGGTTGAGATGATTTCGAAAAGAAAAGCTGCTTTGTCTCTCAGCAGCGAAGTGCAGCACTTTATTTCCAAAGATTTCAGAGCTTCCAGAACCAGAATGGGTTTTCATTGCTCCGTGGGCCCCAGGGCGCGAGTTTTCATGCCCTGGTTCTGCACCCCTGAGCAGAGCGTGGGCAGGACTCTGGTGGGGGACAGGCTGGTCTGTGACACCGCCACGGCCCTGCCAGCAGCTGTCCCTGCCGGGAGGAGCCCAGCTGAGGGGCTGTTTCCAGCTTGCAGCTCCGATCAAAGGTGAGGAGTGCCTGGAATCTGCTGAGCGCCCGTTCCTCAGGGCCAGCTCAGCCAAGGTGCTGCACTTTGCAGCTGGCTCCTTGTGAAAAGCAGCAAGGAACTGGGAAATGTCCAGGGAATGTGCACCAAATTATCCCTCTCGTTCGACCCTGATCAGCCTCTAAAAGGTGGTGAGGTTGGCAGCCTGGGGATGCCTCCTGCTGGGATGACTCGAATGCGGTGCCTGGCATTTCCTGCAGCCGCCAGAATCACCTGAGCTCAACCCCCGGAAAGGTTACAGCGCTTACACGGAAACCTCTGCTCTGGCTTTAGAGGCGTTATTGAGATAAACTCGGTGAGAAGGGTCAGTGCAAAAGCCAAAAACCCCTGCTCGAATGTGCCACGCTCCGAGTGCGCTCTCCGTGCAGGGACACCGCTCCTCAAAGCAGTGCACGGGGCGCCGTGAGCAGCTCTGGTTTCACGGAGCAGCACCAGCCCTTGTGGCTGCTGATCTGATGGAGCAAGAACTGGAAAGGAAATTTGAGCCGCAGGGGAATGAGAGCGAAGCACGAGCCCCCTCCCTGTCTGAGCTGCTGGGTTTGCTTTAGGAGGACCTTGCTCTGCAGGACAGCGACTCCGGCTCCGGCTGCATTCCACCAGGACGGGATGGCAGAAGAACAAGTGTTTGCTGCACATCCAGGGAGCCCATGGGAGCAAATCCTTATAAATAATCCAGGTCCTGTCGGGTCAAATCTTCTCCTTCCTGCTCTGGAGAAAGGCAGGGAATGACACAGGGAATGAGCAGCCGGCCTTGGGTTTGGAGGTGAAGAAACAGGAGGAGGCACAGGGAGAAGTTTTGTGGTTTTGCACCACCTTAGTGCACACAAGGAGGCATCTCTTCCCTCCAGGTCCATTTGCTCGCTTTATTTATTGCATCTGGAGCATCTTCTACTGACAGCAGGAACACTTGGGAACAGAAGCACCAACCACAGGGTCGTGTCCTGTGCGGGACCCCCGGGATGGGAGCTCAGATTTCCCTTTGGCTGCAGAGAAATCAGAGAATTAGGGGTCTCCTGGGGTTTGAGGTTTTGTGGGATTTTTTTCGCCCTCCTGCAGTGACAAATGGTGTGAGCAGATCACTGGGTCCTTCCTGAGGGCACTTCTCGTTCAGGATTTAATGTATGGAAGTAGGTGCTCAGCTCGGGGCGTGTGGACAAAAATACTTCACAGTCCGGGGCAACAATAACTCACATCTCCTGTGCTATTTTCCCTCCTGATGCTGCAGCTGTTCTAGATATGCAAGAGCTTTTTATGTGAGGCCTTTCTTCTTGGTTATTTCAAGTTTGAGCAGAGTAAGGCACTTCTCACTGTGAGAAATGTCATTTTGCCTTTCTGCTGCTCTTCCTGCTCTGAGACCTCTCAGCATTCCGCTTTCCTATTCACAAAACACAGGATTTGCCTGATTTTCCCTCTTGGTACCATTGCCAAGAACTGCTGGGATTAATGCATTCCATGGGAAAATGCATGGGAGAATTTCTGTGTCTTCTTGCTCAAACAAGTTGTTTTAAGATTTAGTTCAACCCATTTGTGTTGGTTTTTTCTTACTTGCATTTAACATTTTGTCACAACTCAGCTCCTAGAAAACATGCAATTTTCAAGGTGGTTTCAAAAGCAGGGAAGGTGTGGAATTCCTCAGCCATTTTAAAGAAAAACATCTGACACTAAAGAGATGATTGAAAAACTCGCATTCGCTTTGTACAGAGTATAATTAGGCAGATGCTGAAGAAAATCTAACAACAGTTTCCTTCAAAAATGGGAGGTGAACCTGGGTCTTTATATCCACAGACTGCATTTCTGCACAGCCAATACATCTGAGGTTGTGTTGCAACTGGCAAAACAGGCAGGGGACGTGTAACAGCTGAATTACTGATCTGATTCCTAAAATTACCATTGTGACACTTCTCTCTGATGCGTGTTTCGGAGTTATGACAGACTCGAGAAAATGTGCGGCGTTTTAGTGTGATCACAGTCCTTTCCCAGAGACAGAACTCCAACGAGCTTAAAGGAATCCAAAAACAGAAACGGAAAAATAAAGCAGCAAATGCTTAAAATGGTGAAAGGAGCACCTGGAAGCTCAGCAGCACGAGGCAGTTCTGTCCCAGGGCGCTCTGAGCATTCCCACCCCCTGGGCTGGGCCGGGCTGAGATGGGAAATGCATTAAAGGAGCAAACAAGAAGCAGGAAAAGCTGAGCATCCTCTGCCCTGCCTGCCGGGTGGGGTGTGAGTGCTGGCTCCACTGAGCGCACAGCTCCTCTCGAGGGGAGGGATCTGCAGTCCTGCAGTCCCTCAAATATCCCAACTGGGTGGGTTTGAAACGTCCCTGGAAAATTATTGGGCTGTTGTAGATTTTTTTAAAAAATTAGGGTAATGCTGATAGGACTTTTGAGTACAGCCCATCCTTGGACACATATGGGGCCAGTAAACAGAATTTATGCAAATATTCTCACACCTAAACCTGGCAGTGTTTTAATGTTCTCCTGAGCACTGCAGTGGAATGTCGATACTATTTCTTGCGTTATTTCCAATGGTATAATCTGCCAGTTGAGCCTATTTTTTAATGAATTGTACTTAAATGCCAACTAATTAATAATTCCAGGTGCACCATAGAGAAAAATTTAATAACCTTTTTTCCTGATGTTGAGCTGGTTTTCTGGAACCACAATCTGTAATATATTTTGTAAATCTCTCGTATCTAATCAGCTAGTTGGTAAATTAATACAGAATTACAACTCATTAGCGAATGATGCATTGATGCCTAAAAATTCCCTGCTTTCTTTTTTGGAAGAAAGTAGGTTATGCCGTTACTGAGTTAGTGCATTAAGTTTCAATGCTTTTTTATCACAGGCATTAAGTGCTTTTTAAAAGATGTGTTAATTAAGAGATTACACCCACATCAACACTGAAGCACCGTGGCTGCTGTAATTACGGGATGGATTCTCCAGCCATGACGGAGCAGGCAGGAGCCCCTGGCCTGGTTTCCGTGGGATGAGCCACAGCCCACGCCAGGAAAGGAACGGGAGAGACACGGGGCAGCATCACAGAGCAGGGGGGCTGGAGAGCTGAGCTGGGGCTCCTTGCTCTGTTCAAGAATGGGATGAAACCTTTCCCTGGGTGGGAGGATTTCCATCCTTCGGAGAGGAGAGGGCAGAAGCACAGAGCTGTTAGGAGGCTGCGAAGCCACGGCGGGTGCAGGACACAGGGACTCCTGTTAACTGCTCCTCGAAACCAGCAGCTGCTGAGACGAGCTTTGAGGCTCCTTCCAGCCCAAAACCATTCTATGAATAAACCCGGGGAGGTTTTGATCCACTGGAAAAGATTAAATTTTGAAAATGATCGCATCAATATTAAATACACGCTTCAAAGAACTAAAAGTGTATTTTGAAGTGTTCCAGTTTACTTTCTTTTGTTTCTTTAAGTTGAGCAGTATTTTCTAATCTCCGCTCAGCCTGATGGATGCAGCGCAGTGAGCAAAGCGACACCCATTTTTATTTCATGCCGTATCACTACAAAGATAAACAACAGAGAAACCTCCTGTCTGCTGCTACTTATCACCACAAGTTCAAAGCAAGCTCCGTTTGTGTAGGATCAACTTATCCCATCAGACAATTTATCTTTGACAGGAGAGAGGCTGATCACAGGAGGTAGAAATGCCCTTGAGGCAAATAAATTTAATGAAGTTTGTAACAGACTGCAGGAATATCAACCAAATTATTAAGAATATGACACAAGAAACAGTTAATTAAGACTGTCCGTCCATCTTTCTCCTGCTCAGATGATCTTTGTTCTGTGGTGTTTCTGTCCATCCAAGCAAATTTGCTTCCAGCAGATCCTGGAGCCTTTGCAGCCATCGGAGCTCGAGCCTTGTGCTGCTCTAGCTCTGGGACCCTGCTGTCCCTGCAGGGCACCCACAGGGGCGCTGGGACATCTCCTGGCACGAGGGGACCTGGCACAGGGCCCCCAGCTCTGCCCCAGCTGTGCCCCAGCTGTGCCCCAGTTCTGTCCCAGCTCTGCCCCAGCTCTGTCCCAGCTCTGCCCCAGCTCTGTCCCAGCTCTGCCCCAGCTCTGTCCCAGCTCTGCCCCAGCTCTGTCCCAGCTCTGCCCCAGCTCTGTCCCAGCTCTGCCCCAGCTCTGTCCCAGCTCTGCCCCAGCTCTGTCCCAGCTCTGCCCCAGCTCTGTCCCAGCTCTGCCCCAGCTCTGTCCCAGCTCTGCCCCAGCTCTGTCCCAGCTCTGCCCCAGCTCTGTCCCAGCTCTGCCCCAGCTCTGTCCCAGCTCTGCCCCAGTTCTGTCCCCAGCTCTTCCCGAGCACAGCAGAGCAAGGCGGGATACAAAATCTGATTCTTTAAGCTCCACAGCAGGGGTAAGGCCCTGCCTGCTGCTTTCAGTAGCTGTTTACAGACCTGCTGGCCATGAATCCACCTAATTCCTTTTTCATCCTCTGGCTTCACAGCCTCCCCTGGCAGCACTTCCCAGTTCACTGTCTGCTCTAAAAGTCGAACTAAAACCAGGCAATTCAAGAACCTTCCTTTTATTGCGTTCAAACATCCTCCCTGGAAGCTTCTGAGAGTTCTGGGGGATTTGATGAACAACAATTCTGCTTCTGCCTTTAGGACATTGCAGAAGTCAGAGATGTTCCTTGTGAGCCCTGAGAATGGGGGTCCCACTACAGGAATACCTTCAAGAAAAAAGTGCGTTTACAAATTCCCATCCCTGGCAGTGCCCAAGGCCAGGCTGGATGGGGCTGGGAGCAGCCTGGGAAGGTGTCCCTGCCCAGGGCAGGGCGTGGCACTGGATGAGCTTTAAGGTCCCTTCAGCCCAGACCATTTTGGGATTCTGTGATATTTTTGGCTCCAGTTTGCACTGATGGACGGGCTGGTGGATGCCTGGATGGCTGCACAGGGTGAGGAACGGTGCTGCAAAGGCCAGTTAGCATTGTGCCCTGAGCATTCATGCTATAAATGCATCAAAACATGTCTTAGTTTTAATTATCCCCACAGTCTCACATAATCACTTCCCTGGTCAATTAATTGAATTACTTTTCGTATAATTATTTTCCTGAATGGTGCATTGCTCCGGACTGTGGTAGCTGTTGTGCTGCAGGACTACGAGATGGGAGAGACTTGGCTTTGAATGGCACAGAGAACATTTCAGCACAGCACACATTTATAACACGGACGCCTGAATTAATGACATCCCTTCGGAGCGGAGACGGAACAATTCCTCCTCTGGATGTCAGAAGAAAAAAGCTTTGTTGCAACAGTAAAGTTGGTCAAAACCTGTCGAAAAGACCTTTTTTCCTGTTCCTGTGTGAACCCTGCTTTGCGTTAGAGCCTGGTCTAAAACTCAGGAAAGCATTAAACGGGGCTGTGGTGGGATTGAAGAAGAACTGGGAGCTTGCTGAGAACGAGGCCTCGGTAGCAGGGACCTTCAGTCACGGCAAAGACAGGAGCTGTCTGCAAATCCTGAGCAAGAAATGAACTCACTGCCTCACTGGGGCACGAGACGTGAGATCTGGAATTCACCAGCATAATTATAAACCCAAATATTTGCCAACTTGGATGGGTTTCCGGGCTGAGGATGATGGAGTGATCATTAACGAACAGCCAGGACTGAGAGGGAGGCTTTGGGAAGTGATCTGTGAATGAGACTGTGGTGGGAAATGAAGGAAGTGATAACTCTGCACAAATCACCTCGTGAAACGGAGGAGAAATGATGGTAAATAATTTAATGATGTTAAACCCCTTCATTTCAAAATGCCCCCTGCTGCAGCTGTGCTGTGTGGTCACAGAACTGCGCCTCGTCCCTGCCTCCAAACAGGGAAACTCTGAGTGCAGCATTACCCTGCACGGAAATGGGGGAAATCCATCCAAACAGAGAGCTTTGTAGAAATGCAAGTGTGTGTCAAAAATAAGTTTGCCAGTTATTTGGAGGAGAAGATGCCAGGAAACGTGGCTGTTTCAATTCCAAACCTGTCTCCCAGCTCTGAGTGTTAACAGAATAAGGAGCTGATGCCTAGTGAGAGTCTAAATATTGACTGAAAGCAGCCGAGGGTGTTTCTGGAGGTTTCCTGAGAGTGCCAGAGCCTGCCTGGCTCTCCCGGTGCCGACGCGCTCGGTGCCCCGTGATCCCGAGCTGCCGCTGCTGCCTGGAGCAGCTCAGCTCCAACCTCGCCGCGGCTCAGGAGGGCTCCTGCCCCGGTGCTGGTGCCTGGGGCTGCTGCAGGGCACCTGGCTCGGTCCGACACCGCTCCCAGGAGCCTCTGTGGTGTCAGCAAAGCCCTGCTCCAGCCACACCTGCTCGGCTCTCCAGGCTTCTGCCCCCGTGGGAGCCACATCTCCTGTGAACAGCAGACACTGCCCCTGCAGGGATTTGAAACGTCAGGGGACAGAATCTGGTTTTGAGGAATTGCTAATTAGACCAGAAATGGCAATAGCAGGGGAAAAAAAAACTGGAATATAGCTAATGATTTTTAGATTTCTGGTTTAATTTTGCAGGAACAAGAGACTCATAAAGCTTTGGAGAACTAGAAGAACTACCAGGGCCTTGAGGGATTGCTTTTATTTATCTCAGTCATTACAGGACCTTGTTTTGCTCGGTTTTGCTAACACATGTGATGCACTACTCGCCTTATTGTTATTTATTCTTCACATGTCGAAAGTGTTTGCATGTTCTGCTCACATCCATCTTAACTCGGGGTGGAAAGCCGAGAGCTGCAGTCTCCGAGGTGGCAATATTGGATCAGCAGCCACAGACAGGGGGTTCTCCACTTGAGCACATCATCACAGCCTTCAAATCCTTACCTGGGACATGTGCCCGCTCAGAGAGCTCCTCAAGGACTGCTGCCACAGAGAGCACGCAAGTGCCTTGTGTCCGTGGGGTGCACGTGTGCCGTGGGATGCCCACGAGGAAACCCTCCTGCAGCTGAGTGCAGAGTGCTCAGCCTCACTGGGTCCTGGCTTGCAGCCTTTGGTGGAGCAGCTGAGCTCGGCAGTGGAGGGGGCTGAGTCGGGTGCGCAGCCCCTCAGCCGGCCCTTGGGGCAAACAAGGCGGTCAATGGAGTGCGTGGGGACGCGTCCATCAAAAGGCAAAGCAGGAACGAGAGAAAGCCCGGGTGCATTGTCAGGGCTGATCTCCTGGCTGGGTAAAACCGGCCCCGTGCCAGCGCTCACGGGGCCGGAGCGGGGCCGTGGGAAAACCAGGGCTGACTGTAAACGAGAGCAAACAAACAGGGAGAGACACGCGGGCACACACAGAGCGGTCATGAGCTGGAGAACCAGGTACCGCAGCTTCCATAAAGATTTCTTCTTGTAGTGATAAGGCAGGTATACTGAGCTTTACCCTTCCTTTGGAACATAAGGGTATTTTTGATTTGAACTTCCCAAGCATCCGGATTGATGGCACAGCCCTGGAACGACTGTAATGGATCCCCTACTGTTATCAGTTTTGTTCAACAGATGTTACTGAGAGACAAGGAAGAAAAATGAGAAGGAATATTGGACAAGAAAGGCTACTTAATGTGAGTTCTCTCTCCAGTGAAAAGCTTATTATGGAAATATCAGTTAGAAGAACGAGAGAAGCACCTTAGGGCACTTGTGCCAGTGCCACAGCGAGCAGCCAGCCCTCACTGCCATCCTGCTGAATAGGTGGGGGATTAAAAACGGTATTGATATTCCAGAGGGCTGGAGGTGGACCAGGGCAATCTCCCTGTCCTGGGGTGGTTCAGGGCAGGGCCTGGAAAATCCTTTAAGTCTCCCATTTGTGTTGTCGGGTCGCACCATCTCCTGTGTTCCCTGTCTCAGTGCCTGCGGAGGGAGAGAGGCCCCAGGTCTGTGTGCAAATGCTGGAAGTGGCAGTGGCATCATTTCCCTGGGAATACACAGGTATTTGTGTCCAAGGTGGAATTCCCAAAGCCACTCCAGGGGCACCTGCCCGTAAGCCACAATTGCCCTCATCATAACGTGGAAGTGCTCTCACGAAAATATCACAGCCCAAGTGTGCTCTGAGCCAGCACACAGAGCAAGGACCCCCCAAGCAATCAGGAGCATTTACCAGCCTTTGTCCTCTTCAAAACAACTGATAAAGGATTCTGTTGTTTTTGTTTTTGTTTTTTGCAGTGTGAGCCTACCAAAAGGCTTGGGCTAATTAGTGTAAAGCGGGTGTGCTGAGCGTTAGAGGTTTGGAAATGCACTCTGTAGGTTTTTCTCTTGGAAAGTTTACTCAAAGCTCAGTTCTTTGGGACAAGGCAGGAGACACAAAGGGAGGCTGGGCTGCCTGGGGACGGGGAGCTGCCCCTGGGGTGGCTCTGGTGTCCCTTCGGTCTGTCAGGACTCAGAGCCTGCGTCTCAGCAATTCTCGGGGGAGTTCTCAGGCAGGAGTAGGAACGAAACAGGGGCATCACCCAAATCCGCAGGGCAGCGGTGCAGGCACCATCCCTGGAAGTGCTCAGATGTGGATGTGGCACTTGAGGACAAGGTTTGGTGGTGAACACGGTGCTGGTGCTGGGCTGACAGTTGGACTTGATGATCTTAAAGGTCATTTCCAACCCCAGCAATTCCATGAGTCTAAGTGAAAGCTTTCTCCTGTTTGCAGATGATGATTAACGAGGTCTATCAGACATCCCACTCTAAAATCCTTTCTATCAAATAAAGCCCCTTCTGTCACCTCATTCCTTATTTTATTTCAATCCATTTTCCCCTCATATTTCTTTTACGTGAGCTGTCAAAAGCAGTCTTTGCTGCTTTGTATCTGCATGTCACATTTGCTGACAGCCCCAAAGAGAAGATTCTGGGACTAAAACCTCGGGAAATGTTAGGGGGAGGTGCCCGTGTCACCTGGGTGCCACCGTGGGTGACGCTGCTGATGGGGCTCAGGGCAGCTGGGCTGAGTGGCCGGCACGTTGCTCTGTCACGGGGACGAGCTGCTGTCCTCTGCTGCCCTCAGCACGGCTTTCCTTTACAGCAGCTCATGGCCCAAGGCAGCCAAGGGCTCCCGGCGAGAAGGAGCTCCCACAGCAGAGCTCTCTCGGTGGAAAAGGCACCAGCACTCACCACCTCCCACGGAGGAATTGCGCCAGGAAAGAACCAAGGCTGGTCCTGTAGTGTTATACGAAACAAAGATTATTTTCAAAATATGAGGATTTTCCAAGCCAGAGGGCTCGCAGGCCAGCTCAGCCCGTTCTTCTGCTCTCCATGCACCTCTTCTCTCCATCCTGCCTCTCTCTGCCACAGAGCTCCTTCTTTTTTCCTGTTGGCACATCCCAGAGATGGCAAATCCCCTGCATCTGGCTCCAGCTCGCTGTGCTGGGAGCCCTGGGCAGCTCACGCCGGGGTTGTTCTGACAACAGAGCTCGTGTGTTTGCAGGGATCCTCTGCTGCTCTGGCTCGGCTCCGGGAGGGATGAATGGCACAAAGGCCCATTCAGGAAGAAGTTCCTGCCAATATGAAAGCACCAAGTTGTATTTCCTCTGCCCAGACAGGCAGCTCTTTGCAGTCTTTGCATCTTTCATGAAAAGCTCATAAACCCCCAAAGCCATATCTTGTTCTGCAGCAAAAACTACCATGGATTTATTATTTTTTTAATGCATTTTTACTAATGTTTGTTACTCAGAGGGCTCAGGCTTTTTGATTTTCATGGCATGGAGCTGTGTTATGCAGATGCACAACTTCCAGCTAGAGAGAGCTCAGAAGGGAGGAAAATGAGTCTGTCCTCAAACCAGCTCTGCTGTGTCGCTTCCCCTCCATAAATGGTTTCACTTTGCTTTACAGAAATGTTTCAAGGTTACTGATGGGAGAGGTGATGAACTGGGAATAAATAAATCAATACGTGTTTGAGCACTTTGGGGACCACGCTGCTCCCTACAAGTCCTTGAAAGGGGTCGTAGAGAGGTGGGGGTTGATTTTTGTCCCAGGTGACACGATTTAGGTTGGATGTGAGGGAAAATTCCTTCACCGAGAGGAGTTGTCCAGCCCTGGCGCAACTGCCCAGGGCAGTGCTGGAGTCCCCATGCTGCAGGGCTTTAAAAGATGTGTGGATGTGGCACTTGGGATCGCGTTTCCCCTTGGCAGTGCGGGAGGAATGGTTGGACTGGACGGTCTTGGAGCGTTTTCCAACCTCAGGGATTCTGTGATTGTGGGAGTGTGTCCATAAGCAGGCGTGGGACACCCATCCATTTTTAGACTCAGTCAATAACTGCCGGTAAAACCAAATACTGAGAAAATTCGGAAAATGCTCAAGGACTTGTACCAAAAACCTGAACCTTGGAATGCGTTCAGCCTCAGTGAACTTTGTTTTAACCACTGGATCTTTTGGAAAAATATAAAAAGAATGTAATCAATCTAGATAAAGCTGCAAATGTTGACAGGATGGATTGTCCAAAGCTGCTGGAGGGAAAGAACCGCTCTGTGGTTGCAGCAGCTCAGGGCTGGCATGGAAGGCCCAGAGCTGTGTTCGGTATCCCGGGGGAGGCTCCGTGCAGGGAGGAGGCGCTGGTTCTGCCCCAGGCTGGTGCTGAGGAGCCCGTGCCATGATCCGCTCCCGCCTGCGGCCTCTGGGGTGTGCCTGGCAAATCCCGCTGCTTTCCGAGCCCTCCCGTGCCTCCCCCAGCACGAGCAAAGGCAGCTGCTGCCTCACACGCGGCGATTGCTGGGGAGCCTGTTGGGCCAGGAGCTGGGCACGCTGACCCTTGGGGGTCCCTTCCAGCCCGGGGTGTTCTGTGATTCTCATTCGGTGTTTCTCCTCCTCGTTTAGCAGCCGCTAATTAATCACCAACAGCGAGAAGAGAACACTGGCTGTAATTTCTGTAGCTGCTGCAAACGCTCAGCTCCAGATGGAGGTGGAGGCTTGGCTCCTCCTCAGCCGCCCTCCATCAGCTCCCACTCGGAGGGACAGGCAGGCTGCTTCGTGTTCTCAGAGCTCGAGCGCTCGAGATTAGCAGAAAGCAAACACCAAGGAGCAACAAGCACGATCTAATTGAAATTTCCTCTTGGATCTGAATGACTACTCAGAGACACTTCACTCTAAGCCCTCATTGTCTCATTTCAACTGTTCTTCGTTTCGCAGTTTGGAAGCTGTTGAGGTGCAATAGGCAAAAACCTGACCTTCAAAACAGCCGAGAACGGGGAAATTAAACAGATTAATGCGCCTGCTATTTAAGCCTTTGTGGTGGGTGGGATTTTTGGCTGCCAAAGCCCTTTTCTGTGAATACGAGACATCAAGGCCATGGATATTTCAACACACATTTTATCAGCAGTGCAAACAGAGACTTAACACGAGGCGTTTTGCATAAAGAACTTAATGTATTCACTTGAGCAGGTTATTTTTAGCTCCCCAGTGCAGTCATGTGGACGCTGATCCGCTTGTGTTGCCCCAGTAGATTGCAGACATATGTTGGAGTAAATGTGGCGGGGAAAGCACGACTGAGATAGGCATAAATCCTTTTAAGATCAATTATTGACATGCTTCTTACAAAACCTGCTCCCTGAGTTCACTGGGGCGGGGGAGGAAGAAGGGTGGTGGGGTTTGCATCCTCCAGACATGGCCTGAGGGCTCTTTGGTTCCACAGCCACTGTAGGATGGGGTTAACATTCCTGTACCTAAATGAAATGGGAAGAAAAACAGCAAAAATTGAAAAAAACTGACGTAGTAAGGTCAAGGAGAGGAAGAAGCAAATCCACTGAAATCCACAGCAGCAAACTCATTCAGAGTGCTGGTACTGAACACGAGCGAAGAAACGATCCAGATTAGGCTGTTGTTATAATGATCATAAAACAGGGTGAATGAGGTCAGCTTTCATTTCAATGTAAATTGGTTTAAACTCTGTAATAAATCTGATCTCAAAAACCACTCATAAATACACACACTCGTACAGTACCTTTGGCAATATAAAACAAATAACTTTAATCCCTCCGTGTGTTTGAAAGCAGAGCAGCTGGGAGAGAAAAACCTTTGCACTGAAGGGAACACTTTGTTCCAAGTAACAGTTTCTTTTCTAATTCTCTGGCTGTATAAGAAATTACTTAAAAATGGCTCGTATCAACTCAACTGTGCTAAAAATGGTTCGGAGATGCAAGAAGAACAAAAATCCTTATAAATGGTTTTTCTCTCATGAGCAGTTCTGGTTTTTTATCCTTGATAAAACAGGGAAACCTGGGACATGAAGAGTCCTGCTCTCCTGAGCAAGGACCAGGATTTCATAGGGGCAGGTTTGATAAGTTTGAATGATCCAGTCTCCTGTTCATGCTTTGGTAAACTCCATTTATTGAAACTGTGAGGAGCCTCACAGCACTCCAGCCTGGTTTCTGCCTCTTCAAAGAGGAGTCAGGATCTGCTCATCAGCTGAGCAAGAGCATCCACACAAGAGCAAAATCAAACGCTCCTGGATGTTTTCTCTGGAACAAAAGATTCCGGGCAGGCTGCCTGGCCTAGGCTGGAATCAGCAGGCATGGACGTGGAGAGGCCAGCCCAGAGGGAATTCAGAGAAAAGACAAGACAGTTGGATTCAAGAGGATCAAACAGAAAAGAAGTTCATCTACAATTCTGTTATAAAGCAGGAAAAATAAGGATAAGCCAAAATTTTATCTCATTCCTGTTTCGTTTCTTGGACTCTCACTGTCTCACAGGAGCCTCTGTGGGCTCTACAAACTTTGGAGAACTCTTCCGATTCTTTTTTCCCTTAAAAAAAAGTGAAAAACACCAAACAAAAAGCAACAACAAACCCAACCGGACTGGAGAAGCAGAGGCTCATCGAACTGAGCACCACCGCGGGTCTGTGCTCCCCTGTCGCCGCGGGAATTGACTGGGACAGCGCGGAACCACAGCCAGGGCGTGCGGGAGGGATTCCCTCTGGGACCAGCACTCAGGGCTGGTGCTCCAGGGAAACCTCTGGAATATTTCACCGTGTGAGCCCTCATCTCCCTCCTGCTTGTGCCCTCTGGGCCAGCAGGGCTCTGCTGGCAGGAAAAGCTCCTGCCTGTGCCCCGGGGCCTTTGGGGCCTCACCTGGGCGTGTTTTGCATTCTGCAGGTGATGTCCCAGGGCGCGGCCAAGGGGGGCTGAGTGCAGATCAGTGCAGGAAATGGGAAATTTTTTAATTTTATTACCCAGCATCCACCCTTGACAGCTTTAGCACCTGAGCCACCAGCAATCACTCAGGCACACCAACTCCAAGCTTCCACGATTTTACTGCTGAGCAGGACAAGTATGGATTTTTACTCCATTCTCTAGGAAAGTATTGATTTGGCACAAGAGGCATCGATAGATCCAAGTAACTGAATAAAGATTCTGAAGCCAGTCTTAAAAAAAAAAAATAATAATAATAATAAAAAAATTGCAGCTGATAAGTGAAATGAGCCATTTATTATTCTGAAAGCCGCATTGGTCACAGCATTTGAATCCTTTGCTGAGTGCTGACTTTTCCAATTGCCTTCCATACAGTTTTCTTTTCCTTTCTCTTTGTGGAATAAAACACACAAGGGAAGCAGGGTAAAGGATATCTTTATTATCTGCCTGACTTCTCAATGCGTTTCTTTTTCAGTCTGTAGGTATTTGGGTCCAGAAATGCCAATGGTGTGTTCTGGAAAATGTGTAATTTCTTTGAAACAGCAAGGAAGTTTTCCTTTTCCTACACTTTCATTTCTGGTTTTCATCATCATTTTATTCTTTGAAGCTTTCTGTTCATCTCCACAGCTTGCAGACAGCTCTGGCAATGGCAGCTCTGGCGACTGGTCTTAAAAAAAAAAAATAGTACCAAATGAGTGTGTGGGGAGAAGTTCGAGTGTGTGGGGAGAAGTCCGGAGAACGTCAGTGTCAGTTTGCACTGTTGGACACCCAGATTTCTGCGAATAACAGCCCATTATCAGCGTTTTGCACCCCCTCACCCCTGTTCATAACAGCCCACGTCAGCTCTTTGCCAATTTGTGTGGCTGGGCTGTAACCAGGCGTGTGAAATCCAGCTCCAAAGAAATCAGTCACTGTTTAGGATAATCTGCCGTAATCTGCTACGGGCAGCAGCTTTGGGCCAGTTCTGCTCAGAATTTCCACTCTGGTGTGTCCTTGTTGCCGTGCTCAGGGCACGGGCAGCTCGCAGGCAGCCGCTCGCACCATTCAACCCATTTCCCCTCGGATTTGTGCTGCCGTTTCATTCAGCACTTTCTGCATTTCCGCCTCGACTTTGAGCTCTCGCATTTTCTGCGCTTTCACAAAGCGGCTTCAGAAAAGGAGGCAGAAGGAAGTGGGAATAATATCTGCTAAAATAAAGTGAGGAATGTTGGAGCCGCCCTCTTGCCCGTGTGCCCAGTGCCAGGACCAAACCGAGCCGCGCTCTCCTGTGCTCACAAAGGTGCCCGAGCCTCCCCCTGGCCAGGCAGGGCTTCCAGCACGGAACGAGGTGCACTGTTAGCAGGAACTTTATCGTTTTCCTTGGGAGATGGGAATTCTGAGGTGCGCACTCCTGGTCAGTGCAGAGGCTCCCAGCCCTGCTGAGCTGTCCCTGAGCTGTTGCTGCGCCTTCTGATCCTCCTCCTCTCTGGCAGCAGGGATTGTTCATTCTGCTCCTGCCCTGGGGACACTTGTGCAGCTGCCAGGGCACTCCTGACCTGGCTGCAGGCACCAGCTCAGCTCCAGCCGCAGCCCAGCTGCTCCGCTTTGTCCCTTCCATTTTTTTTTCACCATCTGAGGGCAAATTTACCAGCACACAGGACTGGTGAGCACTGGTGGAAACGAAAAGTGTTGCTCTATTTCAAGCAGGGTATAATCAGGGAGGAAGAGTGTATAAATAAAACATCTTGCATAAAATCTGGCAGGATGAGGCTTTCCATCTGCATGTGCCTGGGGCTCGCAGAGGACAGGGTGCCTTCAGGCTGAGGAGAGGACACAGTCCCCAGTCTCACTCCCGGTGCTGCAAGGCGAGGCGAGGCGAGGCGAGGCGAGGCAAGGCGAGGAGGTCGTGGTTTGGTGCTTCAAAACCCATGTAACCGGCAGGGGAAAGGGAGGGATTCCCTCCCAGCCCAGGCCATTCCATGATTCCGTGTTCCCACACCGCCTGACCCCACGGCTGGGGCTGACCCTGATATCAGACTGCCCTGGGGTCCTGGGCAGCTGCGTTGTGGGAGCCTTGGCAAACCCCGCAAGGAGATCCTGGCTGGAGGCAAATTCTGGTGTAGAAATTAATTTTAAGCCATTTCATCTTTAAGGAGCGGTAATGGCCTTTTCCTCCAGGTAGGAGATGTCCCTGAGCCTGTGCTGGCTCCTGGCCCTGGTGGCACCGTGCCGGGCTCTCGTGGCGCTGATGTGGCAGGACCAGGCAGGGGTTGGTAAAATCTCTGCTCGCTCTGTGGGTAGAATTTTTCCATCCCTCTCCTTTTTAGCTCCAAAAGCTACCAAAGACTTTTGAAATCCGAACAGCGTCATTAATGCTTGCTCTACCCCTTTATAAACGTACTAAATATAAAGGGGAGAAACAAAAGGAATATTGGCTGGGAAAAAAAAAAGCTGTAATTAAGCAATGTCAGATGCCTGCAGTGCGAGTGGGAAATCTGAATAAAGACAATGGCATGTGTGAGTTAAGGGTGTGAGTCAGCCTGGAGTCAGCATGGATTGTAAGAGCTGCCTCTGGATTGTCTCCAAGACCTAAAACTGTACCAAAATAGGCTTCTCTTGCTCTTACAGTAGTGAGGGACGTCCTACTCAGGCGATCTGGCCTCAGAGAGAGTTATACTCTCATTGACTCTGGGGATGAGACGTTTCTCTGTCCTTGTGATATACACAGACTTCAAGGCTTTCAGTTTTGACTTTGAGTTCAATGCTCAGGAGTACTCAGATCTGAATTTCATCAAGGATGTGCTTTCGTACCATGAAAAGTTGCAGCCGCACTACCAAAATGAACAGGTTTGAACAGCAACTTTGATGTTTGTTGAGGTTTTTTTTCACATATCCAAGTCCATGAGAGAGCAGCATTCAGTGCCTGTGTTTCCTGGAGTTTGGGGTAAGAAACGAGGTGACCAAATGTCTTTCATCAAGTCTGCTTGACACATCCCCGATGTGCTCTGCTTTTCCTGTTAATGGCAAGGTTTTTTTCTTGAAGAAGAAAATGCATTTCTCAGTGCTGCTGATTTGAGCCCCTGTGACTTCCTGGGTTTGCTTTGAGGTGAGCGATGCCTTGAGGGGAAAGCAGCAGGGGGATGTCCGCCCCTGGCTCCCGAGGCTGCAGCACCTGCATGTTCAGAATGAACAGGTCAAGCCTTGCCCTGGCAGTGCTGCTCTGGAGCGATGCCCACACGAGTCTCAAGCCCGGTGAAATGTCCATCAAACCCAGGAGCAGGCACCAGGTGCCGCAGAGGAATTTCCCCTGGCAGAGATGGAATCAGCAGGTTCCTGTGGAACTCTACAGCATTCAAAGAAACACTGCAGAGCGTTACAGAGAGAACGGTCACCGTCCTGGAAAATGCCATGGGGGAGAGTTCCGAGGGTGGTTCTGCAGTCCTGGAGGGGGTGACCCCTGCCTGACCCCGGCTGGGCTCCCACGGGGACCAGCAGCTCCCACCACGGGCTAATGGTGCCGTGCCCGAGGTTCATGGGCAGAGTCCTTGCTCCAGGAGTTTCAGCCCTTCCCGCAGCAGAGGGAACAGATGGCAGCGATGATCCTTAATGGGCTGTCACAGAAATCACAGCAACGAAGCAGCTGCACTGGAGCGGCTGAAAGCAGAATCTTCTCTGTGCTGATGCAGGGAGGAAAATTGGCTTTGTTTAGCTTGGAGAATGATTTCTTCTGCTTCTCTAGAAGCCTCCTTCCAGCTGATTTCTTGTCTCACCAGCTGATCAGGAGTTGACTTGTTGCAAAATCTCCGTGACATCTTGACAGCTGGGAGTGTTAAGGTTCTTGGGCTTTCTCAACGATTGGCATCTCAAAGGGGCCAAGGAGCAACTCCAGGGACCGCTTTGTCTGCAGGTTACAGGAACATTTGTGTGGGGGATGCTCTGGTGGAGAAGAGTCTGCAGGGGAGAACACGCAGAAAAAGCAGCCAATAGTAATTTAATCAAGGAACCCTTCCTAGAACGGTAAACAAAGAGAGCAGGTGACTCAAGGGACCCCCGGGAGAAATGGAGCAGCTGCAGTCAGAGCTGGGATGCTGAGATCCAAGTGGGAAAGCCCTTTGGAGCTTGGTGGTGACTCCAGGTTATCTGGGCAATCAGATACCAAAGGGGAAGTCTCTTCACTCAAGAGCAATCGAAAAAATTCAAACAGGACCTTTTGATGTTGTAAAAGCACGGCTGTCATTCCAAACTTTCTCTTGGTCATTGCGAGGCGCAGGAGGCAGAACCAGGAGAAACCTCAGGGAACCACAGGTGATTTCTAAGAGCCAGTGCTCCCCTTTAACAGGTGGCTGAACCTTCCTTTGCTCAGGTGGCCAAAGAAAGTGATTGTGAAGCCATAAAGCCCAAATGCCACCGGCCCTGGGGGAAGTCAGCGTCCTCCTCCAGTGTCTGCTCCTTTCCAGCGTCCGCCAGGGTAGACAGAGCTGAACCTGGTGCTCTGAGAACATCAACATTAACCCCTTTTTCTCAGCCCCACAGGGACCTTTCCAATCTCAAATCAAATCCCAGAACAAGAGGTTTGCAAATAAAGCAGCAGAGGGAATCCCCATAAATCACAGCCTGTCAGGGCGCGGGCCCGGAGCTGAGGCGAGAGCTGTAAATAGAGGCTGACTGGAGAGAGCAGCAAAGGCAATGGTGAGGGCAGTGCAGCAGACAGGGAATTATCTTTGCCATCTGCTTTTTGCTAACACCCATTTATAGAAGAAACTAACATTTGGAAACACTGAGTGCTGATTGTTGTGCCTGTGGGATCATTTTCCACGGGATACAGTTAATCATGGAGCCAACAGAAGACCAGAACACCTCCTGAAATCTCCAAGTTCAGCAAGCAGGAACTTTCATTTGAAAATGAAAGGCTTCATCCTAAAGTTTGCTCTCGTGTTCCAGGGTTCCCCCCAAAACGGACAGGGGAGCTGGGGTGACACTGCGAACTCTGTGAGGAGGGGAGGACAACTGCGACTCTTTAGAGGAAACGCCTTCATTTCTGCTGATGTGTTTGGCCGATGTCGCCTGCCCCAGAATTCAGGCTGGGCTGGGGGAAGGAGGCAGGCAAGGGGTGCAGGAGTTTCCACACACGGGGCAAGACAGCTCCAGCTTTGAGCACGTGGAACAAGGCAGGCAGGCTGGAGAGCAGCTGGGGGTAATCGCAATCTATTAAAGTCGATTAACAGCCTCGAGAAGCCAATGTATTGCAAAGAAAAACAAATAGCAACTCTGCAAAAATTTAATCAATAACTAGCCAAGCAGCAAACAATTAAAAGGGGGGAAATGTCCTTTTTCTCCCTGAATTGTGTAATATTCCTTCTTCACGTCTCGGAATGTGCTGTTCCCAGGCCGGGCTGTGTGGCTGGGGAGGAGGAGGAGGAGGGCAGGTTCCATCCTGCCCTCCCTGGCCCCCAGGACACGAGGAACTCCTGGGGGTTTGCAGTTGCTTTTCTCGTTCGGAGCAATTAAAACAACTGAAACCGCTCTTTGCCAAACCAGAGCCGGTATCCTAACTGAAATGTCTGATTTTGGAGACTTTTGTCCTAAATTGGACCATGGTTACTGAGGCTGGGGATTGCCGTGGATCCCCCTGCCCAGCCTGGAGCTCAGGTGGAAGCGATGCTGCGTTTTGAGGTCACACAAAACGCCCACGGAGAAGTTTCTGCCCAAAAGCCTGGGCTGCCTTGCTAAATTAATGTGATAGAAGAGTTTACTCTCTGGCGTGAAGTGACAAAGAGAATTTTCTATGAAGAAAACTGAAAGTGAACAAGACATTATACAAACCATTAAAAATTTGTCTTTTTTCTTTTTTTTTTTTTTTTTGGTTAGCAACAGCTTCTGGCAAGATGAATAATTTGGAAGTGAAAGTCATATTTTGAGACAGAGCAGGAGCTCTTGATCTGAAACTAATTTGTTGTCAAAACGAGTTAAGAGATTTTAAGTTGGGCTTTATCTCGAGCAGAATAACGCAATGGAAATACAAAGACTCGCTCAGCCCCTCCACTGCCACAACAACTTCATGCTGCTCTAAATCCTCTCTGAAATGGTGTGGAGCCAAAGAGGCAGGTCCAGCAGACCCTGATTCCTCTTCAGCTCTGGGGAATATTCCCAGAGGTGACTCGAGGCAGCTTTGGACAGCAGGAAATGATTTGCAGCAGAGGCTGGGGGCGGTGGGGCAGGGAACGAGGATGGGAGAGCAGATCCTGCAGGGATGGAGCAGAGGGCAGGAGCACCAAGCCCTGCCCCTCAGTTACGCGCCTTTCGGGATATTTTGTCTGCCTAAACAGGGAGGGGCAGGGGTGGGGTGTCCTCCCCACCCTTGGGCAGTCGTCTGTGACAGCATCAGAGCTGATTCTTCCTCTGGAGCAGAGGGAATCCCCTGGAAGTGAAGGCAGGTGGTGCTGCCGTTGGAGTTTGTCAGCGGGTGCGATGGATAGCGCTGCACACCAGCTCCGCTGCCCGTTCCATGTCAGGGCTATTTTGTGTTTCCTGCTGAAATTGCCTCCTCCTTGCCTGGAGCCCTGCTCTCTGGTGCTGTGGGGGGAGCTCAGCCATCGTTTGGGAAGTTGCTCTGCCACACAAATCACTTCTGGCCTGGCTGCCACGGGGCCCTGTCAAACCCAGTGTGTGCTGAGTAAACAGGACCACGTAATAAGGACTTAATTAGAAAGCCTAATGGTGTAAAACTATTATGACTTGTGGAAAATTGGTCATTAACTGCAGGACTATGAAAACCAAACATTTTTCCCTGACACTTTCACTCAGCCACAGTGAGCAAACACGTGCTTGAAAATTTAGAAACACAACACGTTACTCAGAGTGGTTGAACACGACGGATTGGATTTCCCTGGGCTGGTTTCTGGTTGCTGAACAGTTTGGCTGCCACGTTTGTGGGGTTACACCACAGTTAAAATCACTTTTCCACAGAAGAAGGCAGGGAGCTGCTGGAGCTGGTGGGCAGGGATGGACCTCTGCCCTGCGACAGGCCGAAAAATTATTTCATGAGGAGTCAGAGCTTCACCTTTCTGATCTCAAACACCTCTCCACTGCCATGAGAAAGGGAAAAGAGCACCTCCTTTCCCTGAGACAAAGCAGGAAACATCCCAGCTGCCATCACGTGCCGATGGTCCCAATTAGCCTCCCAGATTCAAGTTTATATCCAATCAAAAAGATTATTAATGAGAAGTAGGTCACTTTTAATTAGCTGCTGTTAACATAGTAGCTTCCCCTCTCCCAAAGACATCACTTTTTCTGATATTAACCATCAGGTATTCTTTCTCAGAGCAATTATCCCATCCAAACTGGTTGCTCTCACAGTTAACAATTTTCATACTAATGCATTAATTGCCCCTGGCTTACCCACCGTCTAATCAGCAAGGTGGGTATTCGTTTCTGGAAGTGATTGATTTCAAGGGACTTTGTGCTTAATTACATTTTAGCAAACTGTGTTTTGAATCCTTGGAGAAGAGAGGCATTTTCTGTTTGGCTTTGAACTCGCTGTGTTGGAGGGATCTGAGTATCTAAATTATTCCATTCATTCTTAAGCATGCTCGTCATGAGATGGTGGAGTTTTGTCACTTCTGATTCATCTTTGCCCAGAAGAGCTCACCCCAATTGTAGGGTTTGCATTAATAAGTAAGTTTGCTTTAAAAAATAATGATTACATTATATATATCTGCATGTCAGGCATGGAGAGAGTGGAGTGATCTCTCAAAATGTAATTTGTGTATCAATCACTTAACTGGATGGTTTGGGATGAAATGTGCTATATAAATGCAAGGCCATAATTTATCTTCTTTCTTCTTGCGTCTCAACTTAATTGCACCTTCATTGCCCACTCTCACTCACAGAGGCACGAGCTGAAGGGCTGGGGCACAGCAGGTGCCCAGCTCAAGTGGAGCCGGCGGCTGAGAGCTCCCGTCTCCCTGGATTCAGGGGATGCCATGGAAACCTCCCGTAGCCAGGTCTGGAACCATCACCTGCCCGATATTTTCATGGAATCACAGAATCCCAGAACGGTTTGAGTGGGAAGGGACCTCAAAGCCCATCCTGCACCACCCTCAGTCCTGGCCAGGGACACCTTCCCCTGTCCCAGGCTGCTCCACGCCCCCTCCAGCCTGGCCTTGGGCACTGCCAGGGATCCAGGGGCAGCCACAGCCGCTCTGGGCACCTGGGCCAGGGCCTGCCCACCCTCCCAGGGAAGGATTTCCCAATCTCCAATCGAACCCTGCAGTCACCAGCCCTCGGCTCCGTCCCACAGACCCATCCACACTGGGTTGGTTTCCCAGGGGTGGAAGATGCTCCCACTGCTCTGCAGGAGCTGATCTCTGACTCCCCTTTACTTTTGAAATTCACATTTGTTATGAGTGGAAAGACTTTGGTATTCTCTGCCTGCACCCCCAAAGCAAGAGATCTCCAGTTAATGCATTGATTTCTAATGATGGAAGTAGCTTGGGGGAGAGGGAAAGGGAAATGGGAGGAAGAAAACCGTTTTGTTTACAACCTTTAGGAATTTCTTTACAGTCAGGGCCTTTCATGAGGGAGATGTGCAGACAGATCTCACTGTTCCTGTCATATTTTTGCCACAGGCTGATTATTTCTGCTTAGAAATGGTCTCATTAATCAAATGTTCTGGGAAGGCATGTGACCAGTGGTATCAAAATCACTAATCATCATTAAGAAGCAAAGAAAATTCATTTTTGCCTGCAGTTTGCTAGACCTTCCTTACAGCAGAAGACATTTTCCCACCTTCTCCCCAGCTCTGAGGCAAAGGCTGGCAGGAGCACGAGGCAGCTGCAGGCTCCAGGAGAGTGCTGCCAGTTCCGAAGATGAAGGCCAAGAAAAGCAGGTGGCGTGGGCTCCGTCTCAAGACACCAGAAAAGCTGGAAATAACTGCAACACTTACGGTGGAGGGAGAAATGTTTGGGATTCGCTGCTGCACCCCAGCTCAGCACGGCTGAGCAACGCCACAGCTTCAGGAGTCCTGTGTCCACCCAGGTGAGCACTTCAATTCCTTTCCCTATGGCTCAGCTGCTCCAGCCAGCTTGAAGTGGTTTGGATGGATCCGCAAAGATGCAAGCGGGACAGGAGAACAGCAGGGATTTAGCAACTGTCAGCGTCCTCCCCCATTCACCCAGCACCTGCACCACACCCTGCTCCTTGAGGGGCCCGGGGCCGATGGGAAGAGACGGAGCTGTGCGGATGAGGGCCGTGTGAGGAGCTCAAGGCATCATCATCATCATCATCATCATCATCATCATCATCATCACCACCATCATCATCACCATCATCACCATCATCATCGCCGCTACTCCTCCCACGCCCGAACATTGCCACAGCTGCTCCTTCATCTGCCCCCGGGCTGGGACAGGGGCAGGAGCTGATCCCGAGGAAACAACGCCCAGCACGGCTGGGAGCTGGGGCTGGGGCTCTGCAGGCTGGGAGAAAAATGCTGGAAGTGGAGGGGGAGAAGGGGGGGCTGGAGAAAGTGTTTTTCTACTTGAAAAATGATAAAACTTTGATAACTTCAAGCCAGCTCAACCGGCAGACAGGCAGCTTAGACAAATGTATAAAACATCAAAAGGCACAGGATGGAGAGCGGTGCCGGAGAGCTCCAAATATAGATCCCTGCAATGTAATTCATTCCTGAAGCAGAAAGGGGAAACTTTGCCATAACATGTTGTGTTGCAGCTCCATTTCCGCCTGTGCAATGAGCCAGGATGAAAAGGATTGCAGGGACCTGTGCATCAGTCACAGAGACTGAATGAAAAACACCACAAGAATTAAACATCTGCATAAAAAGTTAACAGGAGGATATGCTCAGAGTGTGCTGAAACGTTCTGCAGCTTGCTGAAGAGAGAGGGAATAAACCCCAACCCAAATTCCATCGTGTGAAGACTTTGAAATCATGACCAAGACGGAAAGGATAGATTTGGAGCCCAGGCTTTGCAGCTCGCAGTGTAAGGTGTTGACCTGTTTCATTTGTTGCAGTTTAGCTGCAAGGGGGATTGTTTATCGCTGCTGGGAGGAGCAGGGCACAGCGGCTCCGAGGACAGCAGAGCTGCAGAGAGCCTTCCAAAGGCATCAGTCTCTGCTGCTGCAAAAGCAGGATTCCTCCCGACAGCCGGCAGGAGACGGAGGCTTGATTCCCATCTCCACTTGAGCTCACGCTCAGCGGGGGCCTCGAGTCCTCTCCACATCAATTTCTTAAAAAAAAATTCAGTGGAACCTGAAGATGCTCTCCCAGCTCCTTTGCCCTTAAAGGTGCTTGGGTGTTTTTTTCTGAGCCCGTCCTGCAGCTGAAGAAGAGACCCCAGTGCTGCCAGGGCTCGCAGAGCCCTCCGAGCCCCCAGCAGGGGCTGGTCTCTCCCTGGCAGGGGCTGCTCGGAGCCCGGGCGGTGCCGGAGCCCTCGTGCTCTGCCCGCGGCAGCAGGAGCCTGACCCAGGACACGGCACCTTCTGGCACGATAATTACACATTCGGCTTTCTGAAATTACCAGCTCGTTTATTCCTTCTGACTCAGGCAATCCTTTTCCATAAGCTCGAAATATTACTGATTCATCTGGCTTTCATTTCTGTGTCAATCAACAGCAGAAGTTTTCTGGATAAGCAAGTGGGTGTAGGGAGAATCTCATGATTAGTCAATGCTAATTAATGTCCACTTAGAGTAATTATTAGCAGGGTTTAATAATTTGTAATTCTGATCTCACTAAATAACCAGAAATTATTACAAGGAATGTTCATCTGAGAACTTAATTAACCAGTGATGCATAGATCTCGTTAGGAATGGTGTGGCAGGATCCTAAACGCTGTCAGCAAGCAGCGCTCCTTTGCTTGTTCATGGCTATCTACAGATACAAACGTTATTGAGCTGCTGCTAATTCGAAATTAGTTTAATTAGTCAGTTTAACATACTGCCGTGTGTTTCACAGGATCACAGGCTGGTTTGGGTGGGAAAGGACCTCAAAGCCCATCCAGTTGCACCCCCTGCCGCGGGCAAGGACACCTTTCACCATCCCGGGCTGTTCCAAGCCCCATCCGACATTCCCAGGGATGGGAAAACTTTATCAGACCCTGAGGCAGACACAGCAGGGCGGTGCCCAGGGCTGTGCCCGGAGAAGCTCCAGCCCCGCAGGACCTGCGTGTCCGTGGGAGACGGCGGAGCTTCAACGCGGTTCCTGCCGTGGGATGCTCCCAGCAATCACCCAAAAGTCCACCGGAGACAGCGCGAGGTGCAAGTGGCACCATCCGCAGCAGCTTTGGATCTCGGTGTGCTTTCTGAAGAGGTTAGGACAAAATTCTTTCTTTTTCCACGCAAAACTTCCGTCCCGGTGCGTGTGCTCCTTGCGTCCCTCCGGAATCCTCAGCCCAGGGCGCGAGGGGAGAGCAAACCTGCCCTGATGGGATTGGAGCTGCATTTCCAGAGCAGCCTGAGCCTTTCGAGGCTGCTGGGGCAGCCCGGGGCAGGGCACCACGGCAGCCGGGTTATCTCCACAGCAGCCATTAGGAGCAGGGAACAGGAATGAGGGGGCTTTGACCAGCAGTGTGGGGTGAGGAGCAAACGTGCACCTCATCCCTGAGCAGAAAGCTCCCAGAGCGAGCATTTCTCTTTCTGTTGGTGTGATTGTTAAATATACAAATTAGGCAAAGATAAAAAAAAATCATTAAAATGCAATTATAGCAGTGATATTAGTTTATGGCTATATAAGTACATTAAGAGACCAGCTTTGTAGGTCTTTATGTGCTTAATAAAGCTGAATAATTTACCAGAAAAAAATCTGTGGTGGCAGCAGCAAAGTGAATTTTTTATCTCTATTTGACTTCAGGCATACTCCAGGTATAGAAAGAGAAAACATTACTGTATTTCGGATCACATGTTTCCATATTGGGACGAAGAACAACAATTCTAGGACAGAAAAAAAGTAAAAAAGAGAATAATGTGTAGATTCTGTGTCCCTCACAGCATGGTCTGGGGTTGAAAGGATTGCTGCACCTCCCTAGCACCGTGCCTGCTTTCCATCTTAATCCTGCCCCATCCTTCTCCTCCCAGGATGAAAGGGAAGGAAAAGTTCTCTGATCAGATTCATTTCTTGCAGGTAGAGGCTGCTCATGTGAGGCCCTGCTTCTGGGGAAAGTGGTTTCCTCCACACACGTCTCCCTGTCAGCACAGCCATTACAAGGCCTTGTAGCAGAATAGAAAACATTCACTGCAAAATGCAAAAGCTCATTAAAACACGGAGAGGTGCTGAACAATCTGCAGGCACGCATGGGATGGTGTTGCTTGCACTGGCTCCTGCAGGGTGGAAGCTGGAGATGGCCCTGCTTCGGTCCTGCTTTGGCCCTGCTTTGGGCCTGCTTTGGTCCTGCTTTGGTCCTGCTTTGGTCCTGCTTTGGTCCTGCTTCTGACAGAAGCGAGATCTCCCAGGACATTTCCCCCCAGTGCCGTAACCCTCGAGGGCAGGTGTTGCTTTAGGACATTATCCCAAAGGAATCTGCCAAAACATGAAATAGGACTTTTGTTGGGTTTAGTCCTTTAATATTTTCCCCAGTCTTCACATTTCTCTGCCTTCCCACTTGTTCTAGCGGGTCCATGGAGCACGGTCAGAATCTGGCCAGGCAGCCTGACCTGTCCTGTCCTGTCCTGTCCTGTCCTGTCCTGTCCTGCCCTGTCCTGTCCTGCCCTGTCCTGTCCTGCCCTGTCCTGTCCTCCCCTGCCCTGTCCTGTCCCCAGGGGGTGCCCAGGTCCTCTCCCCATGTCCTTGTCCCGCCACGGGGCTGCCCAGGGCACCCCAGGAGTTCATTTCCCGCCCAGCTCATCTTTGACTTCATTCTGTTTATTTAGTTCCGAGGCCAAGAAGCCCCAGCGCTGTGAGGTGATGAATGGCATGTCCTAATCCCCAGGGATTAGAGGACTTGATGTTAAAACTGATGATTAGTTAAACACGGGTGTGTTTGTGGCTGAATAATTGCTCTGCACAAAATCCTCGTCCCTCAGCATCCTGTGCTGAAAATGCCATGCATCATGAAGAAGGGCTTTAGCCTGGCTCCTTTGCAGCAATCCCTGGAGGCAGAAAAGGAATCAATAATAATTTTAAAAACTGGCAGGTTTCAGGCTGCTTGAGCTCCTGAAATCAAAGCCCCCCTCAGCTGAGACACACAGGCTCCAAGGACAAGCAAACACCAATGAAAATGTTGTTTCCACATTCATTTCACTTGATAAAAGGTACAAAAGGCTGAGATTAATGTCCCACTACTCCCATTCACCCTTACAGTATATGGGAGGTGCAGACTCCAGCAATTCTTTACAAATTAGGATTATTTTGGCTTCTCTGCAAAAAGTGCCTGTGCTGTGTCCAAAGGCAGGGATCCTGCCAGGAATACAACACATGGAGCAGCAGGGTTGTGCTTTCCCTGCGTTCAGAAAGGGCTGGACACCGAAACCCCCACATTCCCAAATGCTCAGGAGCTCGGGAAGGTTTTAGATTTATATTTAGCTTCATCTCCATAAGCAGACTGACATTTTCTTCAGGAAATCTCTTTTGGATGGAGTGGATGAGACCAAAGGCGTGCATGTGAGCACAGGGAAGCAGCAAAGTTGTGATTAGAGGCACAGGAGGATCTCAGGCACAGGCTGGGATTTAGGGCTGTTCTGTGCTGGGCCAGGGGCTGGGCTTGGTGATTCCTGTGGGTTCCTCTGAGCTCAGAATATTCTGTGGTTCTGTGATCTGTGTGTGCACACCGTGTGAACATCCAGGCGTAGATGCACGCTCACACAGAACAGAGATTCTTCAAGAATGGCTGGCTGGCAGGGAGGAGAAAAGAAATGAGAAATACGTTTAAGAGTGGATGTGGATCAATAATTCCATAGAAAAAGCGTATGGGTCTATACATGTGACAAGAAATGGAAATTTTCAGCTGAAAAATTCTATTTTTTGTTGCAGCAGGTCCCCATTTCCTGCCCCTTTTAATGTTACTTTATGGTGTCTGAGGTCTCCAACACCTAGGAGACGTTCGGTGAAATCTTTTCACTTTCCTAACAGGAACTCTGTAATTCCTAAAACAACCCTGGTAGCTCTTAGGGTACGAAATGCCCCTCCCTTGCTGCTCCCCTCTCCTGCACGCCGAGGCTGGGGCAGCTCGGAGGTGCCGCCTCTGCTGCCCCTGGGTGCAGGAGGCCCAAGGACAGCCCAGGCTCGTGTTTTGCTGGCTGGGGCAGGAGGGGAGCGCAGAGCCCAGCGCGTCCCCAGCCCCTCTGAGGGCTCCAGCGTGGCTCCCAGTGCTCCCAGTCCCTTCAGCTGGCTGCTGGAAGAACAGCTGCTCTTCAGCCAGGGATTTGATGGAAATATCTTAACCACTTCAGGTTATTGTAAGGATATGGGGGAAAACCATGAGCCCCGAGCTCCCAGAGCAGCTCCTCCGAGCTGTAACCTTGCTGGGTAAATCCAAGGTTGCAGCCTGTGAGTGCTGAGAGTCCGTTCAGCCTTGCTGGAAGCTCTTTCCTATTCCTCTTTTTGTCTTGCTGATTTATATTATTGCTGAGGAGTGAGGTGTTAAAAGCAAGTCAATAAATACGTTGTGGCGAGGCTGCTGGGGCTGCTGTAGATTTTGTCAGGCTGCAGGTAAGGGCAGGTGGAGCCTGCGTTCTGCACGGCCCAGGCAGGATCCCCAGAGCCAGGGCCTGTGTGGGACACGCCCTGCACCCTCGTCATTCCAAACCCCTCTGGCCACGGCCACATGTGAACTCCAGAACTCCTCAGCACCCGTGGAGACGGCAGAAGGGACATGGAGGCAGCTGGAATGGTGCTTCCAAAAACAGCTCAGTGACACGAATGGGCCGGATCCCAGCAAGGAGGGCTGGGAAGCGGCCCAGGAGGAAGGATGGGTGAAAGGTAGAGGGAACTCACGGCAGTGAGGGGACAGGGACGGGCAGGGGAGCTGAGGAGAGGGAAATGTGAGGGTGGCATGGGATGAGAGATGAGGGATGGGGACAGGAGAAACACCTTCTCTGGGAGCCTGTGGGGGATCTGCTGCTGCCGTTCACCTTTCCAAGGCTGGGGACAGAGGCACTTGGTACAAATTCGTCAATAATTTCTTCTTCTCGGAGTCCATCTAACTCAGGGTTGAAAGGCTGCTCTAGCCCAGCTCTCGGCAGTGCCAGCATGGAAAGGGCTGCCTTTCATCTTTGGAATCATCCAGGTGTCCTCCAGGACTTCTTTAGACACTTTCTGGCCTCGTCACCCTGGGAAGATGATCCACAGTGCTCCCTGCCATGTGCTCAGCAATGGTGTTGGGATCCCAGGGGCTGTGGAATATTTATAGGAAATTATACAGCTGGTTGAAAGTTTGCTGTTGCTATTCCCCCCCAAGAAATTCTTGTCCTTTTGAAACCCAAAGCAAAACGGTTTAAATAGATCAAGACTTGCTTCCAGCACAGCTTGCAGTGTGACTTTCCCCAAACTAGAGGACATTCTTTCAAAATGCATTACCCGGTGCCATTTGTTCTGATTCCTCCCCATTGACAGGCGTGAGTGGAGACAGATCAGCCTCCTGCTCCCTGCCTTCCATCCCTGCTGAACACCACGGCCTTGACCTTCACCTGGCACAGCTCCCTGGGCATCACTGCAGGGCCCCTGGGCACTGCCAGGAAGACAAATGCCCTCTCTGCAGGGATGGCACAGGGTGCCCAGAGAAGCCGTGGCTGCCCCTGGAGCCCTGGAAGTGTCCAAGGCCAGGCTGGAGCAGCCTGGGAGAGTGGAAGGTGTCCCTGCCCGCAACCAGAGCAGCCTGGGATTCTGTGATGTTCCTTTCAGAGAAAGGATGGGGAAGAGCGGAAGGGTTCGGTTATGGCTGAACAGGCTCCTCTGCAGCAGGAATTCCTGCCCGTGGGCAGCTCAGACCTGCTGGGACCTAGGCCTCCCGAATCCAATCCTCAGCCCCAGGGCTGCCCCATTGCCAGGGCTGCAGCCTGAGGGTGGTAAAAGAATTTTAGGGCTGGTCCTTGGGCCCCAGATTTGTTTATGCCAGTTCTTTGCATGTTTTCCTCAATTTTTTACTGCGTTTCTGCAATCAACCCTGACTGCTTGGCCAGCGGATGTGTGCACGTGTGTGAGACAGAACACACCCGGGGCAGCAGCCTGCTCCCCTCCATTCCCACGGCATCAGCTCTTGGGGCTGTTTCACAGCTCACTGGGACACGCTCACACCTCATAAGGCTCAACAAGTCTCGGAATTATAAAGACAAAGCTCTCTCTTTCCTCCAGCAAGATGTTGCTGCTATTTAAGGTCTATTATCCTCCCTGTGCTCACACAGTGCCACCGTCAGCGTTATAAATGGGCTGGGTGTACAGAGAAGGGAAGAGACCCCCAGGGTAGCAATTACCAGAACTGAATTGTCTGATGCAAAAGGCAGCATTCCCCTGGTGTAATTTGATCATAAAATAAATTGCATTGCCCATAAACTTGCTGAATGCTGGAGTTTCCCCCCGAGTTGTTTCCGTGCATTTGAAGCCAGAAGGGCTGCAGGGAAACGGCCCAGCTCCCCAGCTCCGGCCACCGCCGCTCTGAGACTCCAAGGAAAGCGGTCATGGAGCAAGCGAATATTCATAACGCGATTAAAGTCATCTTTGACACGGTGCCAATGCTAATTTTCCCCAAACAGGCCTGGATGGGAACTGTGTGGAAAAACGCGCCCACGCTGTTGAGCAGCAGCTCTTGGCTCTCCTGCCCTGCCTGCTGCGGGCTGGAGGGCTCCTGTTCTCCAGGGAAAGAGCACCTTGAGCCCAGCTCTCCTTGCAGGCTCGTGAACAAGAGGCACTTGTAGTCCCGTACCGTGGCTCTGTCATCGCCCCAGCAGCCTCGAGCAGGGCAGTGTTTGTGCGGGGAACCCGAGGGGAACAACAAAAAGAAGAGGTGTTTATCCAGCAGTGTGCTCTGATAACGGACCAGAGCCTGTTTGATGCTAGGAGCCATCGATACATTTCAGATTAAACTGAAACTCCAGTTATTTGTGGTTGTCAGAAATCCCAGCATTTGAAACAAATCTGCTGTCTGGGCAGAAAGCTGGGTGGGTGCTGTGCTGGCCTCTGCCTTCGTCACTTCTTGGCTTTTATTGCTGTGAATTGCTGCCGATAATATCTGGGAAATGCTAATTGCATATCTGGTTCACTGCTACGTGGGGATCAGATACAGGGTGAGGAATGGTAGGGGCTGGAACAGAAGAGCTGCTGTAAACCAGCAGGATTTGCAGTCAAGGCGGGGCCTGCTGCATCTCGTATCCATGGCATCTCTCAATTTTCTTCTGTAAGAATCCAAAGTACTTTCTGTAAGAATCCAAAGTAGCAACCGGTTTCTTGCAAAAAAGAGAGAACATCCCCCATGGGCTGCTCTCCCTGTGTCCCTCCTGTCCATGCACTGGGAATGAAAAGACCGGGATGGGATGGGATGGGATGGGATGGGGTAGAACATTTTACCTGGCAGGGACCTCCAAGACTGGTGGCTGCTCCTTGCCGGAGCTCTTCCAGCTCCCCACAGCTCAGCAATTTTGGGTGCTGTGAAAAGCCCCCAGTTTCCCCCCATCTCCTGCATCTCTTTCTCTGGTTGCTTTTGTCATTTATATTCTGCATCCAGCTCCCACTGTGGGAGCAGCAGCTTTCCATTTAGAGCCCCATGGTCTGTGTTAACCCAAGGGCATCTGGATGATACTGATTTAAAATCCAAGGCAGAAGCTCCAGCAGAAGCAGGGACAAGAATCCGCTCTCAGACACGCAGTGGAGCTGAGAGTCTGACCATGTAACTTCCCCATTTCTGGGAAGAAATATGAAAAATCACATTATGCAGCAGCAGAGAGAAAATCACAGTCCATGGAGAGATGCAAAATCAAGAGCTTGATCTCGCCACCTCTCAATGGTGAGATGTTTAACTGAAAGCACTCATTGTCGGGGAAGTTTTGCTGCAAGCCATGAACAGGAGGGTCAAGAGCTTGGAAATGCCAGGAAAAGACTTCATCGTGCATAAATAAATAAACCTGAGTGGAGAGGAGAGATCTAAAGCACCTGAAAGTTCACTAGCACTGATCACAGGGCTTCACTGCCTTGTGTTTGATCTGCCAGTGGAGTCCCGAAATGGGAGCGGCCTACAAATTGAATAATGTGCATTTGCCTAAAAAACTGAGTCGTGCATTTGGAAAGGTCAGACATTTTAATTACAAATGGCCGTGGTACCCAGAGCTGCCTTTTACAGAGCAGGTAGAACTCCTGCCCGAGCTTTGATTGTGCAGTAGCCAAGTTTTACCCCCCCAAAGCCACTGTGACAGTGCTAGAACCACAGAATCATTGAGGGTGGAGAAGACCTCCGTGATCCTCCAGTCCAGCATTCCAAACTTGAGTGCTAACGTCAGGAAATCCATCCTGTGCCAAGCACTCCTTTCAGTGGGGGTAGTAGTTATGTTTGCCTCTGTTCCCTTTGGTGTTTATTAATCACAAATTTAATAATTCATTAGGATTAATGAATTCAGCTGGAGGTTACTTCCAGGTTAGCCTCATGACGAAATAAATGGCATTGGAAATCCAATTAGGCACAATCGCACAATAATTATGTAAGGACATAATCCCCTCTCTGCAAAAGCAGGACAGGTGCAGCATCTCAAACCTTTTTTCCATGGAAAACCACGAGATTACATGCAGTCAAATGGGATTTGCAGCTGTAAATTCATGCATTCGTGCCTGTCTTAAGGTGGTGGTGGAATAGCAATTGCTGAAGACAAGCCCAGAGATAAACACACTTTCAGGGTCACAGGCAGGAGACCTGAGCTTATTAAAGTGTCTTCTAATACTTTTCCAGTTATTTTCCTTTCCCTGGTGTGCTCTATAGGCCACGAATACAGAGGCTCAGAAATTCCCTGTTATTTTTATAGAGACACTGCTAAATCTGTTGACCCTGAACAGGTCCTGCAAACAGAGAGATTTTTATAAAAGGCAAGTGAAAAAAGAAATGAAAAGGTTTCAAATCTTTGAAAACAGATCACGGAAAAGCTTCTAAGGCCTGAACATCTTCCCTGTTAATAAAGCCCAGAGCTCCACACATGGAACCTGCTGTGAGACACTGCTGCACTTTAGGGAGCTGGGATGGAGCTGACAAGGAGGTGGTAGACAAGGTGGTTTAAATGTCCTGAACACAATTAACTGATTTCCTGAAAAGCAGCTGAGACCCAGAGAGCGTCTGAAAGATGAAGGACAGTTGGTGGCTACAGCCTAGAGAGAGAGAAAATACATCTATTTGATAAATATTCCTTTACTCAGAGGGTGGGGAGGCCTTGGCGTATCTGTCTATCTATTATCTATCTATCTATCTATCTATCTATCTATCTATCTATCTATCTATCTATCTATCATCTATCTATCTATTATCTATCTGTCTGTCTGTCTGTCTGTCTGTCTGTCTATCTATCTCTCTCTCCCTGATAACCTGGGGAATAACAGCATCAGAAGAAGCATTGGCAGGAAGTCCCATATTTTTTAGTGTCTTTTGACCCAAAACAATTGTGCCTTTTGCCCCAGCTTTCCCACCCTTCCTTCGAGACTGGAGGGAATGCAATGGAATATTTTGCCGCAGGTTACAACGACAGGGACAGGAAAACAGCGGTGAGCAGCTGAGCTCCGCAGCGCTGTTAGCAGGAGTTTGCCGTGTCTGGAAGGGGGTCCCGAGGAGTAATTAGCACTTCCTGGAGTCACAAACAGCCGCTCCACATGAGAAGAGTGGGCACGCTGTGGTGTTGGTACCTCCTGCTCCTTCGTGCCAATTTTCTGATTAATGACATCCCAACCCACTATTGATTCTAAATTCAATAAAAAGTGCTGGCAGCCTCTGTCCAGATCACGTCATTTTTCCTCAAAAATTTTCCCTAATAGTCAACCCGAGCCTCCCCTGGCCCAGCCTGAGGCCGTTCCCTCTCCTCCTGTCCCTGTTCCCTGGGAGCAGAGCCCGGCCCCCCCGGCTGCCCCCTCCTGTCAGGAGCTGTGCAGAGCCAGGACGCTCCCCCTGAGCCTCCTTTGCTCCAGGCTGAGCCCCCCCAGCTCCCTCAGCCCCTCCTGGTGCTCCAGCCCCTTCCCAGCTCGGTGGCCCTTCTCGGGAAGAGAAGCCCAACCGATAAACAAAAGCTGTTCGGATCCATTAACAACCTAGGAGAGAAAGGCAAATATGTAACAGTGAGCAGAAGGCGGCTCAGAAAGTGTAGAGAAGCCAAGAAATATTGAGCTTTGATCCAGAGAGAGTATTTCAACAAACGCTGAATGCTTTGCAAATATTCCGTGCCTGCAGGAGCCAAAACACATGGGAAGGGAGGAGTAATGATGCCCGAAGCTCCTGGGTGGGCACAGGAGAGGGCTCCAGCACAGATCTTCTGCCTCTTTGGCACTGGCAGAAGCATCCTTGACCTGAACACGCTTTTCCACAGGAGCTGCCACCACCGACACCTCTGAACTGGGACCGAGGCAGCTCCTTCTCCAAGCGCCATCTGTGCAATGTATTTCTGAGCGGGGGGGAATAGCAAGAATTTTGTTTCTTAAAAGGATGAAGGAACCAGAAAAGTGAGGTTTTTCTCGCTTTTTGGCAGGGAGTTGCATTCAGTCAGGGCTGGATTTTTAGGGGTTACTGTCAAGGGGGGGACAGAAAGGCGATGGAAAGCACCTGGTCATTGAAACTGGGCTCCGTGTCCAGCCTGACCTGCCATCCTCAGAAGCATCCTCCAATAAAGAGAATAAAAGAGTTCTCTATCTGCTCTATTGAGACCTTCAAATATTCATCTTAATGGGACATGGTGCTTGACAGATTGAGCTGCACTGAGCAGCTCATTGTGAATTCAAATGCAGCCTCTGGGGCTTCCTGGAGCCACTGAGCCCATTTGCTCCCCGTGTTTGCTGCCTGGGCAGGCGGCGCTGCGAGTGATGACTGCGCGCTTTGTCAGCGGCGTTTCCTCAGCACCGGGCTCGGATCTCTGCAGCCTCTGCCTCCCACCCGGACAGGCGTGGGCAGGGGTGGGAGCTGCGTGGGTGGGGCGGGGGATGCAGAGCCGGGGTGTGGGAGGACGATGGGCGCTCCTGTTGAGGGCCGGAGCTCATTTCACACGCACCATCAGCTGTGCAGCGGGCACAGGGCAAGCACAGAGGGACTGTCAGTAGCCAGGTGTCCTGCTGGGTCTGCTGGGCCCTGCTGGGTGCCACAGGGACCCTCCTGGGGGCAGCCCCCGGCCCAGCCTCCAGCCTGGCAGAGCCGGGAGCGTGGGACCTCCACCGGGTCTAAAGCTGCTCCCAGCTCAGCGGGAAGGCAGTGGAGCCCCGTTCCTGCCCCCAGGCTGGAGGAGAGAGGCCTTGATGCATTCCATGAAACCAAGTGCCAGCATGCCTGAGGAAGGAGGAAGAGTGTGAGAGCCACAGGAACTGCAGCAGGAGCCGCCGCCACCAGACCTCTGTGCCTTGGGCCCTCGGTGGTGCTGAGCCCAGAGCGGAAGGGGAGGGCTCATGGCTTAGGAGTTGGAAATTGGCTGGAGAAATGACTAGAAAATCCTGGGAAATGTGCAGCAGGGAAGTACCGAGGGAGGAGATGGGGCTGCAGGGAACCTCAGTGGCATTTCTGCCTCTGCAGGCACAGACAGGCCTCAGAGCAGGCAAAATGCCCCACAGGTCACAGATTCTTTTCATTCCTTTCCCCTATTAGTCCCAGGCTTCTGAGCACTCAAAACACATCGATTCTTCCAATTTGAAAGGAAAAAGGCAGCTCTCTCCTACTGAGTGGGAATGCAGTTCTGCCCATGGTTAGATTTTGGCCAAATTCAGCAATGGGAGACCATGGTTTTCTTTGAGATGTGTTTTGCCGTGTGAAAGCCAGCCCAAAAATACTAATTTTGCTGCTTTATTTATTTATTGTTCCCGATTTTCAGCAGCTTCTGGGCTATGAATTATGTAGGAGATGCATAGCAAATAAACTGAAGAACTGGCAGGTTTAGCACAGCTCCCCGAGCCGGGCGTCCAGCTCCACCTGTCTGCAGCAGCTCCTCCCGCAGCGCCTCCCGCAGCTGCCTCCCCTCCCACCGCCCTCCAAAGAGTGGGAGCGTGGGGGCTTTCTGGAAAGCCCGTGGGCAAAGGGGATGACAGCCCTGACAAGCCCCTGGTGAAGCTCTTGAGGGTGATGATTCCCGGGGCGTGTGCGTGTGCTTCCTTTGGATCTCACATCCACGCTCCGTGTCCAAACCAACCAAACGCATAAATCCAGTCGTACAAATCTAACCACGAAATCAAGGCCATGAATTGTCTCCTTAAAAATCAATTCTCATTTGTGCCTTGGAGCCTGGAAGCTGCGCTGACTTCCTCCTCTCAGAGTAGCTGGCACTTTGCACTTGTTTTTTGTTTTCTAAACCCAAAGTTCCAGCTTTTTTTTGTTGCTGTTAAATCCACAGTTAATCTTGCATTTGTGTGCACCAGGGAATAAGAGAAAGGTTTTATTACTTGCATTATTTATGAATGGTATAATTTCAGGGCATCTGTATTAAACTAAGGTTCTGAGTGGAAAATAATATTAAACAAGACAAGTGTGCATATTTGTTTCATAAATCCATAAAACCTGATTAACAATGATGCTCCTAATGCTGGGTTGATCATTAGAAGACTTCCTGTATCTGGACCAGGGTGCTGCACTGGAGGCTTTGATGCATTAGGACAGAGCCCTGCAAAGCTGTGCACACTGAAATCTGTGGTGCAGCAGGGTCTGCTTTAACCAAGGCTTTCTTTTTGGGCTTTTAATTATTTTTATTCCTGTTTTTCCTCTGTGAATTTCAGAGCTGATGAACAATACAAGAGATGGAAACTTTGCTTTGCAGCTGCTCCCAAAGCAAGACTGATGCTTTGTGCTTCCTCTTTGGGTTTTCTTACTGAACTTGTGGCTGCTCCATCCCGCTGCTCCCTGGGAACGGTTTCCAGCAAACATCACCCCTTCCCCTGATAAGAGCCTGGGGTGCTCTGGCATACATTTCTGTAAGTGCCAGCAGCTGACAACCCACCGGGCAGCGGGACAGCCAGAAAACAGAGTTTTCTATCAATTTCCCATATTATTGGGTAGCAAAGACTGAGTTCCAAAGGAAAGCCTAAGAGTAAAGAGCAGACGAGGACATTTTGCTGGGTACAGTTAATGAAATGTCGGCCCCCTTTGGGTCTCCTTTAGTGCCACGTGCTGGTGATTTATTTCCTTGAGAGCAGGGTTTGTCAGCCTGCAGGGACAGACCCCGTGAGCTCCGAGGGGGTCCCAGAGCCTGCGTGACAGAAGGTGCTGATGTTCTCCTGTGAGCAAAACCCCACCTCCAGAGCCCCCAGCTCTGACCCAGAGCTCTCGCTGCTTGTGCGTCCTGGAGCCACTAAAACCTGAGTGAGGCTGGGCAAGAGCCAGAGGTGAAAGAACTCTCCTGGGGGACTGCACGGAGTGACTGCTCAGAGAAAGAAGGAAATATTTTTTGTGAGAAAAATAAAAGGATCTCAGGAAATTCATATGCAGCTCAGTGACGCAGCAAGTGCGACTCCCTTGCAGTGAGACTCTCCCTATGACTCCTCCACAAGTGGTGATAGAGAGAATTTTCTGCTGAAAAAAATTAGCCTGAAGGTGAAAACTTCAAAGGGGCTGAACTCTGAATCCAGCAAGAGCCTTATGCACGTCCTGGAGCTGAGAGGAGCAAGCGTTGGTAAAGCACTTCAAACCTTGCCAAGCCTGGGATCAGGCTTCTCCTGCGGCAGGAGCAGGGCTCTGGCCAGCCCTGAGCACCAGTGGGGACCAAATGCTGATGAAACGCTCTGGAATGGCCCAGCCAAAGGCGGTGAAAGGGGAGCACGGGAGGAGAGCAGAGTCCGGGGCTGGGCGCTGCTGGGCAGGTGAAGGGAACATCGGGGAGCAGCCAGAGCTGCCATCCCTGACACCCCGGGGATGAGGGTTGAGCACAAAGTGCCCCACGACCCCGTTTCACCTCTTCTGGGGTGCCCTGAAGGGAAAAGTCGCCCTGTTCAGCCCCGGGACTGTAGCTGAACTGACAAATCCAAGTGAGCTGAGCAACAGCTGCTCCCAGGTTCTCTGGGAATTCGGCCCCCGCTGTTCCTGTGATTCATCTGAGCCTGGGACTCCCTGCTTGGTGCTGCTGCTCCTGCAGGCAGGGGATGTGAGAGGAGCCACCCCTGCTCTCAGCCCCTGCCCTGGCACCAGGGCACAGCAGTGACACACCCCAGCCTGGGCATCGCCTCTGCTTTCCAGTCCTTTCCCCCTTGGAAAAATGGAATTTCTGTATTGCTGGCACATGAGAGGAATAGGAGTTTTCTTGCTGCAAGCCATAGAAAGCAGGCTTCATTCAGTTCCTGAATAATTTAGAATACAAGCCTTTGATTAATTTCATGAGAAAAAGGAAACAAAGTTAGCTATAACTATAGGCCATTCAAAGTATGGATTGCCAGAAAAATGTGCAAAGCGCTGTCATGAGAGGATTAATTACACAGATTAAATATTTTATAAGTTAAATAATGTGTATTTTTTGGAGACAAAATGGAATGTCATTTTTTCCCCCAAGACAGGGAAAGTAACTGTATTCACTTCCATTTAGCCCACAGAGCAACACAGACTCCAATGACAGAGGAGGATGGATCAGGGCTGTAATTCCCAGCTGGCACCAAAATCTATATTCTGAGCAGCATTTTATCTTCTCCCCAAGAGCCAGCTCTGAGCTTTCAAGTCTCTGTCACTTGTGAGGCTCTTCTTGGGGGAGAAGAAAAGGGTCCTGGCAGTTGTTGTTCTCTCTATTGTAGTCTTCCAAATCTGGAATGAAAATGGACTGTGTTGAGTGATTTTAATTATTGTGTCATTGTCCTGGAGGATAATGGCAGAGTCTTTCAAACTGTCTTCTTTTTTTCCTTTACAGAAAAGAAGACCTGAAGCCAATTTGTGCCTCTGGACGATCCAGAGGGCTGCAGCCCTCTGCAGAAGAGTTTGCTCTGTGGCACGCAGGGCACATCCAGCCGCTCTCCCAGGGGAGTCACTGCCAGAGAAATGGAAGCAGGGGAGGCGTTCCAGCCTCACACAGGGCTGGCCTGTGGTTCCGTGATTCTATGATTCCATCCCAACAGGAGCATCAATCTCTGTGCTGGTTTTTATTGCTTGTCTCAAGTCCAGAACATCTGACAGCGACTGCATTTTCTTCTTATTGAAATAGTTTTATTTCCTAAAATAAAAACGAACAGAGCCCCCAATGCCTGCATACTCTTGTCCACTGGGAGCTGATGTGCATCCCAATAAAGGCGCGCAGGAAATCCCCCTTGTGAGGCACGAGAGGGATGGCGCCCAGAAATGAGCCTGAGCCCACGCCGTGCTCGCTGCGGACACTCTTTGCCCTAATCTATGGCAATTAAATTGTCTGCTTTGCACTGAGCAATGAGAGCTGCTGAGCCAGGGTGATGCAGCCAGAGATACTCCTGTGAGCCTTTCATCTCACAGTGTTTCTTCTGAATTTTGAAAAATAAATTTTGCAGTGCTCTCCAAGTATTGGAAGAGAAGGTGGGGCTTAGTTTCATGTGAGGGAGTAGTGCAGTGATTAATTTGTTTTCAATGCGATGCCCTGGATGGTCTGATGAACCCATTCAGAATGTAACTTGGGCTTCCCGAAGGTTTAGATTGGATAGTAAGGAAAATTTCTTCTCTGGAAGGGTGCTCGGGCATTGGAGCAGGCAGCCGAGGGAAGCGCTGGGGTCAGCATCGTGGGAAGTGTTCAGAGGGAGTGTGGATGTGGCCCCTGGGGACGCGGGCTATGGGCAATGCAGCACTGCGGGTGTAAAGGTGGGACTCCGAGATCTTTTCCAGCCTTGATCTCATGATTCTGTTACTGGGCAGATTCAGGAAGCCCAGGTAGTGGGAAGTCTCCTTGGATAGAAATAACTCCCTACTCTTACCTGCGTTTTGAATCAGTGATTTTCCTGTCCTGCCACTGCCTGTTCTGGCCCTGGGGGAGCTTCTTCCCACCCAGGGCTCTGGTACCTTGTGCCAGCTCCTCCTCAATTCCTGTAAGCCCTGAACCTCCTTGCTGCGTTGCAAACACCGCTGCACTCCTCATTTTATCTCCTGCAAAGCCTTTCCCTGAGGAGCCCTCTCCTCTCCCAGCGCAGCCGCTCAGAGCACTCGGGCTGCTCGAGAACACCCTTTGGCAAAGGCACGAAAGCGATGTGTGGGAAGATGGAGCTGAGATGGAGCAGAAAACCCTCCAGCCCTCCTCTGTCTGGGTGTTATTCATCCCTGGCCTGAGCCCAACGCTGCTCTGCTTGATCCTGCTGGCTCCACGTGCCCCGCTGGGAGCTGGGCCCCAGCCTGGGAGCAGGGAAGGGTCGCTCCCATACATGTGCACCATTGCTCCCTCAGAATTTCTCATCTTTGTCCCATTTGTGCCACTCTTTCCTTGAGAAGAGGGAGTGTAGAGGCAATTTGCCTTGGAAAATTACAATTATGTTATTGATTGGGTAAAAAGGAACTGTTTTAGTAAAGCTTAGAATCCCGCATGTTTCTTTTCCTTACAAATATCCTATTACATGCTCAGAGACCACCCACACGCTTTCCTGCTTATACATTTGCCCAGCAATCTTTCATGCCAGTTGACTTTTCATTTCCAAATCCCTTTCTGCATTAAACACAGACCCACACACTCCGACCCATTTTGCTTTGAAATAAATCATAAGTCCGTGCCAGAAATTACTCGGGGTGTTCTTCGGAATTTGTAAACAGCGCTAAAGTCTTGTGGGAAATGTCACAAAGTGTTGCTCTGAATTTATTAAGTAGTTTCTCATCTTAAATGTCTGCATTCCTGTACACAGCCTGACAGTGTTTGTACCTGTATTGGCATTTGATGGGTGGGTGGTATTTGGGGCTCCTGGAAAATCCCACAGATCCAGAAAGAGGAAGGAGCTTTGAGGCTGTGCAGGCTGATTTGATGAAAGGACAAAGAATCCATTTTGCAGCTTATGATTAACATTTCACCTGATAAAAGAGAGGGGGAAAATGCAATTTCTTTGGCCGTGGTCAGGATTTGCTGGGTCTTGCCTACTCAGAGGACAGCCCTGGCTCAGAAGTTAAAGCAGTCACAAGCAAATGCCAAAGGAAACCCCAAAACCTCTCCTGTTTCTCCATAAGAGCCTGGGAGATGGAGCCACTTTGCCCCGCAAAAGGGCAGTGGGTGCCTGGGTGTAGCAGCTGGAAAAGCTGCGCCACAGGTTCTGCAGCCCAGAAGCTCCGGCAGCCGCTTTCCCCTCTCATTTCCCATTCTCTTTCATTCCCCAGCACTTTCCTTCCTGCCAAACCGTGTGCCTCGCTCGGTGCTGTGGGCAATTATCCCCATGAACCAGGCAGCACAAGAAACCACATCAGCCAGAGGTGAGGAGGCTTTTTTGAAGCCAAAAGGCAAAGGTGTGACCCAGCCCCTGCTGCTGTGGGTCGCCCACGGGCTGAACTCAGCTCAGTGGGGTCACACCGTGCTGACCCACAACGCGTGGTGGGTGAATGACCTCCTGGACCTCTCAAGGCAGCGGCCAAAGGGGATGGAAATTTGGGAGAAGGCTTCCTCCTAATCCATGAAACCTCTCCTTCTGGCTCTGCACAGGAGCAATCCTTCATCTGAGACATTTTCCAGTGTCACAAAATGAATTGCTGGTGGCAGAAGACAGCGAGCCTCCCGTGAGGAGATGGCTGGGCAGGTTTTAGCACTTTTCCCCTAATCTCTAGTCCTACAGTCTTGTTTTCCCAGGACATCAGCTGGAATCCAGCCACTGCTATAATTAGCGGCGTTACCAGAGATGCAGAGGATTTTGTGGCCACACCAGGCGGTTTCCATCCAGCTCCCTGCTCTAATTCGAGAGCTGCCCTGCACCAGCTGCTTAGAGGGTGTAAGAAATACCAAGCAGGCGATTCCAGCATCAGAAAGATGTATTGCCAGTTGCAGCGCGTTGGACATAAAAGCAGAACAGCTTTTAATTAAAATTTTTTCCACCAGCCATGGAGGGCCTCAACAAGGAACAGGAGTGTTTTACAGGAGTAAAAACTCACAGCACTTCACTGTAGCAAGGGGAAAGCAGCTTTGAAATCAAGAGCAGAAAGTGCTGATGGAGAGCGTGCTGTGCCTGGGGAGCAGTGTGTGGGATGGCACGTGGTCCACGTGCCTTTATGTCAGGATTTTGCTGAAACATCTGCAGGAACTTTTCCCTGAGCCTTGTGGCCATCAGCTACGAATTTTCTGCCCCGCTGTATCCAGGAGGGATGGAGAAAGAGCCGGCACACCAGCCCCATGCTCACTTCATTCTCATTTGCCCAACATTAGTGCAAATACCAAAGAGAAGACTCAGAGACCTTTGAACAGTTTTCTGCCATGGCAGCTGCTTGGCTGCAGCTTGAAAGGAGATGGGGCTGGAAGGAATATCCCACCAGCAGATGATTGGTGGGCCAGGGCTCCCAAGCCCCACAGAGCACCCCAGGTATCCTGTAATTGCTGTGCTGGGATCCTGCGGTGCTGCCACATGGGCTGACTGCTGGGATGGCTCTTGTGGCAAATGTCCGAGCGCCTGTGGAGTTCTGCTCGTGCTCTTGGCTTTGCCATGGGGCTGCTTTCCCTCTGTCCCATGAAAGGCTTTCCCTGGCTGCGGCCTTGCCAGGGCGGGCAGGTGGCACCAGACCAACTTTTCCTCTTGCCCATCACCAGTCTGACCCTTTTCGATTGTGGTTGTTCTGAGCAGTTTAGGGGAAAACATCTCATGAGAGCTCTGTCGCTCCAGGGCCACGTTGCAAGTACGGCAAGTTCCTTCAAGAGCATGTTGAGTGTAAATATGTAACGTGGCTGCTTGGAATGATCCTCCAGAGAAAACCTGCACACATGCGTATTGTACAGAATGTGAGCATGATAAAGGAGGTGTTAAATATTGCCCTGAGGGCTTCCAAGCTGGCTGGGAGGAACTAAGAGGACTTTGCTCCACGCACCACAGGACTGTGATCAGCGAAAGCATTTTGGCAGGAGGGAGCGAGCTGGGTGGGACCAGGGGAGCCTGTCGAGGGTAAACGCTGCTCCCTGCTCTGGATGGCTCTGAATTCCCAGGGTTTGTTGTTAGCATCGCATTTCAGCAGCACCTGAGGCTTTGAAATGAATGAGGGCTCAGTGGAGCTGAGCCTGGAGCCGAGGCAGGGGCAGGATGGTCCCACCCTGGGCCAGGCTGTGCCCCGCTGCACGGGGAGGCTGCTGGGAGCCGCGACTTGCGCTGTGCCACGCTCTGGGAATGCCTCAGGAGACCAGGATGCAGCGTGGCAGCTTCCCTGCGGAGCAGCGGGGCAGGGCTGGGGCTCTGGGGCACAGATGTGCCAAGCCCAACAGGAGCCGTGTTCCTGGGCCAGGGTCCCAGCTCGGGGCGGGGAGCTCCTGCTGCTGTCTCAGGGCAGGGCACACAAAAGCACACGAGTTCAAAGGCGTTTGGCTACTGCACCCTGGATTTTAGGTCAGCCTGCAGCTCTGCCAGGGAGAAGAAGCAGGTCCCAGCCTCATCCCTCTTCCTGCCCTTTGCTCCTGCAAGGGTGGACCAGCAAAGGGATCCTCTGGCATCAGTCAGGCTTGCAGGTGAACAGCAAAGCTGCAGTGCCTGGGGATTGTCAAAGGCACCAAATTCAGTGTTTGAGCAGGAAAAAAAACCAAAGCAGAAGAGACTCTCTGTTCTCTTGGACTTAATGGCAGTGACTTCGCTGGCTCCTGTCACTGGTGATGGACTTCCCAGGAGCAAACAGCATTTCTGGGCCTGCCGTGGGTACCCAGGGACAGGTCGGGAGCACATTAAATGAGCTCATCCTGGATGTGTGTGTGATTCCCAGCTGATCAATTACCTGCAGGGCCAGGCAGTGAGTTGTGCATTATTTGTGAGCTCCTCCATGGCTCCTCCTCCCCCTGTTACAGATCAAATTCAAAGTCAAGCCAAGCACTTTGCTCACGGTGCCAGCCCCAGGTGTCCCCTCCTTGCAACAACAGTGGCAGTGACAACGCGGAGAGCAACGAGAGGAGATGGTTTTGGTGGGAGCAGGTCCCAGTCCTGGTGGATGAGTCTGTTCACCTCACAGAACTTGCCCCATACTGGATTTGTTCATATGGAGTTTTTTTCTCTGTAGAGCATCAATTACTGCTGCAAGTCAGCATTCATCCAGTCCAAATTGTTCTACACTGAGCAGAATCTTTAAACAGACAGAAATGAGAAGGGTTTCAAGTTTTTGGGTCTGTGCAGAGAAATCCATTTCCTTCTGACACTGCCATCTGGGCAGCTCTCCTGCCTTCCTTGAGCCACTGGCCCAGGGAATTCTTGCACTCAAATTAATTGACATTCTGTCTCTTAGTTTTCTGTCTGCTCCCAAGATAAGCTTAATAATGCCAGAACTGCCCGACACAGAGCTCATTCTCAAATCTTTTTGGTTTGTATCAATTTATCTCCCACTGGCAAAGCCAGCCTGTGGTTCTGAAAGCCAGGAAAAATCCCCTTTTTCCTTGTGTCCCCTCAGGCCGTCGCTGCTGTGCCTGTGTGTGCTCATCCCTCAGCCCCTCCAGCCCTGCTGCTCTTGTGCTCTGCTGCCGGGGCTGCTACCGAAGGAGCCAAAGCCCAGAGGTGTCTGGGAAGGCGCTGCCCCCGGCACCAGCCCAGTGCTCCCCAAAGGGCGGCAGCTCTGTGCCACCGCCCTCTGTGCCACCGCCCTCTGTGCCATCGCCCTGTGTGCAGCGTTTACCTTGGCGTGAAGGGCCAAACCCAACGTTCTCCTGTCGGAGCAGGGCTGACACACCCCGGGGGTTGAATTCCTGCCCTCCCAGCAGGACAAGGAGCTCCGTGCCAGCCGGCGATGCCAGGCAGGAGCCACGTGCAGGGACTGCCGGCAGGAGAGGCGGCTTTTGCTCACTCTCCCCAGCTGCCCATTTAATCCCATTTGGATTGGCACTGGTGGGCTGGGCAGGCACAGGGCCACCAGAGCAGATGGACAAGGCTGCAGATCCCGGCCACCATGCACAGGCCCATCCTCAGAGCGTGGATGGAGCCAGACAGGAGCAGGAGGATCCTGCCTGGAGGAGATGCTGGTGGAGAGGGAGGTGTCGCTCAGCAGGGCTGGTCTGGGGGAGGATTTAAAGAAATGCCGAGCAGCACATCTGTAGCCTCTGTGGCACATCCTGGAATCATCAGGGTTGGAAAAGACCCCCAAGATCATCAGATCCAACCTTTGGCTGAATCCCACCATGTCCCTTTAACAAAGTGCCACGTTACTCATTCTGTGAACACTTCCAGGGATTGTGACTCCACCGCCACCCTGGGCAGCCTGTGCCCATGCTGGACCACCATGCCAATGAAGAAATTTTCCTGATATCTGACCTGAGCCTTCTCTGGTGCAACCCGAGGCCATTTCCCCTTCAGCGGGGCTGAGCCTTTCGCTAAACAGCTCCTCTTGACCCCAGCTGGGTCTGATGTCCAGGCCTTGCCATCCTGGATCTCTCCAGCACTGGGACCCTTCTGGACAAAGGTGGGGGAATTAATCTGTTGGTGTTCACGCTCCCCTTGCACATTAGACAATTATATGGGAATTAATTTTAAAATGTGCCTTATCTTCGTTGTGACTTCATTTTCCCTGGAGAGAAGAGAACTTGTGTTCAAAGCAATTACTGTTCACCAGGAACTGCTCTTCCACTTTCTTCCCATGTGGATATTGCTGGTTTAGCAGCAGGCAGGCTGAAGGCCTGGGATGAGGTGACACACTTGCATGTGAGGTCTGCTTTGTTTAGAGTTTGTCGTTTACATTAAAATTGCGATTATATTCATCTTTTTGGGCACAGGACAATGATGAACTCTTCATTCCTTCCTCTGCAATATCCATCCCTTCCCTTCTCCTTTCAGCAGCCCGGCATTGCCAGTCTCCGCTGCTTTTTCCATCTCCAGTGTCTCTTGATGTACGTGGGGTTTTATTCTCTTTAATCAGATATGCTGTTTCAGATGCTTTATTTTCTGAGCCCACATAACTGGCAGAGATGTCCTGTCAGTCTCCCAAACATCAGAACTCATGATTGTGCTGTGAAATGTTTGCTTTATTGTGCTCATAAAACCACAGGATGGGTCAAAGTGGAGCTGTCCTGGGGTTTGGCTGATCCATAAATCACAGTTTGCAGCACTGGGGGGTTCAGTTCTCATCTTTATGCAATGGGATTTCTTCCTTAGATATCTATTTCTTTCTTGCTTTCTTTGTAGTGTAATATAAAAGAAGATCCAAAAAGTTGTCATTGATGGAACACAGGTTTTATTTGTACTGGATCTGTCAGAAATAAACTTTTTTTGCCTAAATCATATTGCTTGAAGAAATGCACCAATCTCGGGGGAACAGGATTGATAACAAACAGTTTGTGCCCACAGCAGATCTGCAGACACGCTCTGCTATTGTATTCATGGGATACACGATGATGGGTGATGTAGAACCACTGATCTTTCTTAACTTGTAGTAAACGAGGGCAGGGCTTGGAACAAGATGAGTTTTAAGGTCCCTTCAACCCAAACCCTCCTCTCATTCTATGATTCTATGACATTTAAAATGATTAGTACTAAATAACAAAAATGTATTTAAATACCAACAAAAAAAAGTCCATTTAAAAATACCAAAAAGTGACAGTAAATCAGCTTCCAAATGCTCTCCAAAAATGTGAAAATGTTCACCTTCCCAAGGTGTCCTTCTGAGTGCTGCCTGTTACTGCAAAGAGGTTTAACTGGAAAACTCCTCTTGCTCCCCTCGTGCCCCAGAGCCCAGAGATGACGTGTCTGGGGTCGAAGGCTAAATGCAGAAAGCAAAACAGCATAAACACCTCTGCCTCCTGACAGCTGCTGTGGCACTGTGGGATGCTGATATTAAATTCATATGAACTCAAACCAGCTCAGCAGCGTGCGGTGCGCTTGCTGCAGCCATAACTCCTGATATTTATGAGGTGGCAGAAAGCAGAGAGCACAGTCAGGAGCTCCAGGGCTTCAAGAACTGGATCCGTAAGGGAAGGGCTCTGCCTCGTAACAAAGCAGGGGATGTTGAGTCCAAAATGTTCAGTTCACATGTCCTGTGTTGTTGCTGAACAATTGTATCCTTGGAAAATCAGTTTTTCTCTTCCACCTCGCATTCCTTCCCAGTAGCACCATTTTAATGGTAGTTTATCTGTTGTTATAACAATGGGGCAGTAACTGGAAAAAACCACCAGCCTGGGGATCTGTGTTAGGGCGTGACAGGGTTTGATAAAGCCCATTGTGGCCACTGTCGTGAATGCTGGCGTTTGTGCCCTCGCTGGAAGCCGTGTGCTACTGGTTTAGCACCAGCCGAGACTCCCATGGCTCTGGGGTAGGCGTTGATAAAAACGCGTCCTTGGGGAAGCCAGGCCCTCAGCTGAGCTCCTGGAATCGCTGACCCAGGAGTGAGCCCGGCACGGACAGAGCTTGGGCTTGGCTTGCTGCAGTGCCACGTCCAACCCCCAACAACCCCGTGAGTCTCAGGGGAGCCCTGCCCAAGTGTCGCTGCGAAGCCCTGGGGGCTGTGTGTGAAGAAAATCAATTGCAAGGGAAAGCGAGAATGGCTCGTGGCTGCCGCATCCCTCTGCAGCTCTGAACGGCGCCTCGGAGGAGCTGCACTCCAGCTGATGGAAGGGGGAAGGCAGAGTCTGCAGCCTCCGCATCCGTGAGCAGAAGCTGCGCTCGGGGGCAGGAAATTTCTCATTCCCTAAGAAAGGCAATTTGTGTTTTGGGCTCTGGCAAGGAATTGCAGAGAGCAAGGAGGAGAGTGTGGAGAGGGCCCAGGGCTGCCGTGGCAGAGTCTGTTTGAACAACCTCCTCGTGACAGTGGTGATCAATCCCAATCTTGAACTTCCCACCTTCTAAATGAAGCGTTACCAAACGCTTTTATTATAATTACAAGTTATTACTGTACGTGACTTTAAAAGGGGAAACTGAGGAATGTGAGTGGGAGTGAGCCTGCACTGATGCTGGTTCAGCTGCAAAGTCCACTTGGGGACACAGCTTAAAGGTGGACTTGGACTCCGTGATCCTTAATGTCTTTTCCAACCTAGAACATTCTGTAAGTCATTTGATCATTATGATGAGACAAGGGATGGCTTTAAACTGAAAGAATAGATTAACAGGGTTACTCTCCTTTCTCTTATTTCTGAACTTGTAACATTTTTATGGTTGGGCTGGCATTGGATCTATTTATATTTTTCTTAATCAGATCTCTCTCTATCTCAGCGTTTTCTACCCAAAGCCAAAATGAATTCGTGTTGTAGTTCGTATTGTCCTGAGCAGTTTGGCTGCAGCAGAGAGACACCAGCAGGACAAAAGGGGCTGCTCACAACAAAATCCAATGCATGCAAAAGGAAGGAAAATATTCAAAGCACCAAACCCCCTGTACTGCTGAAACTTGTTTTTCTATTTGTTTCTCTTTGTTTTACCAAGGGAAATTTATGAGATGTCAGAGCTTGTTAATGTTGTTGATGCTGGAGAAGCAACAAGCACCCAGGGCTGAAAGGCTCCAAAAAAATAAAAATAACCAAGCGAGGGAGGTGGTTGCCCAAGGCCAAACTCATTAGCTCCAATCACTCCTCTGCCGGGGCTGGGGATGCCGACACAGAGCCAGGGATGCTGTGGAGGGGAGAGGAGGGGATGGCACCAGCCAGGGCTGGGCACACGGGGTCTGGCCCCAGAGTGTCCTGGGCGTGGGGAAATGGTGCAGCAGAATCCGTGTGGGAAGGTGCATCTGTTTTCAAAGTGAGAGATGGAAAGGAGAACAAGAGGGAGAAAAAGCACATGCCAGGCGGAGAGTCTTCTCGGGAGTTTGTAAATAATTCAAGTGGCTCTCAACATGAAAAATAACGTCATTAATTCTCCTCGTGTTTCAGTTGGACAGCAGCAGGAGCTGCTCTTTATGGCTGATTTTTGCCCGTCTCATCCAGGCTGGAGGATGCAGCCACCTCCTGCAGGTCTGTCGTGGGCAGGCACGGTGGTGCTGAGGGGTCGGTGGTAGCCCCAGCCTGGCCACGGGACAGTGACAGCCCTGTGCTCCAAACATTCCTCGAAGAACAGGATGGTGACAGCCTGGACCCCCCAAGCACAGGGCCTGTCCCTTGCCTCCGGGCCAGGGGGACGTTGAACACCGGGCGTGCTCCTGTAACGCCCCAGCTCACATCAGGAGGGGAAGGTTTTCCTCAGAGCTGATGAGAAGTATTGATCTAAGGATAATTAAAAGCCCCACATTAAAGAAGTCCAGCCTGCATAATTAAAAGCCTTGCATTAAGAAAGTCCAGCCTGCGGCGATGAGAATGAGCTGGGCTGCTTGGAGGAAAGCTGTGGAAGTAGCACCCATGAGACTCAAGATGTCAAATTACTCCTTGCCATTAAATTACCTGATTAATTTAACCACTGTTTTGTGTGTGCTTGAGCCCCGCTTCCACGGATGTATTCATTATTCGTCAAGACTGTCCTGAATATTTTAAGCAAACAATTTTTGTTCTGTGTGTTCTTTGGTGCTGTTGGGTTCTCCAAGCTGCCGTGTGCAGCCCCAGCCTCCGCAGGAGCCCACAGCACAGCTCAGGAGGAGAAATGTTGCCTGCAGGCTGGAAACGTCTGCAGGACTTTACCAACTGTCTTCTGCAGGGATGCAAGGACTGTACCTGAATTGTGTGCAATTAATCGCACAGTGGGCTATTAATAGACAAACGAAGAAACCATTCAAAGAGGGGCTTGCAAGAGAATCAATTTTCTTTCCAGTGCCTTTCAATTCTCCTGTTGGCGTGTTAAGACAGATTGTGTTAGATACGGCAACTATAGGACGATGGTCTGAAGAAGACAGATGTATTCATATATTCATTATTGCATTATGGCCACAGCCCTTGAAAATGCAAAGTTATGGGCTTGGGCTATAGGCTTCGTTCCAAACACTTATTATTTTTATACGAAACTTGAGATATTGCAGCCAGCAAAGTTTTTTTGCATAAAGTATACAAAGTTCTATTCTATTTATTTAGCTGTGATGACTCAAAACATCATCATTCTTTAAGTGCATATATTTGTCTGTGTTGTGAGTGGGGGGCAATGTGAATGAAGCTAATTGTTGTTTTGCTTCATTAAAGCTTATTTCCAGCTGTGGTTGTTTATCAACAAAGCTTCGCTGTGTATAAATCACCGCGTGTCCGTGCTGCAAGTTCCTGGGGAGCCACGTGAGAGGTGAAGCAGCCCAGCCCTGGATGTGACACCACTGGCAGGTCCCCAGCCCTGGGGAGGATCTGGGGAGAGCTGCTGCACCTGCAGCCTTTGGGAGCACGTGAGTGGGTTTGTGCACTGGTGGCTACGGGAAACCCATGGCAAAGGTGTTGGGGTTGGGGTTTTTATGCATTCTGAAAGCTTTTCTTGAGTGGTGCCATCACCTGCTCGGGAGACAGACTCATCTCACCAAGACAAGGATTTGCCACCCAACAGCCACTGCTCTCTGGGGATCCAGCTCTGATTTCTATTGGAAATAGTCCCTCAAATCCATCCTCTCCCTCCAGGGAAAGTGTTGGCATCTAAATTCTTTGCACCTCTGTCTTTGAACAAAAATATTTTGTACATTTCTCTGGATAAAAGAGGCTCACAGGGTTATTTTGGGAACAGTTTTGCAAGCTGGTTTCAAATTCAGCAGTGCACTAAAGGGCTGTGAGCCATGACTTTGCCTCGAGCCTGAATTAAATACTTTTCCAGTTCACAAATACAAGACAAGTGCATGTCCTGGTGTCACTCAGAGGTGACAGTAAACACTTCCACGGCCCCTTGGAGCGAGACCCCTCGGCGGGTGCACTTGTGATGGGTGCAGGGTATCCCATCCTCCCAACAGAGCTGTCGCACACCGGGGTCAGATAAAGGCAGTGCTCCCGTCATTGACTCTGAAATACTTCAGCAGATCATGTGATACTTGTAATGGCCTGTCCATGTAAGTCTGGTTCCTCTCTTTTGTTTTCACTCCAGCAGCTCTGTGCTGCAGAGCTGGGGCTGTTTGACACAGAGCTGGGTGCGGGACTTGGAGTCCCTTTAGGCACTGGACAGGATTCTCAGGTCTTCCCAAAGCCTTTTCTTCTCCAGACTGAGCAGCGGATTCTTCTCTAGCCAGCTCCGTTACTGCATGTCCTTGCCCAGAGGTGGCACAGGAAGGGAAAGCTCTCAGTGTCCAGGCTCGTGGTGACTTTCCAAGCCTGTCCAAACCTCTCCTGAGCACAGCTGCTTCTGAGCTCGAGGGCACCCATGCGGAGTAGGCACTCACATCCATCAGAGTGACAATTAAATCTCCCTCATGCTGTGTTTAGGGCTATTTTGGGAAGCCTGGGGGAGTTCTGCATCTCAAATCCAGGTGCTGTTTGCAGGAGGGGGTGAGTGCCGTGGGCTCAGCTGTGCCGGGGAAGGCACCGCGGCTCAGGAATGTGCAGAGAGGGGAAGCTCATGCAGCTGGAAAAGACTGCAGAGTCAGATATGAGCTGTAAGCTCGTTTCTAGGAATTGTCCTTGGGGAGTGACAAACCCTGGGAGAGCTGAGCTGTGCCTTGCGGCCGTGCTCCCACTCGGAGCTGCTGCCTGCAGCCTCCGGCACCGCTGCAGCTGGGCCAGATGTTCTGCAGGGAAAGCTGCCCTGCTCCCCTCCCGCTGGAGGCTTGGCCATCACCGAGGCTCAGTGACAGATTTTCTCTCACCCTGTAAGTTCCCTCCGGAGAGCTCTGCTCTCAGCTTTCCCATTCCCTAGAGTCTCGTTGGTGCAAGTGGAGCTTTCAGAAGTGGAAGCACAGCACAGGTAACAGCATGGAGAGACAGTGAGAGAGCTGAAACACCCCAAGCAGGACTCTTGAGGGGTGAGGACGTCCAGTTTTCCCAAAAATCTGTCTCTTGCACTGTCTTAGAAGGGATTTTTGCCAGAAATGGGAAAGAATGGTCAGTTCTGTGTGAGCACAGCAAGGTGGTTTCAAAGGTGGTTGTTTGTTTATGTTGAAGGCAGCCCACAGCACCCAGATGAGCACCAGGGCTCCTCCCTGTCCCTTGTGCCTCCATGAGTTCAACAGTCTGGCTCTTTGGAAGGTCAGGAGTGAAGGATGGGGAGTGGACGCGGCTGGGGAAGCAGCTGGAGTACCGAGGCACAGGGATCCTGTCCCGGTGGGACGCAGGAGCTGCAGCAGTCGTGGTGAGGGTGGGATTGCGGGGCTGAGCGAGCTGCAGCGAGCTTGGCAGGGGGAGCTGCTGGGGGCATGGTGGCTGCAGGGGCTCGCCGAAGTGGGAACAGCAGCAGTGAGGGCGGGGGAGCGGGGCCGGGGCTGGGAGCAGCCCGGCACGGTGAGGGGGTGGCTGAGCGCAGCCCCGGGGAGCGCGGGGTGCGCTCCGCTCCTCGCTCACCCAGCACGGCATTTATCATGGTCGTGGTGGGATGCGTTTCCCCAGGAGCACTTGTCCTTGAAGGGCGTTCGTGCTGCCGCTCCCGGGGCTGTTTGCGCGGCCAGGGACGTGACGGATGAGCCGGGAGGGAGCAGCCTCCCCGAGACGCCTGGGAAGCCACGGGCACGCAGCACCCGGGCAGCGCCTCCTGTTTGCCTGCTCTTTCTGGGTATTTCTGGTTTGCATTTGATTGTTGTCTGTGGGAGCGTTTTGTTCTCTCAGGTCACCAAAGTCAGCAACACAAATCTGATTTTTCCGGTTTTCTGCTTTGTTTAGATACTCCTTGAGTAAATGCTTCCCATCAGGAGGCTCCCTCAAATCCATCACTGAAAAATTTAGTATTAACAGCACTTGGCTGGGGTGCAGCAGCCTGGCAGGGCCCTGTCACTCACAGAAAAACCTTCCAATAGCCCAGGGACACCTCCCACCGTCCCACGCTGCTCCCAGCCCCGTCCAGCCTGGCCTTGGGCACTGCCAGGGATCCAGGGGCAGCCACAGCTGCTCGGGGCACCTGGGCCAGGGCCTCCCCACCCTCACCCCTAACATTGCCCCCCTCTCTGAATGTACAAATTAGACATAAAATTAGTGACTTAGGCACCGTGTTTCTGTTTGCACGCATCCAAGCACAGCCTGGTCACTCACCCAGGCAAATCCTCATTGGAGCTGTGTCCTGGCTGTGCACCCCCAGTGCTGCTCCTGCAAAAGATCGAAATTAGGAGATGAACACTCACCCTCTTTTGTTCCCCAGCGTCTCCCAGCAGAAATGCCAAGAGAACACGCAAACTTGTCCAGCAGACACCTGCTCCTGGAGGAGCTGTACGTTCTGTGCACCTCTGCGTGGCCAGCGGACCATTGTAGCTTGAAATCAAAATTAATTAAACCTTGTTTACCATTTGGAATTAGTGAGCTAATGAATATCATACCTCTGAGGCATCCATCTTGGTCAAATATATTGTGCCTCACAGCTGTTGTTTTCATCTAGATTAGGTTTGCTCCAGGTTTTATGAAGACGTCTATGAAGTAATAAACCCTGCGCTTATTTGAGTCAAAAAAAATTATGAAATTTTTATTAGCTTCCAAGGAATTAGGTTTTCTAGTTTTTGCCTGGCAATAAAAGTTGATTTGTTCTCTATCTGCCTGATCGAGTAGTTGGGTGCTGGCTATTACTTAAATCTAATGACTTTTTAAAAGACATTAGGGTTGTCTCCTGTGAGCTAACACACCGGGTTTGTGGAATTACACACTGATTACTCTGTTATAAATGCGGTCACACCTCTGCTATTAAATTTTACCTGCATAAACAATTCCAATATGCAGAAATACTGCTATACAGTTATTTATACCCACTTTATTAAGGTTATTTTTTCAGCAATCGCGGTGCTTTTAAATCTGCCGTGGCTTATTTAGTATCAAGTGTCAGGAAATCCAGTGTGTCACAGGGAAGCATCGCTTTCAGCCCTCTCTCTCTGGCCACCTGGATTTATTTACTGCTGCGGGTGATGACAGAGAGCAAAAAGACAGGAGATAGCAGTCTGTCTTCCCAGACAGCTTTCAGGCACGGCTTCTCCCAGTGCACATTTTCCTGCCCAGCCTGCGCTCCCGGCCAGGAGGCAAAGCAGCCGCCTCCCTGCCACACGGAACTCTGTCTTGTTTCCGGCTCTGCAGCGCAATCCTGACGTTAAGAGCAGCTCAGGGCTCCACAGGGACGTGTCTGTGCTGGAGGGGTCCCTGCTGCTCCTGGGACAGCCCTGGCAGGAGCAGCCCTGTTACAGCAATTCCAGTACCTGACGGGGCTCCAAGAGAGCTGGGGAAGGACTCTCTGCAAGGGCCTGGGGGGACAGAACACAACGGAATGGCTTAACCTGGAAGAGAGCAGGTTTGGACCAGGTATTAGAGAGAAATCCTTCCCTGTGAGGGTGGGCAGGCCCTGGCCCAGGTGCCCAGAGCAGCTGTGGCTGCCCCTGGATCCCTGGCAGTGCCCAAGGCCAGGCTGGAACAGGGCTGGGAGCAGCCTGGGACAGGGGAAGGTGTCCATGGCAGGGGTGGCACTGGATGGGCTTTAAGATCCCTTCCACCCTAAACCATTCCGGGATTCCGTGATCCCAGGAGCAGGGGCAATGCCTTGGCACAGGGCTGCTGCTCTCTCCCTTGGGAATGGGCATCCACCCGAGCCTGGGGAGCTGGGGTCCACCCCGTGGGGAGACTCAAGGACCTACAGGGACACAAACCTCAGCACACATGAGACACCCACCCTGCCAAAGCAGCCTCCTCCCTGCGAGCGGAGGGTGGGCAGCCATTAGGTGGAAAATCACAAACTGTAATCCTGACAAAGCACCTGGTCAGAGTAATGTGGATTAAAGTGGGCTCCCCTTATTGACATACTGCCTGTCAGAGCAGGGATATATTTATCTTAAATGAGCATCCACTTCAGGCAGGTTCCGATGAGTAATACGGCTGCCAGCCCTGCAGAGGGGCAGTGCCTTGTGTAGAGATCAGCTCTTCAGTAAGCGGCCCCTCACCAGATAAAAGCCAGAGCGAGGGCGGGATGGCGAGCTCCGTGTTGCTTAGCACTTGTTGCCATGCTACGGAGAGCCAGGAGCCGCACGGCCATCGGCCATCAGCGCGCTGAGCTGCGCTGCACTGCTATTGCAGCAGGACAAACTGCCTGCTTTGGAGCAAACGAGCTGCTGGCAGTGCACAGAGGGAGCCAAAGCAAGCAGAGCAGACAAAATTTCAGTGTGGGTGCTCCCCAGACCTGGCGGGAGCAGAAGGGGAGGAGAAAGAGGAGCGAGCTGTGTCAGGGATGTGCTTAACCGTGGCTGTGACCTTGCTACTGCTTGTCTTTGCCTTTCAGCTCCCCAATAAATCAGACACTTATCTCTGCTTATTGCTTATTTATGACTTCATTTGAGCTGCAGTGCCAGGGCCGGGGGGGCCGAGCCGCGCGTCCCCAGTGCTGTGCGCACACGTGTGCGTGGCTCTGCATCGCCAGGAAAAATAGCAAGTGCGGTAAACGATAACAGAAAGGCCCTGCTGGGGACCTGCGGGCTCCGGCAGCAAATGTTACTCAGCCATCTGTTCAAACCAGCTGAACTTCTGTCCTTTCGTGCGTTTTGAGCAGACTTCACACCCTCGCGGCAGTCGGTGCTCAAGCGTGTGCCCTGCCAAGGGGGCACGGTGCTCGGTGCCAAGGGCACTTGGTCCTCTGTGCTCCCAGGCCCCTCAGCGCGGCTCTGGAGCTGCATCCCTGGGGGGAGCGGAGAGGGATGAGCTGCTGCAGCTCGAGGATGCTCGTGGTGTCCGGGGGTGTTTCTGCAGCCCAGCCACGTGGAGAGGCAGCTCTGCAGAGGTGGTGGTTTCCTGCACGAAACCGCCCTCGTTCTTCCAAAATACTTGTGGGAAAGGCAGCAAAACTTAACGGAGCAGTAAATGCTAAACCTTAAAGCTCATCCCATTCCACCCCTGCCGTGGGCAGGAGCACCTTCCACTGTCCCAGGTTGCTCGGAGCCCCAATCCTCCAGACGAACGATTTATCCCAAAGCCTGTGGGAAAACGATGAGATAACAAACTTTCATTTCAACCCTAAAGCTTCACTTTTATGATAATTTTTATTTTAAATTCCCTCACCTGTTCCTGCATTCATTTCCACCCAGGATAATGAGGGTCATATTTGCAGAAGTGATTTAATTACAGGAACTTTTGCAAAGCAAGGGGTCTTTTTTTCTTTAATCCAGAGTGTTAGCAATTCCCCACATATTTATGTTCATTTTAAGAATCAATAAAGCGCAAACATGTCTAATTACCCTAAAATATTTTGCAAAATCAGAAGTCAGATTAGATTCTGCTTAAGCATCAAATAGAAATTTTAATGTCCGCCAGAACTGATATGTTACCCCCGCGTCCTAAGATTTTCTCTTACATGCTTGATCATACGTTATAATGAAGGTTTGTAATAACATTAAAACCTTCCTGAATGCATTTTCCGTATAATTTACTTTTCCCCCTACTTTCTGTAGCGCAGAGATCCAAATATCATTACTCAGAAAAATAATGCACAGCTGCTTTTCTTGTCCCGTTCCCTGAATTTACTTGCTGATGAACACCAGCCTGAAATATTTTGATGATTTAATTAAGGCCTTACTAAAAATACTTCAAATGCTTTGTAATTCTTCCAAAAAGAGGGAGAGGTGCATGGCTGCCCTTTCTGTTCTGCGCAGGGAGTGAAGCTGGGCAGGAATTATCCCCCTCTGTCCTTGGAAATCCTGTGAGCTGGCATCGGTTTCCAGCCAGCTCTGCAGCTCTCCAAGACCCCTGCACCAGAGTCCCAGGGTGCCAGGGTGGCCCTGGGGTGGCCGCAGGAGCCAGGCAGGGGGGCACGGTGGTGTGGGGTGGCTGTGGCCAGCTGCTGCCCCATGCTGCCCGTGCTCTGAAGGAACGAATGCAAATTCTCTTTTTCCTGACTTTCCTTTGCCCCCGGCATCAACCATGTCTGGGTGTGCAAGGGAAGAGCCGAGGATGGGCTGTGGTCAGAGCCTCGTGTTCCCGCTGTTTCTCCTTTCCCAGGGAGAGTCTCCCCAGCCCCGCTGCAGCCCTCGCCCCCAGCACCACCAGGGAGGACGCAGAGGCTGTGGGAGCCAAGCTGCAGCGCCAGGCCTTGGCAGCAAACAGAGCCGCTGGTATTTGCCAGCACCAGCCATTGCCCTGGGCACCCCACGAGCCGTGGTGACCACAGTGGGGGTTCTCACTTTGCCTCTGTTTTCCCCACACGGATGAAGAAAGGAATTGAATGCCTGAGTTGGGCTCCTGAAGGTCAGACACTGTCAGCCGGGGGCTGGGGGTGGCAGGGGCTCCCTGGGAAGCACCAGGACCCTCTGTCTGCCCTCCCAGCTGCAGCTGAAGCAAAGCCATGCCCTGCCATGTGCCAAAGCTGGCAATGAAGACCAAAAACCCGGGCAAAGATGTAAACAGAGTGCCTGGAGTGCAAAGATCAAGCCCATGGGGACCCAGAGACTTGGTCAGAGCAGGCCCTTTCCTCTCCAGAGGTTTCCCAAGATGGGGATCCCACCCCGCATGGGCGGCTGAGGGGTCTCCCACACCGCTCTGAGTGCTTTGGGAGATCCAGGGACTAATCAAGCTGAAAGTTTGGTTAAATTTCTTTAAGCTTCCATTTAGATGGTGCTACTTGGAACTAAAGTGAAGCAAACAAAATCAAGTTAGTCCACCTTAATTCCAAACGAAAGTGTTTACAAAGGTATTTAAGGCAGTTGGACTAATCCACTTAAAAGTTAATTCTGATTATTTTCCTGATCTCGCTGGGTACACAGGCCCTCATTAACTTCAGCAGAACTTGGCAATGCACCAAGCTCCTCGCTGGAATCAGCCCAGCCCAGGCTGGACAGCGCTTGGAGCAGCCTGGGACAGCGGAAGGTGTCCCTGCCCAGGGCGGGGGGTGGGATGAGAGGAGCTTTAAGGTCTCTTCCAACCCAAACCATTCCGGGATTCTAAGTCCTGTCCCCCTCCACAGGAGCTGGGCGCTCCCTGCTGCTGGGGCAGGGACTCAGCAAGGCTTGTGCAGGAGAAGTGGTGGCTCTGCCTGTGCCGTGCCCAGGACAACCCGTGGGATAAGGGGTACCGTCGGTGTCAGCTCAGCACCTCAGTTACTTAAAATAAATCCTGACTGCAATGCAGAATTGCAATTTTCCCCTTCTGTTTGTAAAAAAGGGGTAGGATCAAGTAGCTGCAGAGCCTGCTCTGCCAAGCGTGCAGCAGCAAGCCATTATTCCTCCCAATTAAAAACCATATTAACATTTGTAGAGCGCTGTCACTGAGCCTGTAACAATCTCTGCCGGCTCTGCTTTACGTACGAATGAGAACTTAACAGTCCTTTGCAGACAGATGGAAAATGTCTTTTCTTTCTCATCTGCTGTGTTCAGACAGCGGGAGCATTAAAAACTTCAAGCCCCTTCCTAGAAACCCCATGTCAGTAAAGCCTGTCCATGTCTCCAGCGGGACCAGAGGCATCAGCTGAGCCGTGGAGGAGAGAAGGGGCTTTCTTCCAAAACAGGAAAGAGTGACCGTAAATCACAGAATCACAGAACAGTTTGGGTTGAAAGGGACCCTAAAGCTCAGCTCATTCCAACCCCTGCCATGGCAGGGACATCTCCCACTGCCCCAGGCTGCCCCAAGCCCTGTCCAGCCCGGCCTCGGACACTGCCAGGGATCCAGGAGCAGCCACAGCTGCTCTGGGCCCCTGTGCCAGGGCCTGCCCACCCTCCCAGGGAACAATTCCTTCCCAATATCTGATCTAAACCTACTCTGTTCCAGTTTAAGCCATTCCCCCTTGTGCAGAGCTTTGTGTCTCTCTGTCCCCGAGCAGCAGAGGGACATCTGCCCTCTCCCACACGTGTCACTTGCTTTGTCATCCTGTGAGATGACACATTGCTGGCAACCTGGCTCAGAAACGCACACAGTGGCCGTGCCTCTGTGTCTCCCTTTCTCTCCACACACCTTCAGATCCAACCGGGCTCCAGAGCAGCAGCAGTTCCCAGCCTTGCGGGAGGAGAGGTCTGGCTGTGGCCCCCACAGGTTGCCCTGCCCAGGACAGTGCCCAGAGCTGCCCATCCCACACTGTTCCCGCCTTAAACCTTGGCTGAGTGATGTGGCCGTGACCTTCCTGATGAATTCTGGGGCTGTGAGTCACAGGGAACCCACAGCAACTCCCTTTCTCCAGGACCGGGCACCGGGTGATGTCGCAGCTGCCCCTGGGGACTTGCTGGCTCCGGGGGGCTCTGGCCATGGCAGCTCCCGAGCCCATCGCACCGCTCTGCTCGTCTGCAGCTCCTCTCCTTTGGGCCAGCACTGCCCAAGGCAGCTCAGAGCTCGCTGCCTCTGAGACCTGCACGTTTTTTCCCTTGGACGCTCTGCCTGACATCATCAATCAGAGGAGCACCTGGCTCTGCTGAGCGCCCGCCATCCCTTCGCTGGCCCTGTACACGGCGTCTGACATGGAAATGCTAATTATTTAAATTTGATACACTTGTTAATAAAGGGCCAGTGAATTTAGTTGAGATTGATTTAACCCTTCCTTGAGGATGTTCCTTCCTGGAGGCTGAGCATGACCAAGGGACAGAGGAGCTGTTTCCAGTGGCCATAGGAAAAGTCAGAGTTGGAGAAGAGGTTGGATTTTAAAACATTTAAAATACTTGGACTGTGTGTTTTGGCTGAGTGGACAAGCGCTGTCGCAGGCTTGGCCGGAATCCCTCTTGGCCATACACAGACAAAGGAACGACATTTCGTGTGCCTGAAGCGGCACAGGTCTGTGCTCCACCTGGGAGGACCAGAGCTGTGCTGTGCACAGAGGAGCCCCCAGTGCTCCCCACGCCTGTCCCCACTTGCAGAGCCCCAGGAGGAAGAAGCGGATGTGCAGAAAACCTTTCCTGCTGCCAGTTCCCATCTCCCACCTGGGTGGAAGATGCTGGCACTGCCTGCTCTGCTCCTTCGGGCCCATCCATCACTGCCACTCGCTCTGAAGTTTCCCAAACATCACCGAGAGCAAACCCACAATCTGTTTTCTCCAAGCAGCGCAAATGAGCCCAACAAATTCCACTTGTCACAGACTTGCACTTCGAGGGGCTCTGTTAATGTTACTGAGTCTACAGGTGTGAGTCAAACTTGCCCAGTCACCGCCGAAGGCGCGGAGGCTGTGATTCACCTCTCCTGAACTTCTTGTCTCCCTAAGCTGAGTGCAGCCCAGCCATCACCAGATGAGCTGGAGCCGGCTGTTCCAGCCTGATGCGCAGAACCATGAACTTGCAGGGCTAAAGTGCAGTGACAGGTGATCCTTGGCTCGCCCTCAGTGTTACTGCCAGTAAAAACGTAAGCAGCCACGCCAAGAGAGCCTTTGCCTTGCTGTCCTTGGGTTTTCCAAGCCCTCACAGCTTAAGAGATAACTCAATGTTGGGCTGGTTTTCTGTAAAGTGCAAGTGACCCTCATTTCCACATCCCTCCTTCCTCTTAATTGCTTCCTTCTCTTCCAACCTCTCAGCCTGTTAAACCTAATGGTTTTGCTCTGCACATCACAAGCTGATCCTGTTCTTGAAAAGATTCAGTTGAATTCCTTCTGCTGCTTTTGTATTGCAGATTTATGCAAAATTTATAAACAAAAAAGTCCCAAGCTGAAATCTCGTTTTTTTCTTCTAAAAATATTCAGAGCGAGACTTTTGGAACATCAGGAATAATGATTCAATCCAGATAGATTTCAACAGAAAGGAGGAAAAGAAGAACTTGAGAATGGCAGATTGAGAAATGACTACATTACATATTAAAAAAAAAAAAAAAA
>VZRN01004720.1:369068-387440 GCA_013397935.1 Dasyornis broadbenti | reverse complement strand
CCTTTAAAAAAAAAAAAAAAAAAAAAGAATGTAAAACTTCCTAACTTATTAGACTTCCTGCCACAGATCTGTTAAATGGGATGTAAATGAGGCAGTGAGTCCAAATCAAACCCTTCCTCTCGAATGAAGCCCCCGAGGATGTGCCCATGTCTGTCCCCACGTCCCACGAGCTGCTGGGGGCTGGCAGGAGTCGAGGGCAGGCGACCCAGGTGCTCACCTGAGGGCGCCACAGGTGAGCCCAGGAGAGGCTGTGTCATGGGAGAGGCACAGATTCAGGTTTTACCTCCTTGCTCCGGGCTGTGTTTCAGCAAGCGACACCTTTGGAAGCGTCCAAGGCCAGGCTGGACAGGGCTGGGAGCAGCCTGGGACAGTGGGAGGTGTCCCTGCCACGGCAGGGGTTGGAACTGGATGAGCTTTAAGGTCCCTGCAGCCCAAACCCTTCAGGGATTCTGTGATTCTCCGATCTTCACCAGGAACCTGAGCAGCGCCATAAACAGATCCCACTTGGAAAGAAAAGAGGCTTTGGGGATTGCAGGATTTTTTCCTTTATGGCAACTTGGGCCAGTACTTTAAGCATCAGGAGGTTCAGAGGTCCCAGGCTGCACTGATTTCATGCCTATCTGCACCTTTCAGGGCTTTAGCCCATTTTGGAATCTGGCCGGAGGATCTCTACTGCAGCTTATTTTGGCAGAGCTTTCACTCAAGATGTGGGGCCAAATCCTCAGCTAAGATAAATGACTGACACAAGTGGCACTCTGCTGATTTGCACCAGTCACAGAGTTTAAATTAAAATTTAATTGAAAACTTAAGCTGTCATTAATTTTCAGTGAATGGCTTTTGCAAGAATGCAGCCAGATCTCCACCAGTTCAGTCTCCTTGCTGGCCGTCTCCAACAGAGGAACAAAGACGCTGATTACCACAGCCATGCCTGCTTGTTTTGATCCTCTGCCTTTACCTTTCCCTTCAGCACTGTCTGCCAGCACGGCCTGTGCGATCCTCTGTATCGGGAGATCAGTTATTTCCATGCAAATCTCATTAGTTATCGTCACCCTCTCCTACAGAGTAATTGACTTTCTGGGGCTTGGGCTGTATCGTGGCTTCCCCAGCTGCGGCCGCTATTATGTTGCATCTTCTATTAAGTGCTGCCCTAGAAATGCGAGCAAAAACCAGGAATTTACAAGATAAGGTTTGTGTACGTGCGTGTGCATCCATCTGCAGGGACATACACACAAATAGTGAGTGTTAAATATTAAATACTGCTTTTAACAGGATAATAAATTAATTTTTACCTTTGAGAAGGGATTCCCACATATTGGTTATAGCATGTAAATATTTCACTTGGATTTCTTTGGGAAATAGCTCGCAGTCCAAAAGAATTCCTGCTGACACATAACATAAAATCCAAGAGAACTGGGATTGTTCAGCCCGGAGAAGAGCAGCTTCAGGGTGACCAAACTGTGACTTCCCAGGACCTGCAGAGAGACAACAATAAAGATGGAGAGAAACTGGATATAAAGGCCTGGAGTGACAGGACAAGGAGAATGGCTTCCCACTGCCAGAGGGCAGGGATGGAGGGGATTTTGGGGAGAGATTCTTCCCTGTAAGGGTGGGCAGGCCCTGGCACAGGTGCCCAGAGCGGCTGGGGCTGCCCCTGGATCCCTGGCAGTGCCCAAGGCCAGGCTGGACAGGGCTGGGAGCAGCCTGGGACAGGGGGAGGTGTCCCTGCCATGGCAGGGGTGGCACTGGATGGGCTTTAAGGTCCCTTCCAGCCAAACCATTCCATGATTGTGTGATTTTATGATCCACACCTGCTTGCCAGGCTCATCCCAGAGAAATGACGGCAGATGTCACAAAGTAAGAGAGGTTCCTACTCGAAGCATGAAGGTTATAGAATATCCTGAGCTGAAAGGGACCCACGAGGACCACCCAGCCCAACTCCTGGCCCTGCACAGACACTCCAAGATCCCACCCTGTGCCTGAGAACGTTGTCCAAAAGCTCCTGGGGCTCTGGCAGCCTCGGGGGCTATGACCATTCCCTGGGGAGCCCGTTCCTGCTGTAGCCAAGGCATCCAGAGCACGAGGTAATGGGGAGAGCAGGATGACTGATGTAACGAGTGATCTAATTTCCCGATCGGTTAATCCCAAATTAAAATCCTTGCGGTAAGATTTAGGTCTCTGGTCGTGTGGAGCCACAGTTTGAAGCAGAGCCCAGCTCATAATGAAGTGACTCCCATTAGCAGGGGACGGCGTCCCTCGTTAGGCAGCACCACTGCTCCTGCAAATGAAGAAAAATGCTTTAGACGGGGCGTAATGGCGCATAGAGAGGCACGGCCACGGCACCAAAGTTGAGGTGACTTCGGAGAGATGTGCTTCGGTGCAGCAGCAGGGCACAGGAACTGTGCTGATGAGGCTTTAAAGCAACAGAGAGAGAGTTGTGCTGGGATTTTCATTGGTGGGAAGTGCTTCTCGCCCTGCAGGTCTGGGCGGGACTAACTTCATGTTAGTGAAAGCTTTGGAGAAAGATGTTGAGAGGCAGAGGCCATGGTACAGGGCTCAGAGACAGGAGCTGTGGGCACAATGGGAGCGGAAGGGGAAGCTGGCAGCTGGTTTTGACGGGATGCTGAGGGCAGAGGAGGGATTTGCATCGATGCTGCCGAGTGGGAGGGAGGGAGGGATGCAGAGAGGGGAGGAAGCAGCCAGGATGTCTCCAGCCCACTAACAGGAGGGCCCTGGGATCCAAGGGATATATGGAGATGAGGCTCCCTTATTTCATATGCCAAATTACTGAATTATTCATAATTCAAAATTCACTAGCTTCCCTGGAATGGCTTCCCAACAGCTGCACTCACAAACAGCAGGCTTGCTCTCTGTCTGGCACTTTTGCCAGATGTTTTCTCAGCCCAGGGAGGCCCATTTTGAAGATGCTCTGGAGGTGCAGTGGTGGGAGCCAGGGCAGAGGGGCTGTGCTTGGCACAGAGGCCTGGTGTCCTCCAAAAGCCCGCTCTGAACCTGCTCCAGGGAAGTTTTCCACTGTGCTGTGCATGGAAGTGGGCCCTCAGCTCACCCCAGAGTGTTCTGGCAGTGCGTGAGATGGGGGCTCTATTCCAATGGGTTTGTTTTCAATTCCATCCCCGACTCTTCAAATCCATCGAGTGAACAAACTCATAAGTGCGGGCAAGTATTAATTCTGCAGCTTGGCTGTGAACTTCAGCTCCTTGTCTGTGACTTGCGCTCGGGAAATGCCAAAGGGAGGGTAACCTTTCGCGAGTGTCGCTTGTGTCCAAGCACGACTCTGCTCCCCTTTCAGGTGAGCAAATGGCAACATGATGAGGGCAGGTGAAAGAGCAAACCTTTGGGCGAGTCCTGCGGAGCTGGGCACTGCTGCGCTGATTTCCAGCAGGAGTGCTTTGTCTAACTATTGCAATTGAAATCTTGCCCTTCCTCCCACAGACATCTCCATCTCCCCTTGTTTTCATTCCATCGTTGCTGTTCCCACATCCCTCTGTCCTCACTCCCTCCCAAGTTCATTCCTGGGCAAGCACTGCTGTCTCTCCACTGCACATCGGAAATGCCTGTTGGAGCTGTTCTACTCTCCAGCATATCACAGATTGTTCCTAAAGGCTTTGTGTGTGATTTTGAGCATTTCTGGTGTAGAGAAACCATCGTCACCAGTCGATGGCTGTCGGGATTCAGGGCTAGGGCCTGGAGCCTTTCAGATTGTGTTTATCACAAACAACGTCTGTAGTAAGTTAGAACTCACTCTGGCTGCCTCTATACCTGGAAAATGTGAAAATACTGAAAATCAGCCCAGCCTGCAGAGTTCTTTCTTTCCTCGGTGATGGGAGGCGTCTGTGGCACCCGATGTCAGATGGGCTGAGCCACCAGGGGCTGTGTCACCCTGATTCGTAGCAAACATGGGCTAATCAAACATGACCACAGCCTCAGACAGTGTTGTGTCACAACTGCTTTAAAACACATTTCCTTTGGGTTCGTTTTCGTGCACTGACAAGATCAGGCCCTTGGACTGACAGCAGCAGTTGGAAGCCAGAAGGTGACGTGGCTGAGCAGCTCCTTCCAGGCAGCCCTGCCTCTGTCCTGGCTGCAGCCCCAACCCCAGAACCTCCACCACCATCCCCAGGCACACAGAGCCTCTGTCACCGCCTGCAGTGACTGCTCCTGTCTCCCTGCTCTCGCTGTTCTTTCCACACAATCCGTTTTCCACTGCTGACCCGGTGCTCAAGGGTCTTCATCAGAGGCAAATTCTGTGCTGAACAGATACCTGAGAGAGGGAATATTGCTGTCTCTCCCTCAGATCATCCTAAGGGACTGAACTCTGTGTCTAAACTGTCACTCATTTCCCCGTGACACTTGGGAAATTCCAGTGGAACGGGTGGAGGTGAGATGATGGACATGGGAAGCTGCTTTGAATGCAGGCACAGATTAGCACCCAGTAAATGAATGCCTTTTCCTAGAACAACAGCAACAGAGGAAAAACAGGAGACAGGAAACATCTGTGTGCTCCACTGGTGCTTGGCACAGCGGGAACCTTGGTCTGGAACATTTGCTGAGTGCACAGGATCACTTCAGCCTGTGGGAGCTTCAGGGCAAGGGCAGGCTCTAAGAAATGCCATGCACAGAGGCCAAGTGGGAGCCTGAGCTCACCGATTGCACAGAGGGAAAGGGGGAATGTGGGGCAGAGGCAGGAACAGGTCGCAGCATCCTGGAGTCTGTGCAGCTCCCCCAGGCACCGCTGCCCTCCACCCTGCCTCTTCAGAGCTCCAAGCAGAGCCGCAGAGCTTATAAACCCCCTGCGCCGCAGCACTCAGGCTTCCTTCTCCTTCCTGAAATCCATGGAGGCGTTTCAGCTGGATTTGTAGTGATTTGACTGTCAGTTTTAATAAACAGCTTAAACAAACAGCACGTGCCAACCACTCTTGCAGCCTCTCACTTGCTCAAACAGTTGGCAGATTTGAATATTGGGCGATGGATTTAAGGGAAGCATTTGTGCTCATGTACCAAGCTGGTGGAACAGCTCGGCTGGAGCAGCACGGAGGGGGAATCTGAGGGCTCCTGCAGCCCTGGCTGCTGCTCTCAGGTGCTTTCCCCTTTCCCCAAATCCAATGGCTTTCAGGGCATAGTTATTTCAGTGTTTCTCATGGCCTCAGCACAGTCTGGTTATCCCTGCAGCTTGTTAGGAGCAGCAGTGGTGGGGAGGGATTGCGCTGTGAAGCCAAGGACATCGATTTCTAGCTTGAAATCAGTGTTAACTTTGAAAGCACTTTCCTAATTTGGCAATTTTAGGCAGAAATGGATTAAACAGTTGGGAGAAACAAAGAAAAACAGTAAATAAAATAGACAGTGATTAGAGTGGACCATTTATCCTTCCCTCCTGCTCCAAGAGGTGGTTGGCTCCAAGCAAGCCCTAGCAGGCACATCCAGCTCTTCTCCTGGAAGCCTGCACTGGCAGAGGTCTCCAACACCTGTGACCTGTGGTTGTGAAGGAACCAGAGCTGTGGGGCTGGTGGAGGTGACCCCGAGGGTCCTGTGGCTGAGACCACCCAGCACCCACGTGTAAGGTGCTGCTGTCAATGCTCATTGACGGGGAGATCATTATTCCCCTCTCCTCAGTCCCCTGCACAAACAATCTGATTGTATTTAAATGGCTTTAAAACCATTCGAGATAATCCATTTTCTTGTCTGTCTGCAAGCTTTCCTGGTTCGAGGAAGTTCCCTGGTTGGCCCCAGTTCCCCAGCTGGCAGAGGATGGGCAAGGGGTAATGACAACGATCATTGCTTGGCCAAAAAGCCTTCCAGAGGGGAGGAGAAAAGGATGAAAACAGGGAGGATGGAAGGTGAAGAAGAAGCTGTTGTGCTGTGTATGTTTGTGAGAGGAAAAGAGGAGAGAACTGATTTATCCAGCAGGTAGGGATAGGAGGAAAAAAAAATTCAAATTGATCAAAAAATTAAATATTCATAGGACATTATTCATCAAGATTCATCTTGCCAAGTGGGTGAAATGAGGCAAGGGAAGAAATTAGCTTGCTTGAGAGTGTCAAAGTGATTATGTGATTAAATTGCAATTTATAATTTCTCCTTCAAATGTGTTACTCCTTGATTTGTATTTCTGCCCCCTCTCTATTTTTCCAAGTCTCCCATTATGTGTGTGAGCATTGAACAGAGAGGGCTTGTCTGAAAGCAGAGCTCACGCACCTTCTGCACTCACCTGTGCAGGGCCAGCAGATCCCTGTCCCCAGCACAGCCTCTGCCAGCTTTTCCCGTTGTTTTGTTTCCTCTGCCAGCTTTTCCCGTTGTTTCTTTTCCTAGAGGTCACCTGCACGTCTCATGCCCATGCTCCCCCGTCCCCACAGAGGCACAGCTTTATTTACCTGTTCCACAGGCTCCTCTCAGCTCCTCAGACTGTTGTACTGGATAATCCATCCTCCCGCTGCATCTGTGAGGAGATTTGGTGCGGAAAGCCGTGTTTTGGTGCTTGTTTCTGTAATCCCCCAGCGCCAGGGAGGCTGCAGCTCCCGCTCACACAACCTTCACTCCAGCACATCCCAGATGGGCTCAGTACAGGCAGCAAAAGCAGGAAAGAAACTTGTTCTAATATTTCACTCTCATTTCAGAACTCAGCCTCCCATTGTTGTTGTAGTACCTCCCCTGGAAAGGGGAGCTATTTCTGTTTTGCTGCCCTATAAAGATTTACTGGCATGTGCTGGCTGTTTGGAAAAAACCACAGTATTAATTCCTGACTTGTTTATGAACAGCACAAGGCTTGCACAGGTTAATTAGTTGAAGCAGGCTTTTCTTCAAGTGAATGAGCAGGCGCAGGGTTTATGGCTCTGTCACTCAGTTTATTTGTTCACTTTCTGTTTTATTTGGAAATACACTTACACAACGATAAATAAAATCAGCCATGACTAGGCTTATGTCTGCAGCAAACATTTAAGCCCTGCCAAGGTCGTAATCCACAGAACACTTGGAGTTATCAGCCTGCAGGGGCTGGGTTTGTCTCCAAAGTGGTGGGAGAGATGTTTGGGGGATGGGGGCCGTGTCCAACCGCAGCCAAGAGGGATGGGGGACAGAAAAACTGGTGGGGAAAATGACAGTGCGGGGTGGGCTGCAGAGACACCAGCAAAATATGTTGGCTGCTGCTTGCAGGGAGAGAAACGCTCATCCCTGAACCTGCTCCGTGGGCTCTGCCGGTACAGAAGCATGGAAGAGGGTTGGAAGGGATCGCTGGACATCATCCAGTCCAGCCCCCTGCCCAGGCAGGGTCACCTGGAGCTGCGGACACAGGAGCACATCCAGGTGCATTTGGAACATCTCCAGAGAGGGGCACTCCCCGGGCAGCTCTGCCCCCTCCATGGGAAGCTCTCCCAGGGCGAGGGTATGGCTAGCAAGCAGAGGGCTGCACGGGAGGAGCAGCTTTTGAAAGACAAGTGAATCTCATAAGGTGCAGGTTTGGGCTGATAGAGCAGTGGAATCGTACTGAACTCAAGGAAAACTCAGCCCAATTAAGCTGCTTTAAATCCATTTACTTGGTTGTTTCTGCTTCACTTGCAAGACATCATTATAATTACTTGGCATTGGCAAGCCATTGCTCAGAGGTTCTGGGCTGGGCTAGCAGAAGACATGATTGTCTCATAAACCTGATGAGCCACACTGATCAGTGGAGGATAAGGAGCAGGCCATGAACTGCCCACATCCTTTATTTGTCTCCGTATTCGGGGTGGGTTCACAGCCCAGACTCGACAGTGAGTTACGGGGTACTGGGCGTTTTTGTTACTTCTCACATACCACAGGTCGGCTTTTGCATCCCCTCGCCTTGTAACCAAAATCAGTAAGAGATGGAAAGTGAATTTGGAGCCCACTTTGTATCTCCCTCCATCGCAGAAGACGCTGATGGGAAGCACAGCCCAGGGTGTCTGTGAGCGGATGGCAGTGGCAGGTTGGGCGCTCTAGCACAGTGTGGCCACTTTGGAACGTAAATGAGTGACCTTGATGTGGGAGCCTTGGGGTCACGTCAGGGGCAGCCCCAGCACATTGTTCTTCATTGAGGCCCAGGGTTTGGTGGTGCTGAGGGGAGCAGCAGCGGTTCGGACGCTCAAGGGACGCAGACAAGATCCTCACCTGCTCCCCAGGGACATGCTCAGAAATGCTACTCGCACAGAACAGTAGAAATGAGGCAGTAGGAAATTAAATATGCTTATTAGAGCTAAAAATAGCAGCCCTGTTCTTTGGTGATGCATGAAAAAAGCCCCTTGTACCAGAAAAATACTTTGGGTCTCTGCCAGGCAACAGATGTGAGGAACCTCTCACAGCCTCGCTGGCGGAGCCGGTGCCGCTGCCTCCGAACCTTGGGCCTCTATTTTTAGCAGCAGATCAATGCAGGCTTTTCTGCCCACGAAGGAAAGGGCAGGCTGGGCTGTCCAGCCAGCACGGCAGGTGTGAGGAAGCCTGTGTTAAATAGGAATTCCTGACAGACAAAGAGTCGCTTGGGCCATGCGGATGGAGGATCCCCACGGGCTTGGGAGGGTGGCGGTGACAAGGGTGGGTCCCTCACTGACCTGGCTGCAGGATGGCACTGCCGGCCTGGGGGAGTTCCCTCTCCCGGAGCGAGCCGTGAGCCAGGTGCTTCATGGAGTCACGCTGACGATGGGTCTGTGGATCCATCTGCAGGCAGAGGGGGTGAATCCTCAAGCAGCGTGCTGGCTGTGAATCTGCTGCCTGAGAGCTCATTTTGGAAACGGATATTAATTAACATTGGCTGTGCCCTTGCTCTTGCACCACCCACACTGCCTTCCTGGTACCTGATGTGGGGAAACTGAGGCAGGCAGGGGTGGCACATCTCTTCTGTGCCCTCCAAAGAGCCACAGAGCCCATGTTCTCCTGGTTCCCAATCCAGTCATTTGGTGTGCCCTGCTCCTGCAGGCTCGGCTTGCTCAGTCAGGCTGCAAAGCTGCCCTTCTCCCAGCAGCTGCTTTCCTTGGGGTGCAGCTGTGACCCCACCTCTGCCCGTGCCATGGGAGCTGCAGCCGCAGCCCAGCTCCATTCCCCGGGCACAAGGAGCAATGCTGCACCCCTGTGGGAGCTGGGAGCCTTGGACATCAAACCTGGCATCTCTGGGGACACCCAGGAGCTTTCTGAGATCTACATCAATCCTGTTGAAGCCTATTTAAGTGGCACCAGAAGAGGGGGAGAAAAGGGGACCTGGACGTGCGACTTTTCTCAAACCCCTGGAAGTGGTGGTGGTGCCCTTCCCTGAGGGATGGAGACAGTTGAGTTTCTCCAGCTTGCAGGGATCCTGGAACTGTATTTTGGAGAGAGCAAGCAGTCAGCTTGTCACTTCTTCCAGGCAGGTTAATCCTCTAAATTTGAAATGTGTTTCTTCTGGAAGTAGGTATATTTGATCTTACAAGGGGGAGGGGGGAATTAAACAGGAGCCCCATGCAAATAGGAAATTATGTAAATCACCTTATACATTAGACTGATCAAATTTATGGTTGCTGTTTCGACTCCCATTGCCTGAATGCAAATTCTAAAGTAATCTTCTAAGAGTGAGCAAGCCTGACATGCATGATAACATCAGGCCCGTTCCCATCTGGGCTGTGGGGCTGAAGAGCTGCTCCCCACATGAGCGCTTGGGTTCTTGCAGGAGCTGCTGGGGTTTATCGAGCACCCCCACATCCCCAACAGCCTTTCCTCTTGCTGGTCACATTGTCATTTTGGAGACCCAAAGTCAAGCCTGGACAATAACTTTGCTGGTGCTGCGGTGTGGGGGTGCTGGGGACGGTGCCCGGCTCCGTCCTGTGCCAGCTGGGATGTGGCACCGTGGAGCTGGGGGACAGAGGGCCTGGGGCACCCAGACCCCCACCCCGCTGCCCACCAGTCACACCAAGGCTGGTTACACTGAGAAAGCACTTCACCAGAGGAAACATAATTAGTAAATGCGGTTGGAGTATCATGACTGTGAGCAGTACAGAGCAGCAATCATGTTTATAAGCTGCCTCCAGGACTCTGCACCACGGTTTAATCGGGTATGAAATCACAGTGATCTCAGAGCCGCCTTCCAGAAGTTATTTGTAAGTGAAGTCCTAATGCAGACGGGGCTCTTATTATTCCTCTTGACTTGCCTCATTGCCCATGGCCTTTAAAATGTTGCTTTCACATCTTCATCCTTCTTATCTTCCATTCCCCCTCTGCCAGCTCAGAAATAATCCAAGCAGGACCTGTGCTCCAGGTGACTCCTGCACCTCTCTCAGACCCGTGTTAGCACTGGCTAATATCTGTCATGTTCCCTGGAAAAACAGGAATTGCTCTGAGACTCCTGGGGTAACAGATTTTCCAGGGGAGAGGGAGGGGAGAGAGCTTGGTGCATTAAATGGCTCAGAAAGGCCCCGTGGCCATGTTTTCTTTACCCTCTCCATATGGAGCCTGCAGGAGGTGTTTCCTCAACCCCACAGCTCTTCCCCAACAGTCTCTCTCCTGTAAGAATCCTGCTGAGAAACAGCAAAAAATCCTTCTGGGCGGAAGTGAAGTTTATTTATATTCTTTCCTATTCTCTCTGTTTCTGAAGACTTTACATGCTGTGGCTGAAGCTGCCACGGAACTGTCCCACCCCGTGCCCTGTGCTCTGAGGGACCCCAGCAGCGCCGAGACTCAAAGGTCTGGTTTGTGTTTCTTGTGCATTTGTGCTGATGCTGCTCGCCAACCCCTATTTAAGTGGAGCAGCAGTGACCTGTCCCTCCCTGTGGCTGCACTGTCCATCCCGCCTCAGTCCAGCACCCACGGAGTTCCCACCTGGAGAGAAATGTGGGCAAAAGCGAGTGTGGGGCAGAGGGGCAGAGGATGTGTTTGAGCAGCCACGAGCCAGAACACTCTAAAAGCACTGGGGGTTATTTATTCTCAGCTCTTTTTGCAAGTCTTGGCTTTGAAGGGGAAGCTGGACATTTTGAGGTTGTTTGCTGCCTCACCCATGTGAGGGTGCAGCATCTCTGCCTCCTGTGCCCAGTCCCCAGGAATTCTCATCTTGACAGCACTTCAGAGTTGAGAGAAAACCACCTCGTGGCACACTCCTCCTTGGTTTAAGTAGCCGCTGGTGAATTAACCCAGAATTTCTGGCCATAGTAGGATTTTCCCAGTTTGGGGTAGGGAGGGCTGGTCCAGCAGGTCGTGAGGGAGTGGAAGCTGCAGAGCCCTCTCTGTTTCCTTTCTGGCTCGTTGATCCCCATTAGGAAAGCCCTCGGTGCCACCCTGCCTGCTGAGAGAAACCCTCCTCGGCACATTAAGGGAACAGCAGAGCTGGCACACAAATGACCGGCGCAAGCCAAGGAATGCAGAGTCACAGGGAGATGCTGGAGGATTTTGCCATTGCTGGCAGACTCCGTGTGGAGAGCTCAGGAGCACAGGGATGCAGCAAGGGCCAAATTTCTGTGGGCAGAGGACAGCATAAACATGCGAGTTGGATAATCTGGATAATGCGAGTGCAGAGTTGCCCCGTGCTCCTACAGTGAGTTAGGCTCAGGGGAGGGAGCCCAGAGCACGGGTCTGCTCCTCCTCTGCAGGGGCTCCCTCCTCTCCAAAGGTGCAAAATTCTCCCTAAAGACACTGAAGTCCTGGAGCGGACAGGATTTCTTATTTTTAGGTAATCCCCAAAGAAGGTAAAGCTGTTTTCTGCTGACTTCCTCTATGCCCTGTGCATATGCAGTGTAACTTCTAATTTTTGCACCCTTGGCAAGCAGCTGCTCCGTCTGTGCTGCGGCAGGATGTCACAGGATGTTGGGTGGGTGAAGCACTTCCCCCGTGCTGCCCAGATTCAGCTCTTCATGGTCCCAATCCCACCACTGGCAGGATTGCAGCAGGTTCCTTTCCTAGAAACGCTTGTGCTCTGTGATTCCCCATTCAGTGCTCTTGAGAGGCGCAGCGCTAATTAAAATGAGATGCTTTGCTCATTACAGCGGATTTGACCAAGCCACCCCATCCTGAACTTCAGAGCTGTTCAGTGAGGCTGGGAGAGCCAGCCCTGCGTGGGAATGTCACAGAGGGAGGGTTTCTCCTGTTTTCCTCCTGTTTTCCTCCTGTGAAGCTTCAAGGCTTCACACACTAATGTAAAATAACAAACGAGTTTGCACAAGGAAGAAATGAAACAGAACCAACCAGCTCGTGGAGAAAGACAACCCGGGAGTGACAGCAGGAACAGGTGCCATGCAGAAATACATTGCTCAAAAATGAGGGCTGATTTACACTGTGCTGCCATGAAGCTGTGTGAGCCCCACACAGCGCCTGCTATTCCCCCTTTTCCGCTTAGAGAGACAATTTTAGCAAACATTAGCCAGGCAGCTCAATGCTCCATCAGTTCAGGGAGAACTTGCCCTTCCCATTTATTGTCCTGGTTTTCACACTTCTCTCCTCTCTGCTCTCCCGACTGCAGAGGCACAGAAATCAATCAGGGTCCCAGGGCTTTGGCAAGAAATTGTCCATCACCGAAAGCAATTCCCCAACACACCGAGCATAGGGTAATTCAAAGAAAGCAGGACCACGGGCTGTGCTCTTAGGTGAGGGTAATTTGCAAGTATATTTCTGTTTTCTACTTCTTTTACACCTTGGTCTGGCCAGAACAGAATTAAGTGCTGCAGAGAAAGAGCCCAGCATGGTAAATGAGGTGGCAATAAACGCCTGCTTCTTCTCAGAGCATTCGATCACTGTCAGGAAAATCATCGCCAAACCAGCAGCTCCCAGACAGCTTTTTCCAGGGAAATTGTCAAACAGCTTCAGGAGAGCAGAGCAACATTTCTTCTCACTGCCTGTAATTAATATTTCAGGCATGGCACGAAGCTCCCTGCCCAGGGAGATCAGTGCCACGTGCTGGGAAGCAGAGGCTGTGGGATACATGGAGCAGCCCCGTGTTGCCCCTCTGCTCCCAGCAAAGGGACATCGTGTCCATGTGAGAGGCCAGTGGATGAACTGATGGATGAATAAATGGTAGTGGAGAGAAAGGGAATTCTCTCCTGATCTGAAGAGATCTGAAAGCCTGGGATGGTTCTTGGGCTTGGTCTGTGTCAGGACTGGGTGAGGAATTCTCTGTCAGCTTCATGCAGGACAGCACATGCAGAGCAAAGCTGGGGCCAGCAAGGCCTTACTGGACACTCAGTGACCACTTTGTTCAGCTCCAGAACTGCGTGAATGGGGCTGGACCAGGTGACCCCACCGTGGTCACTTCTCACCTCACCCAAGCTGTGCTTCTGTGAGTGCAGGCAGTGTCCTGAGGGCTCCATACACCTAAATATGACACATAAATGTATATGATATGCACGTATAAAGATAAACCAGCAAATTTAATTTCCTCTCAGCAGGCATTTCCATTTATCAAAATATCAACAAAATTTCTTACAGTTTTTTCATAGACAAAATTAGTTATTAGATTGAAGTTGCACCAAGGCAGTCATTTGAAAACAACGAAGAATCAGCTTCCAAAATGAGAAATCTCCCTCTTGTGTCATAACCACCCCCGCCCCCCCCACTGTTCTGTATTACTTTTGGAGAAGTGATGGCTGTTAAATCTTACATAATGCAACACAAGCCTTCCCAGAGTGCTGAGAAAGCCAATTCAGATGGTGCTAGAGTGCCAAGGAAGGGAAGGGAAACACTTAACAATCGAAATTACAAATTGCCTGATTGGAAAAAGGGTTTTCCCAAATCCTTTGAACTGGAGCTGCTTCTTGGCTGCTCAAATACTCTCACTCCAGCCCTTCACAAAATAACTGAAAGGAGAGAGATGTGAGGAGCCACGGCCTGGCTTCGAGGGCTGAGTCCCTTCCCTGCTGAGCCCAGTGTCTTTTCCCACAAGGTGGGAGCAGAGGCTGGGAGCAGCTCCCAGAGCTCCTGGGTGGGGTCCACAAGGACATTTGTTCTGAGCACAGGTCCCTCCCTTTCAGGCCTTCTGGCCTGGCGAGAGCTGGGAACCAGCAGCCACGCTCTGATTCTGGCAGAGCCAGACACAACCGGGGCCTGGGGCTGCATCCGGGACTCCCACGGCCCTGAGCAACCAACGCCAGTGAAAGCACTTTTGGTGCTCACGCCCATTTGGGTACCGTTGTGTTTCCAACAGAGGGCACTCACTCCAGGAATCATGCTAAAAGAATTCTCCCCTTTTTGGCACACTCACTTTGGAAGACTGAGGCTTTTTTTTTTTTTTGCTTATATAACCTATATTTTTATGAAATGCTTTATTCCCTTAGGTATAATTTGATTTTTCTCAGTAAGCAACAAAATAAAAAAGTAATTTAGAGCATCTTTTCAGCATTCACTTGTTTAAAAGCAAACAATATCCCAAAAACTTAAAACCAAGGGTGCATTTTGGAAAACAAGGCAAGGCAGTAACTTCTACTTTTAAAAGCCCTACAAGTTTTATGAAGCTATTTTACACGGCTCCAGAGTTTCAGGAGGGAAGGAAAAAACACTCAGTCAAACCCAGAATATATTTTTATAGCCACAAATTTTCTAAAATGAGACTATAGATCTTGTGCTAATATGGGGAGCCTTCAGAAATACACACCCACATGCCAGCACAAACAACACGCAGCTCGAGAGATGGATGTCATACAATATTTAAGAAGAAAAAATACATAATTCCCAGAGAGGCAGGGCTGGCTCTTTTCCCAGATGGATTCTCATTCCAACAGCATCAAGAACATGACAGATGCGCTTCTTCCTAATTGTTTGTGTTTGTGGTTTATCTCTCTTGCCTATGATACTTCAGGAGAAATCTCTCTCTTACCGCTTCGTCCCCTCCTGGGAGTTTTCTGGTGGCTGATCCTCGCCAGCAGGACGTGAGCCTGCCTGGTGCTGCTGAGGGGCCTGCACCCCATCCCGGTTCCTCCTTTGGCATCCCTAGGAGCCGAGACCTCCTGCTCTCACCCCACAGGACCCACAGCCCCCCAGGAGCCCCTCGCTCTTACCTGGGACTTGTGTCACACTTTAGAACCAGACTCAGGGAACCAGAATCTCCTTGTGTGTGCGCAGGTGCTTGAGCCATCTGCACCTGCCCTGTCCTTGGCACGTCTCTGCTGTTTCCTTGCACCTGAAACCCGCCCTGCACAAACTCACAGGGAGGTACCTGGTTTTTCTGCCTGTGTCTGACACCCCTGGAATCAGAGAATGCCAGAATGGCTTGGGTTGCAAAGGACCTCAAAGCTCAGCTCATTCCAGCCCCTGCCATGGACCTCCCACCGTCCCAGGCTGCTCCAAGCCCTGTCCAGCCTGGCCTTGGACACTGCCAGGGATCCAGGGGCAGCCACAGCTGCACTGGGCACCCTGTGCTGGTACCTCTACTGCATGCTAGAAAATGAAAAGTATAAAGTGACCAAACAGCCTGGAGAGAGACGTGTCTTTCAGACCTGGAAAACCTCCTCCTTCTCCTGTGCATCTGATTTACTGCCCCTAAATGTAGACCAGTGGGTAACTGAATATATTCTTTATAATTTTTCTGTATGGGCCCAGCTACAAAATGTTTCTTTTTTTCTCTCATTTGCACTAATTTTCAAGGCTGCAGTTGTTTATTTGACATCCCTGAGACCACCTAGGATGTTTAGGACTCTCAGTCCTTTCAGATGTTTGCTCGGGGTTCATCAAGTGTCCTCACCAAGGCCCAGAACAGAGAAGCTTTTGGTGTCAGATGTTCCCTGATGTAACTCATGCATCCATGACCTTTCCAGGCTCAATTCATCACTAGTCAATCAGCCTCACGCAAAGCTCTTTCTGCACAAAGGTCTCCTTTCTCTTCTGTTTCCAGGAGTGGGACTGGGCAGCACCAGGAATGTTTGCAGCAGGACTGCCCAGCAAGCAGATGATCCCGCCGACGGTCCATGCCCACCTGGAAGTACAGGGAAATTCGACCCCTCCCTTGCTATTTTGAGATGTGAATGTTTCAGATGTATTTTGTGGGACTTGGAAAAACCGCTCCAGCGCAGCAGCTCCTGGAACGCCGAGCTGTGCTCGAGCAGCGAGCGCTGCGCACACGCGGGGGCGCCGCAGCCCCGCGAACCGGGAGCGGATCCCGCCGGGTGCGCGGAGTTCGGAGCGCCCCGAGGCCGCGCCCCGGGCCCTGCGAACCGCAGCTGACCCCTTCAAGCCAGCGCAGAAGTGCAGGTGCTGGGGACGGCCCGTGTGTTCTGGGAATGGGGATGTTCTGGGAATGGGAATGTTGTGGGAATGGGTACTCACCGCAGCTGCGCCTCCCCAGCTGACCGTCACCACCCGGTGCGGGTCTCTGTCCCTTCCCACTTTTCCCCCTAAAGCCCATTTTTTTCCAGGAAGATGAGATGCTGTGCCAGCTTACCGATCCCCGCGGCAGGCAGCACGTCCTGTGCTCGCAGGATGTGGTGAGTCAAGTCAGCTTTTTTCCCCCGAACTTCCTTCATTTGTGGCACTCCACGAGCCTCCTTCCCCTTTTCTCCAGCCGCAGACAGGGTGAGCAAGCTCACAGCGAGCACCGCTCCTGCAGACAGCCCATCTCCCTGTGCCAGCAGCCATCGCCTCCCCTGGATATTCCCGACATACACATTCTTGGGGCATCCCCCTCCTCTTACACCCTCTCCTGCCCATCCCTGCTCCACCTTCACCCCCATGTCCTAGTAGGTTTGAAAATGGTGTGTAGGAAATAAAGACAAGCCTGTGATATGAGCCGCCACCATTTTTCATTTGCATCATTAAGGGAGTCTGCCCTAAAACTTTATTTCAAGGATTAAAGAAGAGACAACAGGTGAAAAGCAGAGAGACAGGAGAAGCACAGGGTAATCACAATTACACGTTGTAATACACGGGCTGTTTGGCAATGCCACAGGGGCACTTCCAGCCTGGCAGAGCTCAGGAGAGGCAATCCATGTGGTTTTTTTTCTCCCCCGGGCTCTGAGACTTCAAGACCAGAGGTGCTGCAAAACTTCCAGTACTTGTCAGGGTGGGAAATAACGTTCAGACAATGCTGTCTAGACAAAACCATCTTCTGAACATACTAGACAGGAGACTGTGATGGTTAGAGGTGGCATTGTCACTGTGTAAAGTGACACCGTGTCACTGTGTCACCATGTGACACCTTTCTGCAGTGGATTCGGACACCACTGGTGTCATGTCACGTGTCACAGGCCCTGTGCTGCAGCTCCATGTGATCCCAGTGTTCCCCCGCAGTCACATGCACAGAATCACAAAATCATTTAGGCTGGAAAAGACCTCTGAGATCATCGAGTCCAGCCTGCGACCAAACGTTGTCAACCAGACCAGAGCACTGAGTGCCACGTCCAGTCTTTCCTTAAACACCGCCAGGGACAGTGACTCCACCACCTCCCTGGGCAGGCCCTTTCAAGGTGTAAGCACCCTTTCTGTTGGTGCAGCTTAAGGTTCTCCCAACAGCGGGAAAAGCCATTAAAAACTGTTTTCAGCTGTCTAGAATCAGCGTGCTAGCAATGCCAAGCACATCTCATGGGAAGCTCAGAGGCAGAATGATTGGCCATGTTCTCCACAGAAAGGGCTCATTCCCATTCCGGCTGCCCCGCCGGCTTAGCAGAGTGCTGGGTAAGCAGCTCTGACAGCAAAAATCCTGCTGCCCTCAACAGTGTCGGTGACCCCATGGCTGAGGCACCAACGGGCAGCATTCCCTCCAGCAATCGTCTCCACCGTATTCAGGGCTCTTTCCTCAGCTGACAGCAGGTAAACAAACCAAAATGCTGATTTTTCCACAGCATCACGCAGGAGGGTGCTTGGGAAGGCTCATCAGAAGGAAGTTGTGCCCGACAGTGAGGGCTGTGCCCACGCCGAGGGCCTGCCCAGGTGAGTCACTGCCCAGGTGAGTCACCCTGCAAAGCAGCGCTGTTAGAGGGCTGCTGCACAAAGACAACAGAGGTATTATACAGACACCCTTGGGCAAACCAGTCTCGAGAGTGACACCAAGCTCAGGTGCCGTGAGGGGAGCAGGACCTGGGGGTGTAAGGGGAGAGGGACTGTCCCGGGAATCATAAGGGGATCAGGGCTCAGAACCATGTGACGGGCACTGTTCTGCCAGGGGCACCGGGACAATGATTGAGGGCACTGCGCTGCCATGGGCACCATGGACATTCACCTGCCCCTGGCCTCCTGAGCCGGTGGGAGGCACAATCCTTCCCGCCGCCGGGCCCGGGCCCGGCACCGAGATCGGGATCAGAACCTGGACGGAACCACGGGCGGAGAGCAGCGCTCGGGCGGTGCCCGCGGCCCCGCCCCGCCGGAAGTGACGCGCCAATCACGGCCGCCCGCTCGCTCCGCCGCGAACAAAAGGGATTTTCACCCGCGGCCCCGCCCTCCGCGCCGGCTGATTGGCCTTTCCCGGCCCCGCCCCGC
>VZRN01004720.1:320071-368805 GCA_013397935.1 Dasyornis broadbenti | reverse complement strand
GGGAACGCGGAGATCGGGGGCGGTGCCGGGGGGCGCGGAGGCTGGGGGGCGTTACCGGGAGCTGGGCGTCGCTGCCTGGTGCAGCCGGTCCCGGTGGACCGAGGGGCGATGCAGCCGGTTGTTGCTCCCCTCACTGCACCCACGTTCCTTCCCCGAGGCCGGGGGGCCCCGGGCAGCCGCGGCCGCGGGCTCCCATGCGGCGTTTGCCTTTGTTCGCTGCGGTTGTACCGGGCCGGTGCAGTGCGGGAGCCACGGAGCCCGGCCCCTGCCACCGCTTCCCCGGTGCTCGTCCCCGGGCGGTGCCGGTCCCCGGGCAGTGCCGGCCGTGCCGCTGGCGGCTGCAGCTGCCCCGTGTCCCGGGGTGACCCGCGGTGCGCGCCCGGCCCGGTGCCGGGGTCACGAACGATCGTGTGCCAGGCGGGGGCGAGGCTCCCCGGGCTGGGGGGGACTGAAGGTCAGCGGAGCCAACAGTGGTTTTAATTCTCTTTCAAGGAGCTTCCGTTGCTTCACAGGGGCTGTTCAAGGACTCTCACAAAATACATGCTCAAAATTTTGTTAATTTGCTTCATTCTGACTATTACGTCAAAAATTAATGGGATGAGGATGGTTTTTTTGTGTGTGTAGATGCCCTTTCTTCTTTAGGGCTGAGATACAGAGGTGGGGGAGAGATAACTCATTTTAACCTAATTCTCCACAGTTCTGATGCAATGCCGGGTAGCATTGTGGATACACAATTATTAAGTCTGTGTTAGCTTTTTTCCATTACATAAACATGTCGTGTAATTATTGGAACAGCTCAAGCACCATGCGATACACACAACAGCAGTTTTGGGAACTTGTCTGTCAGGACTTCTCAAACTGGTCATTTAGGTTCTCCTATGAATGTGGTGACACGACTGCCCGTGCTGGCTCCTGGAAAATACCAGTTCCTCTTCAGGAACACAGGACAGAAAATGAAGCTGGTTCAGGATTACTGACATTGTGGCATTGTTGCGTTGGTGTAGACTTAGGAAATACCCTCTTTAAGAGAAAAAAGGAACAACGAGCTTTGTTCTTCATAATTTTTTTTCATAAAGTAGAAGAATCTTGAGCCAAGGGCTCACAGGGGATGGTGAACCTTCCACTTGACAAGCTGCCCTCCCCGTGCCTCGGGCTGTGCAGTCGGTGGCTCTTTGGTTCCTGTCCCCTGACTCCAGCCCCTGCTGCAGTCGGTGGATGAAGTTCTCTTGTGTTGGCAACATTCTTTCAGTTGGTTCGTGCCCCTGTGTGTGCGAGGCCAGCGAAATGTAACCTGGAGTGGTTTCATAATCATTGCTCCGTGATTGAGGGTGCGGAGGAGCTGCCATGGGCTGCAAGCTTATCTGTTTTGTTCCTCAAGTGGCACATGCCAAAGATAACTCCCCCCGGTTTGTTGGCTTGTGTGGTTGTACGTACACTTAAACTGCTCTTGATAGTTATTTTCAGTGAAATACTGGGAAATAACTTTCTTAGAAGAGTTTTATCTCCTTGGAGGGTGGGTATGGGTTTGCTGAGAAGACTCCAGTGGTCCACAGCTGAAAAAGGAAGCTCACCTTTTGGCAAGCAGAAAGTAATTTCCTTTGTTTATGCTCAAAACTCTGGCTTATTGTCCAAAAATGGTGTTATATCTCAGACTCGGGGAAAATATTTATATCGTCAGACTAAATAACAAGGTCTTTGTGGTTTGTGAACTGTGTGAGTGCACTCAGTGTATTTCCCTGGATGTAAAGGGGTAGTGTGCCCCGGGAATTGCTAGATCTTGTTTCTGATGCTGGGGAACTCTGTCTCTCGGTTAAAGACTTGGAAGCAGAGGGTCAGGTTCCCCAGCTGAAGTGTCCAGGTCCCTTTGGTAGAATAGGGCTGTTTGCAAGGGGGAGAACTGGGTAATTGAATAGGGTTGGTATGATCTTTTGTTCAAAAGGGGGGTGAGGGAAGGCACAGGGAGGTGTAGCCTGAAAGCAGCCTTGGAAAGCTCAGGTCAGGAGCCTGGAGGGCTGGGAATGGGTTTGGATTCAGATTTGGATAGGGGAAAAGGAGCTCAAATATATGTTTATATATTAGCTCTTTGATCCAGAGATACTTCTTATTCCTGTAAAATAATAACATAAAATGAATAGGGTCTTTTTCCCCCCGAATTTTCAGCTCCCAAGAGCTGGGTGGCCCTAAAAGGGAATGCTTGGGATTGTGATCCATTCAGCATAAACAGGCATCTGCGTGGTGTGCTCTGAAAGCTCCGAGCAGATCAGTGGAGAACACAGGTGCGTTATGGTGGGTTCTTTTCAGAGCAGTGACTTTATGGGTAGCATCTGCTCCCAGTCTGTTCCCTCAGCAGTGTGGGGCGGCTGATGCAAACAAAGCAGGTAGAGATCTTCCCGCAGCAGCAGGTTGCTCATGAGGAACTGAGACTGTACCACTTGTGTGCCTTCAATGTTACCTCTTGTTGGTGGATAAATGTTTGCTGTGCTAACTGGCTCCCGCCCTTTATTTCTCTAGGTATTTTTACCTGTCTGTTCTAGGACAGGGTTTGTTTGTTATTAAGCTCATTAAAGACTACAGAGGCATGGTAAAAATAGCATGGCTTATTCTTGTAACACTGGGAAGCACAAGTCACAATGGGAGTAGTAAAAATATAGAATAGAAATTATTACTGCCCTGACTAATAGCTGTAAAACACCAAACTGCAGCTGGTAGCTGTCCCTGCTGTGAGACTGAGGTGTTTGGTAGCTCATGGAGAGATGCAGCTGCACTTTTCCGTGTCATCTCTTTTTAAGGAAAAAGCATGGATGCGGTTGTGTTGAAAGTCCATGTTCAACACTTAGTGTCCTGGGGTAACAGAATTATATGATACACTTTGTTCTGAGATCTCCAAGGAAGCTTCTGCTTTTTCGTTCTGGTTTCTAATGCCACAACGCTGCTATAACTTAGTGAGTATCTGGCAATGAAAGTGTTTCCCATCGGTATTGATTCACTCTTAGAACCTGTAAATTTAGCCTGAGCAAGGTCTGAGACGGTTTTGAAATCCAGCCATGCATCTCCTGAGCAGATGTTTGGATATTCCATGTCTAAAAGCTGCCCAGGGAAATGCTGCAGCTTTGACATAAGCTCCAGCACAAACGTGGTAAATATGAAAGACTAGAACCAGGCTATCTCTTTCCTCACTCGGTATGGCTACTGCTTTATGTTTTAGCATTTCTTTGCTGCTTCCGTTGCCCTTTCTTCCTATTTTTCTAAGATGACCACTGAGTTGTAAGTCATGCTCCTTCCATGTGGTCTCAGCTAACCAGGCTCCCCATGGCAACAGAATCCTGCAGCTGTGTCCAGAGCTGAGGGAGGTGATCAGGCTCCGCTCCCGGACATCTCCCTGTCAAGGTCCATCAGAAGTGAGCAGTGCTCAAGAGTGACCAGCACTGCACTGGCCCACGAAAACGTAATTTGAGTGAATACAGTGAGTTTCCTAAATTATGCCTTTGTGTCAAGCCTTGATCAGGCTTTTTTGACTCAATGACAAAGATGAACAGATTTCCCAAACATTCCGCTCGTGCATTTTTCTCTGGAATATGTGAATGGATCTGCATTAGGGAACAGGAATGCAATGCTGGCAGATCTGTGATGTCCAGTTCATTGGGTGTTGGATCAGCCAGTTGAGCTCACTTCACTGGTGTTTCCTTGAGCAGCCCATGCCAATGGGAGGGTGAGCCAGGAGAGCCCGTAAGAAACATTGCTGCTTTATGGAATTTCATGTAAAACGCTGTGTGAGGCAAGAATGTGAGTGTGTGATGAGACTCTTCCCTGCTTAGCAGAGGGCCATGAAGTAGAGTTCTGATTTCTCTTGCTGTATGAAGGCTGCAGAATTTTCTGTTCCCAGCGACTGCAATGCTCTGGCACAAACAAGACAGGACTTGCTTTTGTGTATAACTCTCCAAGGCACAGTTATGCAAATCAGTTGTAAAGGAGCAGTGACTTCAGACAAACTAGACTTCAGTTGAATGTTTTATCTGGATAGACTTCTCCAGTGAGGGCTAATTTAACGTTTTATCACTTGCCACTGGAGTTTGATATCTCTGAGTAGCTTCTTCATGCTATAGCATTTTCTGCTTGACACGGAGTGTGGTGAAGGATGGACATGACTTAGACTCAGAAAAGTGTATTTGATGGTTGTGCTAGCACAAGACTGTGTCAGTGGCTATATTTGCATCAGAGACAAGGATTTAGTCTGAAATTATTCCCATTTTTAACGAAATAACGTAGTAAAAAGGCTTATTACTGAACTGTGTTAAGTGTGTCAGCAAAGATGCAAGGCAGTATAAAGCTTTATGAGCAGTTCAGATGATGAATCTCTGGTCTTATGTGGGCAGTAAAATTGTGTTTAATAAATGATGGTGATACTGAAACAGTTTGAAAGAATAGTAATTAAGTGGGTATTTTCTGTGGCATTGATTTTTGTAAAGTGGTTTGGGCCTGTTCCATTAGTATGGATAATGGCATTCCCAGGAAACATCTCAGCACTGCAGTATCCCCATCACTGTGGAGCTCATGTGGGTGGCCCAGTTTGGCCTTCGTTCATCGCTGCTCCTCAGTGATGTTTGCAGCTGTGAGATCCAGAGGTGCAATTTACAGCAATCTGACTTCAATATCTGGGTTGCTCCCCTCTCCTGTTAACCTTGGCTATTTCTTGGTGACAATTATCCAGTCCTGTTAGGCTGCACGTGCCGCCCTCACCACGTGGGTGTGCATGTTGGTGTCCCTTGGGAGAAGGCGACAAATGCATCTCCTGCAATTGGTCTTGGAAACTGAAGAGAAAATGATCCCCTCTCAGGGCAATTTGCAATCCAAAAAACTGGAAGCTGAAGTTAAGTGGAAATTATACGTCGTAGCTTCAAATACTGATTTTAGTGTCCAAAGAAATACCTATAAACTATGTTTCATTTCTTTTTCAGGTTATCAGGATGAATCTGGAAAAACTCAGCAAACCAGAACTACTGACACTGTTTAGCATTCTTGAGGGAGAATTAGAAGCAAGAGATCTTGTCATAGAGGCTTTAAAGGTAGGTTTTAAGTATCAGGATAAGAAACAAACATGACAGCAGTACTACTGTAAGTTCTGCGGAGTGCTTGTATCCAAGGTGAAATTCAGAGGTAAAGGTTTATTACTGGTTCAGAATCCCATCTTAGTATCAGCAGGATTACATAATAAATGCTGTACATCATTTTTGTCTTGGAACTCGTTGTTGGAAGCTGGCTGCAAGAAGCATTTTGGTTCTGAAATACGGTGTTACGTGTGTTTTCATCCTTTCTGATAAAGAACCGTGTGTTTCTGCTGTGTGAAAGGTCTACCAGAATTCCTTTGTAGGTATTTTTTTTCCTTTAGCAAGGAGGGCTGCTTAAAGCAGAAACTCTCTTTGCCAGGAGGGATCACAGATTAGTCTTTTAATGACAATAACGTCACACTAAGTAAAAAGCATCCGTGGCTTTGTGTTGACTAAGCCACCATAAGCTGGTACCGCTGAGAGCAGCAGCCCTGAGTGCTCAGCTACTTACTCTTTCCCTTTGCTGGCACGAGCATTAGTGTAACCTTCCAGGGAGGCAGATGCCAGCTCAAACTGCTCCAAAAAGCTGGTTTCAATCCATGTCAGTGCAGCTGAGGCTGTGCTGCTGTGAGAGCATGTGATGGGACAAGGCAGGGTGGTGCTGGAGCCGCTTCCTGCGGGTGCAGGAAAACTGCTCATGGTGCAGGAAAACCGGCTGAGGTGGTGTGAGCCCTGTGCTGCTGCTGGCCTGGATCGGGCAGTGTGGGCTGTGGTGCTCTCTGCACAGTTTGCTGTGTTAATATCTAGCCTGGAAATTATTTTTAAAAATATATTGTTTATGTGTAATTCTCTTTGAAGGATGCCTGGTTGGCACTCAGCCTCAGTAAGCTGGAAAAAAAGAGCGGTATAAATGATGGCAGGGCTCAAATTTTGAAGAACTTAGTTGTGTCAGGGTTGAATATTGAAAGCTTTTTCAAGCTGACCTGTCACTGCTCATAACGTTTAAAACTTGCAGCTATTTCGAAAGAGGAATGGCAGCTCGCAGGCCTGAGAGCTGCAGGGGCTTGGTTTTCCTGCAAAAGCTTCTCTAGCTTGATTCCAGACAGCTTGTAATGGAGTGGAGGGAAATCCTTCTCCAGAGCAGTCAGGATGCTTATGTTGTTGGTTGCGTTTGCATTTAGATAACCTTTTTATTTTGGAGGAATGTTGTTACTCTCTCAAAACTATTGATCAGGTGGAAGGTTTGGCTTCTGTTTTGAAACACACTCGCAAGTTTCTCCTCTGTCCTGAGGTCTGTTTTTCCAGTGTGTGTGGATAGAACGTGTTACCAAAACAAGCCTCACTTCAGTATTTCAGTGTGAAGTGCGTATAATGGAGCACAGAGAGACTGATGGGAAGGAATGTAGCAGCTCCATTCCAGAGGCTTTTTATTGCCTACCTTCCAGTAGTGTAAAGCAATTATCTTTTCTGTTGAAATTTAACCTGCAGTTCCCTCTTGTGTGAGGAGATTAATACAGTAAGAACAGCCTTCAACATAATTTGTCAAGTACTCATAACTGAGAAGAAATGAAACAAGATTGTAACCTAGGCTTGATAATTATGGAGTGTAAAACAGTGAGCTAATCAAAGGTTAGTGCTATTTCCCTCTTTCTCTGTCAGGGATATGCTGTAGCGTTTCATCTCAAGATTGTGAGGAAAGCTGGAGGTGGTGGGAGAGGGCAATGAAAGCTTCAAATCCGAGCTGGCTCTTGCTGCCTCTTGAGCGTGACCTCAGGGGAAATTGCCACCCCTGGAATCTGGCCGGTGCCTGCAGCACTGAGGGATGCTGCAGGTCCCCAGCTGAGCGGCTCCTCGGGTCCAAAAGCTCGTCCCCAGTGATGCTGCAGCCCAAGCCGGGCTTCCTGCTGGCAGCAGCTCTGTTGCCCTTTCCATACGTGGAAGGAAAAATCATGTAGCTGCTTAATCTGGTGGCTGGGCAAGGGTTCAGCAGCAGAGCACCTCCAGCTTTGCTTTGTCCGTTTATTTGGAATATACAGCTAGAGAAATTCTGGCCTTACATTGTTTTTCTCATTGTTTGCTGATAGTAACGGTGGTAACAGCTTTACCATGCCTCACTGGCTGAAAGACTTTGTGTGTGACTAATTAAAGGAAACCTTGCTAATCTTTGCTCGTGTTTTGATGTATAAAACTGCTGCCCTGAAGAAAAAAAAAACTTTTAAGACCGAATTAAAGATTGACGCTCTTGAGAGCATTTAGTTTGATTTGCATGTATTGGACAAATTGAGTTGTAATTTACACTGAAGGGTTGGGGCACTGAGGGAAAGCTGCTGGTTCCACACACAGAGGAACTGTCTGACACGGTCTCACAGCTCTCTCTGTTCCCTGAGTGTTATGGGCAGCGCGTCCTGCCTCAGCAGCTGGATTTCTTTGGAAGAGTGATAGTTTTGTGTTAAATGTGGGTATATGTTGGGAGCAGGTGGAGTTCAGTCCTCTGAACTTTGGGGGATTGCATAATCCTAAACCACAGCAGTGATTTTCTCCAGCAGTTGTGTTAAACACGTAGATGTCAGTGGTTGAAAATCAGAATTTTATCTGTCTCTTTGCTTCCCACATAGTAACAAAAACATATTTGCCTTCATGGGCTAATTTGACTTCTGCTTCAGATTTAAATGCTTCTGAGCTCTGGTTGTTTGAGTCAAATCCTTTGCTACATCATAGAAAAGGACAAGCACTTGCAGAGGAAGAGTACCTTAATTTGTAAACATGTAATCTGACTGCACTACAGTCTGCAGTAATTGATATTCCTGCACGCTTAGAGACAAACATTTTGCATCTGGCATTTAGCAGAGAATACATGCGTGCAGATGACAAAGCTTAAAATAGTTTTCTTCTCCCGCATGGTATCAGGCACTTGTTGGCTGGCACTGGCCCCGTTTTTCTCTGTGACAAAATCGAGCTGCTGAGCCAGGCATTCCAGACACTGCTTGTTGAACTCGCTTTTTTCCTCCCTCTCTTCACCCTCCTCCCCAAATCTTTACCCTTTCTTCCTTGCTGCCTGACGAACTGACCGTATTCAAAACATTCTTTCCCAGTGCTTCAGTTTTTGCTTCCTCTGTTTTAAAACCTCTTTGGAAAAAAAAAAAAGCTTTTTTTTTTTTTTTTTTTTTGCCTAAAAGTAGCTTCCTGTCCACTACATAAATCTCCAATGTTCTCCTTGGAACAGATCTTAAGTCTTGCTTCTTATTGTGCTCCTTTTCCTGTAGTTATAATCATGTTTATATCATCCAAAAAACCCAGATGCTGTCAGAGAGTTGCATAATCCCGGGAGTTAGGCTCTCTGTCCTTTTTGCTATGCAGGAAGGATTGCATGAACCACAGGTTTGCCTTCTGAAATAGCACACCGTGACTGGAAACAATTCAATGTTTAAATGGATCTCTGTCGCTGTGTTAAAGCACTTTGCTCCCTCCCCATGTTCTTTTAAACAGAGTTTTCCATACATTAGAACTGAAGTTCTGTTTACTTTTAGAAAACAGGAAACAGCTTTCTGGCTTATTCTTTTATGTTAATAAGGCCTCAGGCAATTTATGCTGGAATAGAAACTATTTTGTGTTAATGACTGGGAGCTGGTGTTCATCTCTTTGCTCCTGAGTTCAGGGATTCACTCCGAAGCCCTTTTAATGCTCTGCAAAATCAGGTGCTGTTTGCCAGTGCATTTCGAACTTCACTTTACAGTGCAGTTTCAAAAACTGAAGTCTACCTCTTGTTTAAATGAAAAGAAGTGCTCAGTGACACAAAACCTTCGTGCAGATGCTGGTAAATCTTTCACAGATGGGGCAAATTGGGCTTCTGCATCACTTACAAAGCAGCTTCCATGGAGCAGTGTTCCCATGGGTGCTGTCCTGCTGGAATGCAGGCATTCCTTACAGCTTTTCTTTCAAGTTTGGGGAATTTTTTGTTTGTTTCTTGCTTGAAGCAGCACCATTTGCCAGTATCTTTCCAAAACTGATTCTCCTCACCTTCACAGTACCCAGGTGGGTGCTGAGCAGGGAGCAGAGAGGTGTGGGAATGGCTTCCATGCTGGAAGGGCTCCTGCTCTGAATTTCAGCTGCCTGGGTGTTGTTGGACTCCCTGGTTTAAGGGTGACCAAAGCACAGTCCCTGGGCCACCATCCCAGGGTGCTGGCAGCCAGGCACAGCCAGGCTTTCACCAGGAGGTCCGGGGGAAAGACGTTGCAATTTTGTGCTGCTTGACATTTCATAAGAAAACTTGTTCTATTTTTCAAAGCTGGCGACAGGTCTTACCTTGGCAAATGTGGGTAGCTCTCGTTTATCAGGTCTGTTCACTCGATACTGTGGTGGCAATTAAGACAGACGCTGCATTTGAGCAATTTACTTGGTGGCTCTGTGCCTGCCATTGCTGCAGAGCGAGAGCAAGTGCAACACTGGAAATCCCACTCCAGCGTTTCGGCTTTTATTTTTGTGCAAAGCAAGTGGTCCCCACCCCCATTTCCCTTCTCTCTGTCAGTGGTTGCTGTGACCTCAGCCCATCTTTATTCCCAATTTCTGTCTCTTGGGAGAGAAGATAATAAGGAAGCTCAAGGCAGTAAGGAGCTATTTAAAGCTTTTTCCACTCTCTGCTACATGAAGGAGGAACTTCTGTGCAAATTATTACTGGAGAACTACAAACTCAGTAGCTACAGTTAATTAACAGTGTGTTTGTCTTGTACCGAGGGTTAAAACCTGAGCTCTGAAATTGCAGGGAGAAGAAATGCTCTACTTGATGTCCAAAAAATACTTGAAATAAGTCTTGGAAATTCCCTGTGTGATGTTCCAGTAAAACAAGTTGTAGAGATTATTGAAGTGAGAGAGAATATTCTGTCACATAAACAAGGTTTCAGTAAAAGGAAATATTTTATTTTAAAAAAAAGTACAGAAATAGGTTATGGGAAACATTCATCCCAAAACAGCCTAGAAATCCCAAGAGGAAAGAGTAGCTTTTTCCTAACAAAGTGAAGCCTTTGCTTTGCCTGCCTGCACAGGAAACATCTTTTCAGTTGGGTCAGATATTGCTTCTGCCCCATAAAATCAGAATTATCTCTTCCCAAACAGAATAACAGTGGTCCATTACCCAAACCTGAGCTCAAAGCCAGCCAGTTTCACATGGAACCCTCTCTGCTTATGCCTGATTTTCCAATCTTGTGGAATTTTATTTTTAAGAGTAGTTCACATGTATGGTTCCTTCCTAAGAGCACCCCAAGCTTGAATGTTACCTTCTTTTCCTGTTGGGAGAGGTCAGTTTAATAGTCTTGAAAACTGCTGAATAATCCATGTAATTGCTTCTGGAATTTGAGTGTTTTGGTGTGAAATGCACAGTTCTGCATGTTTGAGATGACAGCGGTGGAGGTACTAAATTGGAAGATCTCATTGCACAGAATTGCATCTTCTTTCAAAGCACCGTTGCTGATGTTGGGGGTGCGTATGCCATCTCTAGTGTTCAGATGAAATTTTCCACTCCTAAGCTAACAACGCGTTTTGTAATCTTGTTTCCTTTTTATTTCAGCTTGATTTCCTGTGGATTTGTGTTTTCTGTGCTGAGATCTGAGATCTGGGTTGGTTTTTTTTGTTTTTTTTTCACTTTGTTCTCACTAATAGAGTGTTTCTCTTCCATCATCAAGTTCCTTCTCTGCTGAAAGTTGAACAACAACTGCATTTAAGGTAGAATCCAGTTCAGACAGGACGAAATCGGAAGTGTTGAAGACGTTTGTAGGTGACCTCCAGTGACAGAGAAGTTGAGCTGCGGAGCTGTCTCAGGCAGGAGCACAAGGCATGGCAGAATCACTCTTTCTGTGGCACTTCCACGCCTGTATAAAATAACCTCTGGAGATTATGGCACTGTGACTTGGTTTTCCAAGAGCTGCCTCAGTGATTGAGGTGACCCAGGTGGCTGCTCTGCAGGACCTGCAGCACAGAGGTGGCACAGGCTGGAAAATCCCATTGGTATTTCCAAGTGCACAGTGGCCCAAATGCCAAAGCACTGGGTTTGTTTTTGCAAACTTGACGTGGTCGGTGTAGGATGACCTGGTTAAGAGTTTTTCTAGTCTAGACAACTTTAATTAAATGTTTATGCTCTGCTGGCTACTAGAGAAGAATAGCTGGACTTGAGAAAGCTCTTAATGTTATGATAGTCTCATCTATTTGTCATGCTAGTTCAGGAAAATACTTAATTGCTCAAAGTAGCAAGGAAGAACTTCGTGTTCTGTCCCAAACAGGAAATAAGCCGCCCCGCTAAATTCAACAGAGCTCAGAGCCCAGTGCTGTGAGGAGCAGAGGAAAACATGGCTTTTGTTGCACCTTCAGTATTGCAGAAACTGAGAGGGACACACCTTAATCCCAGTGTGGAGCTTTTATTAGGAAGAACTTGCCCAGCAGTAGAGGCAAGGTTTGTTTCCACAGCTGAAGCGCTGGTGCCCTTCTGAAGGATCTCTCCTGTGTTTCTGTGGAATGGCCAGCACTGGGACGAGTTGGGATTAAGCTCATCTGTCAAAGCAGTTAGGCCAGCTGGATGGAGATCCCAGTTCATATTTACAGACTTATTAATGCTTGAGTCACTTAGAAATTCCCTCCTCACTTATATTGAGGTTTCATTGAGTCATTTTAAAAAGTGCTTCAGAAAAACAGAAGATTCCCTGTTCCTAAGAGAAAAAGCAAGCCCTGTAGTTTTTCCTGTGATTCATTAAACCGGGGCTGCTCTCCCATTTCCAGGGCTGATCTTTTCCTTCCTCTCCTTTTTGTTATTGTGTAAAGTTAGAACAATATCTGAAGCTCTGATCAAAGGTATCCACAGTTCCTGATGGATTTTGGTGATAGAGAGGGAGGGGTGTCCGTAAATGTGAGCTGTTCCTGTGTTTGTTTACTGCAGGGTTAAAATCCAGCTCCAGACTGGAATCACAGGACCAATGTCTCTAATTTGGTCATGGAGAAGATATTTTGGTTTGAGTTTTATGCCTCTTGTCAAGGTAATGCAAACACTTTTAAGAGCGAAAATCAACTTTTTAAATTTATGCCATGTTAATCACATGGCTGCATTTCAGAGTGCAGGTGGGACCAGAAGAGCTCACCAGCTCTTCGAGTAAAGCCAAGTTTAGTGCTGAACTCTCAGTGCCCTGCTCTGGACACTCAGAGCAGTTTGCTCCTCTGTTCCAGTGTAGCTCTGCCAGCTGCTGTGTGGGGATGTTCCACCATTCTGTGGCTCCTGCTTGGTGTGCTCGAGGGCAGTATTTGTGGTTTTGATACTGGGACATCAGAAAAGAGCCGTTCCAAGAATACTGGCTTCTGAGCTGTCTTTTCATCTGAGTCAGGCTCAGTCTTTCCTGGGTAAATGGTGTCCTTGTGCAATGCCAAAAGAAATGGGTGACACTTTGCCTTTGCCAGTCCCTGAAAGGGTTTCTGGGAAGTGCACAGCGAGGCTGGCACGGGCTGGCTCTGCATTCAGAGCAGCGAGCTTTGTTCAGCTGAATGCCATTCCCAGCATCAGCAGAGTTGGGGTTGTGTGGGGCTCACGTTCAGAGCCTTCCACCAGCTCCAAAAAGCTGCTGTGCTTGGCTTGGAATGGGTTTGCTGCTGTTTGTGCTCTGCCCAGCTGGGAGCAGAAGGGTGAAGCACACCCGAGGGAGTGCAGGCAACATTTGTTTGGAGCAGTTTCTAAAGGAAAAAACTGGTCACGTGTGTGCTCTGGATCAGAACCCTCCTGTAGGTCACACCTGCTGAAGTCTGTTCTAAATAAAACACGCTTTAACAAAGGTCCCGGGGCTCACTCTTGCATTTCAGTGGTGCAGGTGACTCGTGCAGAGGATAAACCCGTATCTTCCTCTGTGGCCTCGCTGAGGACGTGCCAATGCAGAGCAGAGCTGTCATTGGCATGCTGTAGCAGAGCAAAGGTGTGGATTGTCGTGGTAACCAGGCCTTACAAGACAATAGGAATCAAGAGAAGTCGAGTTGAAGTCTCATATTCAGGTGCTGCTGCTTGGCGGGAGCATCAGCTCTGCTGGGCACGGGGTCGTGCTGTCAGTGACGCACACAGAGCGATGAAACACTGTCACAGGTTTTCACAAATGCTCAGAATTCAGCCCAGAACCATTTCACTGGAAATCAATGATTGCATTTCTTAGAGCCAAGACAGCTCTGAGGGCTCTTTTGAATCTAGATCTGTTTTCCCTCCTGTGTCTTTTGTTGCATAAATATTTGGTTTTGTATGGTTTTCTTATGGTGGTAAATATGCAGATAATACTTTCATATCTGTGTGTTTATTAAATTTTGTTTTGTTTTTAGAACTTTACAGTCATCACTGAATAGGATAAGCCTGTTGGTATCCTAACAAACAGATTCCCAGATGGAATGGCTGATTCACAGAATAATTTGGGTTGGAAAAGACCTCTGAGCTCATGGAGTCCAGCCATTAGACGCTGTAAATGTAGAGCCTAGTATGTGTGACTTGTCTTAATTCTTACATGCACCAAAAGAAACCTCATCATTCCTGTCTTGCTTCTTGAGAAACTAAACTCTGTTTAGTCTAGATGAGAACATTAAGGATTTTATTAACAATTCACAGATTTATAGGCTCTTGCAAGAATGAAACTCTTGAATTGCTCAACATGAAATTCTTTGATGGTGACATAGTCAAGGAAACCACACAACTGCTTCTTTCACTGATGCGACAATAAATGATTAAATCTTTTGTTGAGCAAGAGTTGGTACTTACCTTCCTTCCTTTCACACAGCTGTGGAATGTAAGGCATGGCCACAGCAGGTAGCTGTGGTATGAGGATGTTTGTAGACTGACTATCTTGTGGAGATACTGTGTTTTTACACAATATTTTTCTTTATTTCCTTTATTTCTAGCAGATAACAGGACATGATTCAGACTGTGTTAAATTCTCTTGAAGTGGAAAATTGGGGAAGAGGAATATTAACTGTAATGTCCTTTCTTGGTTTGCTAGTTTTCTGGTTGAAGTATATTAAAATGCAAATTTGTTTTTGTGTTGCAGGCCCAGCACAGGGACACGTTCATTGAGGAACGCTATGGGAAATACAACATCAGTGATCCGCTGATGGCTTTGCAGAGAGATTTTGAGACCCTGAAAGAGGGGAATCATGCTGAAAAGCAGCCAGTATGCTCCAATCCTTTATCTATTTTGAAAGTGGTGATGAAACACTGCAAGAATATGCAGGAAAGAATGTTATCCCAACTAGCTGCTGCGGAAAGCAGACACAGAAAGGTAGGTTTTGCCTCAGTTGAGACATGCAGAAGTTAATAGTTGCATTTTGATAACATGGTCACTTCAGTAAAAGCACTGAAATGTCCTGAGGTGCGGTAACTGAAAGGACTTTGCGCCTTTGTTTAAACTTCTCACTCCAGATCAGGAGCTGGTGAGCTAATTAGTTATAATTCCAGAATTTGAAATATACACAAGATGTTTGTGTTTGGACACACCAGAAAGGAACTAGCTTACAGCTAGGAGGAATAATGCTTCCCAAAATGTGAGGAAGAGTTTCTGGAAGATGGAATTCCCAGCAGATGGATCACTGTTCTGCCTGGGACTTGTTCTCCGTGGTTACTGAAAAGCTGGTGCCAGGTGAGAGCACCTCCTTGTGCTTCCCTAAGGAAGCATGGAGTGACCAAAAGCATTTGTCAGCGCCATTGGCCTCTTTAATGAAGCAGCTGTGATCCTTCAGACGTGGATTTAGTGTGTATTGACACCGTGCAGTGCAGGGTCCATGTGTCACACTGCACTTCCACAAAAACTGAAGTCACTAGAAGTAAGAACAAGGCTGTGCTTCACTTTTCAACCAAATATCCAGCTAAATCATACTAGTAAAATTAGAAGGTTTTCACCTTTTCCTCTTCCTGTCTACTTCTGTGAAAAGCTTCCTGTATGCTTGATGATATTGAAGTATTATTTGGAAGCTTAAATTGCAGGGAGACTGAGGAGCTGCTTAATTCATGGTGAGCCTGTGTTGGGAGAGCTTAGTTTTGGTGATGAGATACAGCAGAGCCTCTTGGGAAGTTTGTATTCTGGCTTTTTTGTTCAGTTAATAGCATTTCAATTATTCATGTAATTCAGTGTTAAAGCTGAAGGAGCTCCTTCACTGGGTCCTTATGGGAAGCAGCTTCATTTCAAGAGCTCATCTTGTTCTTAAGTGGAAGAACAAATTAATGTTCTTTAAAATAAACTTTACACTGGAGTCCTCAAATCCCTGAAAGGCACTGGGGAGAATCTGTTTGGGAATTACTGCTGGAGCCACAGCAGGGACTGTCTTGTTGCTGGTGCCCTGCGTCTCTGGGATGCAGCACCTCTGCTCCTGCTTGGGTTTGTATTGATGGGCCTGCCAGGAAATTCTGAGTTTCAAGGGACAAGAGGCACAAACTGAAGCACAGGAATTTCCAGCTGAATATGAGGAAAAACTGGCTTATTCTGAGGGTGACAGAGCACTGGAACAGGCTGTGGAGGAGCTGTGGCTTCTCCTTGCCTGCAGATACTCAGAACCCTCCTGGACTGACAGCAGCCTGCTCCAGGTGACCCTGCCTTGGCAAGGGGCTTGGGCTGGATCATCTCCAGAGATCCCTTCCAACCCTAACCATTCTGGGATGAGGGCACCGTTCATATCATGAACTTCTCGAGGATATTGCAGAGTCTGGAGGAAAAGTGTGCAGTTGAGGTATTTAATAATGAAATGAACAGAAGTCCAGCTCACCCAGCAGGTACCACTTGGACTGGTCATGGCCAGGGCTCCTGGGCGGTGAACTCAGCCAGGATGAAAGAGCAGCAGGAACCCCGCTCTGTTTTCCTAACTTCTTTCACCAAGTAACTCAATTTGACCGGGTAACAACATGCTTTGAACTTGTCCAAAAGCTGCTTTTCTGTGATTTGAGTTGAACTTGGGTGTCTGAGGCTGCCATGGTTGCTGTCCCATGTCATTGTGGACGTGTACGAGGGCACTGACCTCTCCCTGCCTGTGAGGGCACATGGAGGTTGAAGTGGCTGATGTTTGTTGGGCAGGTGATCCTGGACCTGGAGGAGGAGAGACAGAGGCACGCCCAGGACACGGCGGAGGGTGATGATGTCACCTACATGCTGGAGAAGGAGCGGGAGCGGCTCACCCAGCAGGTACCACTTGGGCTGCTCACAGAAACCCCGGGCTCCCGGGCGGTGAACTCGGCAGGGGTGAAAGAGTAGCAGGAGCCTCCCTCTGTAGAGCACTCCTAGCTTTTAGCATCTTGACAGGAAAAACAACCTTAAATTTTTCAGAGTGTTTTGGTAGATGAGCAGTGCTAAAAGGTATTGATAGACAATCAATTGCTTTGAAATCTCACTTCAGCCTGAAATCCGAGGAGTTCTGAAGAGAAGAGCTGCAGTTACAATTCACAGCGCTCTGTAGTACACAAAATTCAGAGTAAGTCATGGAAGATCTCCTGGGGGTGTTGTTCAGAGATGCTAATAAATATTTAAGCCACTGTTTTCTGTTGCTCAAGTGCTGTGGCCTTCATTAAGCATACACAACACATCAGCATTTTAAAGCCTAAATGCCTTTAAAAGGCAAACTGACAAAGTGTGGCAAATGAGGTGGAAGGAAGCTCTGCTTGTTCCATCAGTGCATGGCAGACTGGGTGTAGATCTCACTAAAGGTCAATTGAATTTCATAAGGATAGAACTCCTAGTAAGCAGTAATTGTTACTGTGTGCAAGCTGAGTCGGTTCCAAACTGTCTTGCAGGTTTCTGGGGCAATAATGTCTTTCTTAGCCATTGTCATCTTTTACTGTGAAATTTCTCCAAGGTCCACAGTAACCCTCTTTCCTTTTGGGGTGTTGCCCTTAATTTACTTTCAGGAGGTTTTATGGTACCCTTGCAATCCTTTTTGTTCTTAACTTCAGGTGGAGTTTGAAAAATCCCAAGTGAAAAAGTTTGAAAAAGAACAGAAGAAGCTGTCAAGCCAGTTGGAGGAGGAAAGGGCACGCCACAAGCAACTGTCTTCCATGCTTGTTGTGGAGTGCAAGAAAGCCACTGCCAAAGCAGCTGAAGAGGGGCAGAAGACAGCAGAACTGAGCTTGAAATTGGAAAAGGAGAAGAGCAAGGTGAGTAAACTGGAAGAGGAGCTGGCAGCCAAGAGGAAGCGGGGTTTGCAGATGGAAGCACAAGTAGAAAAGCAGCTCTCAGAGTTTGACATTGAAAGAGAGCAGCTGAAAGCCAAGCTGAACAGAGAAGAAAACCGTACAAAAGCACTCAAAGAAGAGGTGGAATGTCTGAAGAAAGCCCTGAAAGAGCTGGAGGCTTCTTGCCAGGAGCACAGTCCCTCCGAGCCTGTGCAGCCAAGCCCCTCGGTGACATCCAGGGGGGTCACGACTGACAGTCCCCCGGTGAAATCTGTGTCCTGCCAGACCGAGTGTCTGCAGGCAGAACGAGCAAACCCTGCCAGCACCAGCAAAGCTGTTCACACCGTGTTCGCCAGCCCCTCTACTCCTGTTCATTCCTATGCAAAATCTAATGGGCATTGTGACACAGACGTGCAGACAGGTGGGGAGCTACTGCAGACAAATGCTGCAGAGAGCCAAGTTCAAAGGGAGAAATCTGCTGCAGCCTCAGAAAATGCAGTGGAGAATGGAAGTTCTCCTGTAAGAATGGAGTCACCGGTGCATCTGATGTCCCAGCTCCCGCCTGCTGGGGTGTCCCTGTCTCCCAGCAGCACAGCTGCCTCCTCTCTGACACCTTCTCCCTGCTCCTCACCAGTGCTGACTAAACGCTTGGTGGGAGCCTCTGCCAGCAGCCCCGGCTACCAGTCCTCCTACCAGGTGGGCATCAACCAGCGTTTCCACGCAGCTCGGCACAAGTTCCAGTCTCAAGCAGAGCAGGACCATCAGTCAAGCGGCCTGCAGAGCCCACCCTCCCGCGATTTGTCTCCCACCCTGGCAGACAACTCCGCAGCCAAGCAGCTGGCCCGCAACACGGTCACTCAGGTGCTGTCCAGATTCACCAGCCAGCAGGGCCCCATCAAGCCTGTCTCCCCTAACAGCTCCCCTTTTGGCACAGACTATCGAAACCTGGCAAATGCTGTCAGCCCCAAAACCGAATCTGGTCACTCTCCAAGCCCTGTCAAGGTTTCCAGTCCTCTAAGCCCCTTGTCACCTGGAATTAAGTCACCAACCATTCCTAGAGCAGAGAGAGGGAACCCTCCACCCATTCCTCCGAAGAAACCTGGCCTCGCTCAGTCACCTGCTGCTCCTGCTCCACTAACCAAAACCTCTGCCCAGGCCTCCTCCCTGGCTGCCCCCATGGACGTGGCGAGTAGCTGCTCTAACAACTCTGTCGTGTCAAATGGCAAAGACCTCGAGATCCTCCTGCCAACCAGCAGCTAGTCTCCAGAAATTGGGAATGTGACATTCCGCAGCTTAGCTTACCCTGGAGCTAAGACACTGTTTTTCCACTCCATGTTATTTATTTCCATAGTAGCAGATTCTGTCTGTATAAAGCATTTAGTATTTTTTTTTCTTTTTAATAGGTAGGAAAATATTTTTGTTTATGAAGAAACCTTAACTACAGCTATACAGTAGGCTCTAAATATCTCATGGCAGCAGTCAAATCATTAGAGATAACCATAATCACGTGGTGGGACCTATCAACCTCTAATGGGACTGAAATGCTACTTTTAAAATATGCAGAAATAATTTTTGCAGACTTTTTACTCCAGATGAACATTTTATAAAAGTGCCTGAACTAAGCCTGCAATATGAATGTGATTCTCGGGAAAAGGTGAGGTGGGGAACATCTAGCTGCAGAAACAAGTTCTTCTGAGTCCTGAATGTTGAAACCAACACTGGTTTTCCTTTTAGTTCTTTCCATTTGCTAAGTTAGCAAATGTGCTACAAATTCTGTAAGGTGACCACCAGAGCGGTGCAGCCAGCCAGGCTGTGTCCTTCAGGACATGGCTCCCAGCTGTTAGAGGAAGCACACAAGAGTTTCTTGGGGTAAAATTTAGTTGCAGTATCATCCAGATGACTTCTCTGTCAGTATTCCTCGTCCATATAGTTCTTTCTGCTTTCCTGCAGAAATGCCTGTGTGTTTTAACTGGCTAAACTGTGGGTTTTGGTGCATCATCTGGAATTTACAAGCTCTTCAAGCATTCTCCTGTTGTGTGTAGAACTTCTGAGAAAAGGGTCTTTCTGTTACTTGGCAAAGATCTCACTATTACTTGAAAAAAAAAACCAACTCATCCGTACAATACAGGTTTTTTGCAATGGTGACATGGGATCTTTGTCTATAAACAAAAGCAATAATTTAGTTCCTCATCTCTGTCAGTTAAGTCTGACTGACCTGGATTTTACCCACTAGCTATGGCTGGCTTTCCTTGGCTGCAACTATGGAACCAAATCATTGCTGCTGTGGAATTGAATATGTGGATCTGTGTGTGTCACACACATACATATTAAACACACAGCGTACTAGGGAAATACTTATCTGTTCTTCTGCCTCATCTGAAGAAAACATGGCAATTCACTGAGACTTTTAAAAATTCCTCAGTGAGGAATTACCTAGGTTTGACACAGATCATATGTGTGAAGAAGTATTTGGACCCAAGAGAAGCAGCTGGTTCTTGTGCAGAAACATTTGCTGCAAGAAAACCAGCGGGCGCAGCGCGGTGGTTTTGTGAGTCACTGCGCTGAGAAGTACAGGACAAACACCACAGATCAGTGGCATGGGCTGACAGCACGACCCCAAGTTAATGATCTTGGGGTTGGATGTGAGCTGATCCTAAATTTAGAAACTGGATTTGCTGCTCCGTGTCATCCAGCACTGAGCACTTCCCTCGGCTGCAGAGTCCTGTTTGCACAGAGCACAGCTTCCACTGCCAGAGACACGTTCTCCTTTGTCAATTTTCACTGTCTCCTTGGACAAAACCCCTTTGTTGTGGGGAAGATCCCTGTGCCATGGGAGGATGCGGAACTGTCCATGGCAGAGAGGTTCCTTTGGGCTCTGGGCCTCCTTCCATAGGACATAAGAGTTCTGGGCTGCTTGGAGGTAGCTGTTGCTGGAGTGACCGCACAGACCTTGCAGTACCCTTTTCGGTCGTGGGATTATGGGCTGTTGTTCCTAATCCACTGGAACAGGCTGTGCACTAACAGCAGCGAAACAGAGGCAGCCAGAGCTGAATGGGCAGCGACTCTTTTGGAAGCACATTTATTACTTTTTAAGTATCCACAGCAGGTTTTTTTTGCCTCTTGCTGAGAGTAAATGTAAAAATGGATGGGCAAATGGATTTTGGCCCATGTATCCCTTCTGATTGAAAAGCAAGGCTTTTGTGTACACTGCTTTAATGAGTTTCTTTGCTTTTACATTAATCCAACTGGTATTATCCCCTTTCTGTATTGATAGCTCTAGAGAGAAAGAGATACTATGATGAAGTCTAATAGGAAATGCACTGAGTACTGTTTCTTCTAAAATATAATATGGGAAGGGGGTATGCAAAAGAATGTATTTTTGCTAGTAGACTAACTTCTGAAAGAAACTAAGCACAAGGGATTAAAATGGATCCAACTAATTCAGTAAGACATTTAGAGTTAGTATTTAACTGTTGATGTAGATTCTGTGTGGAAGCAACTAAATATTTCTTCTGTAACTCACATGTGTCCTAAGCAGACATTGTTGCAGAGTTTGTCACTGGCTGATGGAGTATAATGAAGTGCAAAACATATCACACTAGTATTAATTCATTAACACCTGTAAATTTGTAAAGCCAAATGTACCAAGCTGAGGTCTTTAATCATTTTTATAGCTGATGGCATTAAACATGTTAAACATTCGTATTATCAATAAAGGATTTTATTTTTAAGATGTGCAAATTGCTTAAGGAAATGTTTGGAGGTGAGGCTGCCCAGCCGGAAACCGTCGTGGTGGTGGCAACTGGGCATCTGTGCTCACCTGGAACCTGGAGCTCTAATGGAAGCTCTGAAATGTCAGAAGGAAGCAGATTTCTTGGAAGTGCAGTGGGTCCTGAGCAGTTTTGGCTGCAGCAGCCTGAGCATATTGCTCCTCCATCTCCCCCCACCTGCAGCTGCTGGTGCCGTAGGTTGGGAGGTTCCCTGGGGCAGTGTGCTTCAGGTGGCACAGCTCTGGATGCTCCAGACTGCTCTGGCTTTTAGGTATTTATAAGTAAACCCAGTTTTTCCTACAGTACCTCTTTGCCGTGGTGTTGTGATACCGAATGGATAACACCTGACGTGAATGAACACTTCGGGGCTTGCGGGGAAGGAGATGTGCCAGGCCCCTGTGGATGGTTCAAGCAGGGCACAGACTTACTCCTGGAAACCCTCTCTGCCTCTGAGGAGTGTAGCTCAGGTATGTCACAGGATAAAGCTGGGAACAGACCCTGGCTGCAGGAAAAGCCCCTTTGTCTGGGGTGCAGCCTGTCCATGCGCAGAACCATCACCCCTTTGCCCTGGAGCGCTGCGGCTGCTCCAGGTGCCTCCCTGCCCACAGCTCCTGAGTCTCCCTAAAGTACCTCAACAGTGACCCGATTTTCTTATCTTCACATCAATTGTGTTGAACAGGTTTTGCAGCAGCCTGGGAAGAAGCTCTTTGTTCGTCTCTCCGGGCTTGATGACATCCCCGAGGCCGTGCCAGTGCTGCTACCAACCAAACGCCACCAAACTGGTGCTGCTTCCTGCCTGGGACAGCCGGAGGTGAGGAGCCCTGCCCGGGCAGGAACAGGAGGAGCTGGTGTGGCTCAGTCACAGCCCTGATGGCTTTTTATAGCAGCGGCGGTGGCAGGTCCTTGCCCAAGCCTGGAATGCTGACAAACCCTTGGGTAAACACCTCCGTGCTGGCTCCTCGTGCCTCCGACACGCCACGGTGTGCGCTGAGCTCGGGCGTTATCCCAGCCCGGATGGGGTGAGGCTGGAGCCCGTTTCCAGTGGGATGAGCCGAAGCCAGCCCTGATCCTTGTCCTGGTGCCCGCTTGCAGCCCGGTTCTGTGCAGGGGAGAGGGACTCAGTTCCTTGGGCACAAGGCATTCCTTCACATCCTAAAACGCATCCGTGCCAGCTCGATTTCTGCGTGTGCGGGGCGAGGAGAGGAGCCCGGGGTTTGTGCCGGGCGAGGAAGGGACCCGGGGGTTTGTGGGGGCTACGGAGAGGGGTCCAAGGGTCTGTGCAGGGCAAGGAGGGAGCCCAGGGATTTGTGTGGGGCAAAGAGGGGGCCTAGGGGCTTGGCACCTTCTGCACAGGGGCTGCAGGCACTGCTGGGTGTGGGGCTGCGTCTGGGGAGCGATGTCCCGAGCCACCGCTGCCCCTGGGCGGTGCCGGGGCTGCACCTCCTCATCCCCAGCCCGCCTGCAACGCTCCCGGGCCGGGCAGGAGAGCTCAGGGCAGCCCAGGAGAGCGACGAGGAGCTCAGGGACGGGCAGGGGAGCTCAGAACCGGGCAGGGATGCTCATTGTAGCCCGCGAAGGGCTCGTTCCGTGCCCGGTGCGCGGCGCAGCGGGGCCGCTGGAGGGCGACCGGCGCCCGGGAACGGGAACGGGCCGGGGCCACTCCCCGCCCGCTGCCAGCGGCCGGACCCGCCCCGCGGCCGCTCCGTGCCAGACCGCGCTGGGCAGCGGCAGCTCCGCAGCCGGGACTGGAAACGGGGCCCCGCAGCCGGGCTCCCGCATGGCGGGGAACCCCCACCGAAGGGCAGGTCCATCACAGCACATCCCTGCTGCCGACACCCCCATCGCAGGGCGTCCCCTCACAGGGACCCCATCTCAGGGCAGCCCTTAGGAAGCGTGGTTGCCCCCAAATGCTGCGACCTACATTTCTGTCAGGAAAAGCTCTTTTGCTTTGGTGTGCATTCGGCCTGAGCACCATCTCCGGGCCATCCCGCCCGTGGACACGGTTTGTTTGCACAATCCAGCTCTGGCTCTCGCCCTCCGCCGGGGTGCACGCGGCCAAAGAAGGCTTCAAGCGCTGAGTGTTGTTGTGAAAAGTTTTCATGCCGCAGGTTTAGCACAAGCAAACATGCCAAGAAGCTGAGCTCTGCTTACCCCACTTCCCTGCCCCGCTAATTCCGCCTCGGCCACCGCTGCTGATAACCCCTGGGCGCCGGCCCGGCGCCGCACTCACCGCCACGGCCCCGTCACCCGGCAGCTGCCAGCCCGGGGACAGCCCAGCGCGGCAGTCGGAGTAGCAGGTTAAAGGACCTGGGAAAATCACTTTCAGGGCAAACATCTCTTTTGGGATGAAGACGGCGAAAGTTGCACACACAGGGCTAGTTTTGGAGGTTGAAACACTCCGTGCTTTGCTTCCAGTTCTCTGTTTCCAGTTTGTACATCCTTCTGGTGTGTATTTGCTGGCGCTGCTCCATGCTGGATCCCCTGCTCATCCCTGAGTGTCTGTACCTGCTCAGGGGCAGGTAGGATTTCAAAAAACCCATGTGCATTGCTGCAGCAGTGTTTGTAGATGTACCTGCAACACGAACCAAACGTGGTTCAGCTAATTAGGAATTAATCCAGCTGGAAACATTCCCCCATGGCTGCACGATTTCAGCTTCACTGGGCCACTGATCCCACGTGCTGCTTGCCTGGAGTCAGGTCAGGCAGAGGGGTGGCTCTGAGGGGTGATGCGGGCCAGCTCTGCACTGAGAGAGCTGGCAGGGTGGACCGGGCAGTTGCTGATCTCTGTGGAAGCCACACTGCATCGGGGACGTTTCGGAAGCTGAAGCCGGTGCTGGGTACAGGGTGGCTGCTCAGCTCCCAGCTCGCTGCTGATCCCAGGTCTGGCAGGGATCTGCTGAGCTCCCCCACCGCAGGCCCTGGTCCCCTGCACTGCCCTTGCACAGGGTGAGCAGATCCTGAGTGCCTTACAGACAAGGGAATTCAGCTGAAGAGCTGATTGTGATGGTTTTCATCCTGCTTTGAAAGCAATAGGGGAATTCTTTTCGTGTGGAGTCCAAGAGCTGTTTACACATTGGTGCTGCAGCTCCATGTGCTGCTGATGAAGAGCTGTAGGAGCAGCGCATTCACTGGGCTGGGCACAAACTCGCCTGGTGCCCACATGCCATGGCCAGCAACCCTTCCGGAGCCCCTGCGCTGCCCAGCAGTGCCCAGTGCTCCCTGCTTGCCTCTCGTCCTGTCCCAGGATGGATCCACTGCTGCCAGCACCTACAGCCAGGCACCAGAAATGGGGAGATGGTGTCTGATGGGTGCGAGCTGGTACAGGCACAAACACCAAGTACACCCTGGCGGCTGGAGGGTGCAGAGCAGGGTCTCCAGGGTGTCCTGGAGAAACAGCCACCCACGGCCACGTTTTGGGCCAGGCATAGCACTCAGGGTGTTTAATGCAAGGTCACACGGTGGCAAAACAGGCCAAGACAGACACACGCCCTGGCCGTGAGGGAGCAGAGGGCAGGACCAGTCGCACTCTCTCCCCTACAGCCCACAGCAGCTTCCCGGGTGGGTTCCTGGGAATCCCTTGATGTGCTACCTGCCCAGACCATGATAAGCCTTCCGAAGGCGGCAGGCTGAGGTAGCCCAAACTTCCCGGGCACAGCAAAGGGACAGAGACTCCACGGGGAGCCCGGCTCTGCCACAGCTGCCTCTCGTCTGCAGGAGCCTCACGGGCAGCGCGGCCTCGGCCGGGTGATTAATCTTTTGTCACAGAGGAATAGGGAGAACCAGCAATTAATAAACCCCTGGCTTAGGCAGGAACACGGCTCTGCCGTCCCCGCCGTAAATATCGCCCTTCCCTGCCGGCGACTCGGGATGTGCCGACGGCCGGGCACGGGCGCAGCGCAGATGTTCCCCAGGGAACCAGGGTCAGGACTGTTTGACGAGGAGGAATCACCAGCGGGAGGATGTTTGTTTTTGTAGCAGCTGGATGTGTCTAGGGGAGGGATGGGAACGTCTTCTGTCACTCGTGGGCCGGGTGGAGGCTGGCAGGGCAGGGATAAAGCTCCTGACAAGTTTGGACTAGCAGGCGAGTTGATTAGCTGAGAGATGAAAATTCACAGCTCGGCTCTTTCAGGGGCCGTGAGCTGCTGGAAAGGTGTTTATGTGAGAGGAGAGCAACCCGTGCCTGCTGCCGCCCTGCGCAGCCCCTGGCGGTGCCGAGCCGGCGGTGCCCGTGAGTCGCGGCCGCGCCGGGCTGGGCAGAGCCCCTTGGGCCAGCACGGGGTCCCCAAGGCAAAGACATTCACAGACCTGCAGAGCCATGGCCTCCCGCTTGAAGCTGGGGCTGCGTGGGGCAGCGGGGACGAGGGGACCCAGGTGCAGCATTGTGGGGAGGTGGGCACCCCGACTTCCCCGTGGCTGTGGCACGTGCCGTAGGCACAGGTCACCGTGGCCACCTGAACACCACCACAGTAGCCTGGACGTGCTCTATGTCCCACCGTGGCGTTAATTTGAGGTGAGGGTGACAAAGAAACCCGGCCTGGCAAGCGCAGGCACTTGTCAGCTGAGAGCCCGGACTGGGCTGTGTCTGATGGTACCTATTACCCGATGATAGACAGAGATAAATGTGTACAGCTGGAGGCAGAATAAATCGATGCTATATGTTGTATAATTGTCTTGAAAATAAGGTAATGCCTGGCTCTTGGAATGCTTTGATCTTATCAGAAAGACAAGGAATACACTAATGGCTTTAATTAGACTTCGAGGATGAAATGAATTCAGCCTCCTGGGTGAGCTGGTTTCTGGAATTGACCGCTGGTGGGGATAGAAAGGCTTTAATCAGATTTAGTCTCTTTAATACCCACAGCAGTGTGTGTCTGCATGTGTGATACAGACCTACTGCTCGGGGTGTTTTTGTGGGGACTCTGACGGCTGCGTGAGCTTTTTCAACGTTCCTTCCTAGCTGCGTTTAAGCTCAGCAGAATCTACTAGTTGTATTTATAGAGGTCTAAGTTGAAAACAACTTGTCAAAAAGCAGTGGAAAGCTGGGAGTCGTTTCCCAACAGCAGGATCATGGCAGCTGCTCCAGCAGCAAGGCAGCAAGCTGGTCATGTATATAATTGTTAATTATTGCATACACTGGCTACAGTTCAAGCAGGGAGAAGTCTTCTTGTCTCTCTAGGAACACATCTTTGCGTTGTCCCTGAGAACGCATGGAATAAGCGGCGTTTGGTGCACAGAGGATGAGCAAGGTCTGACTCAGCGCCGTGACTCACCGGGTGAAGCCCTTGCTCATCCACCGGCTGATGTGAAGAGGGGTGGGGATGTCCCAGCTTTCACGGGGCTCTGCCTCTGCTCCCCCCATGCCTGTGCCGGGGCCTTGTCCCCAGGTGTCCCCTGAGCATCCTCACACCAGCGTCCCTGAGTGCCTGAGGGTTTGGCCGGGACTGGAGTTTTTCAGAGGCTGCACCTGACTGTCCCTTGGTTATTTCCCAGCAAAACTGGAGTGCTTACTAAGCAGCAGCAGCCCAGATGCTGACAACTAAACATGCAGCAGTTATTCCTCCTGGCCTGTGTTTATGTCTTCCCTGCTGTAACGACAGTTTTGGATTATTTGGTGGGTTGACATTATCTGTCGTGCTTCCCTTATGTTAATTTGTTGGGCTTAGATGAGCTCCTGAAAAGGATTTAATAACAAGAGCTGCTGCCAATGAAAGCACAACCTTCTTCAACACTTACTGCGCAGCCAAACCCTCGGAACACTGAGCCTCCAGGCAGGGTATCCACTCCCTGTAAGTAGCTGAGGTTTCGTGTAAGCACAGGCAGGAGCACAGCAAGGTCAGAGCTTGCCCCACAGGCAAAGGAGGTGGGTCCCAGCTCTGCCAGGCCATGAGCCCCCCAGGAGCACCCTGATGGTGCTGCGGACAGAGAAAGCCGCGACTCAGCCTCATGCAGAGAGCACCCGATATTTGGTGATCCTGGCTCAAGTGGCGGTGACCCCCAAAGCAGGGAGGAAGGATGAGGCCCCTCCTTTCCCAGATCCCCTGGGATGTCCATTCTGTATCCCTCACCCCAGAGGGCTGACCACACAGCCATGTGTGATGGGACCCACCCTGATCCCCAGGGGGCCACCATGGGGCCATCAGCCCCACTCTGACAGGAGAGGAGGATGAGGGAATGCAAGGGCAGGAAGGGCAAAAGCTGCCAGGAACAGGCAGCACCAGGGACCTGTCCCCCCACACCCCACTCACTGCATTGCCCCAGGATGTGACAGATCACCCGTGTGGGGGGGAAAGCTCCTCGCCTCGACACAAACACACACATGCTTAGTAACATAATCTCTTAAAAGCAAGATCCCAGAAATTCCTTTTTCTTAGTGGAAAAAGTTGCCTGGGGGAGAAGTTCATAATGAAGAATGAAAGCTTAATCCTTGAGGTAGAGCAGGACGGGGGGGGAAGAGTATAAATATGACAGTTGTTGCTCAGTGAGTCAGAAAAAAAAGGTGAAGGGATAAAAGCTGTGGTGGGGCAGGAGGGTGAGGGCTGTGAGGACGGGCTGCGGGAGCCCCGGCAGCGCTTCCTCCCTGACCGGGTCATATCCATCATTCCACTGTGGGCCATGACAAATGCACAGGTTATCCTGGCAATTTCAGGAACCAAAAATGCTCTGTGCTCTGGTGAGTGAAGGTGGGAGAGTAAATGATGCTCTGTACTTGTGCCATTCACCGCTGGGGACAGCCCTGAGTTACCGGGTGTCAGCATTAGCATTAGGTGTCACCGGGAAGGAGCTTTAATCAAGATCAGGCACTGAGCACTATAAAATAAAGCACCAGTGTGTCTCGGTTTGATTTTTCTGTGTTTCCTGAGCCATCAGCACGGACGCTGGCAGACAATGGGACAATGCTCAGAAGAAACACACTGAAGGAAACAGCTTCTCAACATGTCATTGCCATCCCCCATTAACCACTGCTCTAACCTGCCTTCTTCAAAGCCAGAGAAAACCTGTTTAACTCAAAGTTAAACCCTCTGCAGCGCTGCTCAGTTTAAGCTGAAGCTCCCAGCCAGCAGGCAGCAGGAGAGGCAGGGCAGAGGCAGAGCAGTTGGCAGGAGGAGAACCCAGCTCACAGCTGGGGACAAGGACATGGCGGTTGTGCACTGGTGGCCACACTCCTGGTAGTGGAAGGAGTTGGGCCAATGGTTTGGGGCTGAAATGGGAATTGTCCATGGTTCCTGGTGGCTCCTGGCAGGTCCCAGCCAGCCAGGCCAGGTCAGAGCCGTTGCGTGTCCCGTGGGGCTCCCAAGACAAAAGCTCCCCAAACAGTCTGTGAAAGAGGTTTTCCCTGCACGGCATCCCCAGTCCAAGAGGGAAAAACAAACAAGCCCCACTTCTCTTCTTTATTTTTAATGGACAGTGGAGCAGCAGAGGTGGGGTTACACTCTCCAGAGCCTAACCTGCTCTGTCTTTGCTCACTGCACAGCAACGCTGTTTATGGACTCGGATTCCAACCTTCTCCTCTCTCGAGGCTGTGAAGATGTATTTCCTCTTGTGCCTTTTCTCCTTCTGGCAAGCAGGCTCCCAGGTGGGTCTGGAAAATGTCAAAGTGGGAAATAAAGTTGTTCGCTGGGGGAAAAAAAAAAAAATAGAGAGAGGAGAAAGGGAAAGACAAAAAGGAACAAGGCCCAGAGGTGCAGTGCGAGGTCTGCTGGGAGTCAGCCACTCAGGTAGGAGTGTGATGACTCAGACAGAGAGGACCATGAAATTCCCAGCTCCGTACCATTGCTGCCATGTGCCCAGCACTGGGCACCACGGCTCTGTCAGTGAGGCTGAAGGGTCTGGATTTTTCATCCCTGGAGCAGGCGAAATACACAGGGCAGGACAAAAAGAAAAATGAAAAATCCCAAACCTGATCTCTCTGGCCGGTAAAGGACAGCAAACAGCAGGCACCTGGGTTGTGATGAGTCGCCCTGGTGATGGGGTGCCCTGCACCACTTCAGCCTGAGGGACCATCCCCTTGCCCAGGCGGTGGGAGCACAGAGGTGACCGGGCACACCACCACAGCGGCTGGTGGCTGCTGGTGCCAGTGCCACCTCCACCAGCTGAGCTGCCCAGCAAGAGAGGCTCAACCTGCACGTGCCCGTGAGCGTGAGCTGGGGGAAGACTGGGCCATGGCTGCCTGCAGGAGCATCGAGGCTGGGCACAGATGCTGCAGATTAGAGAATGAAAAGCTGGGAGGTTTCTGCTGAAGACATTTTTCCATTCATGAGGCCATGGGGTGGAGCGGGCGAGAGGGGGGGCAGCGCCTGCAGCAACAACAAAAGGCAGAACAAGGGGGAGGGGAGCACGAGGGAGAGATTTTTGATTCATAGTCAAAAATTACCCAAACTTTATTGCCAGAATGTCTACATTTTTATGTGCTTAAGCACAATGAGTTATGGAAATCTTAGAACAATGGAATGATCTCCTTCATTGCCCTCAATGCGTTCAAAGTCACCACCCCTCCTCACCAACTGGAATCTCTTTTTCCGTTTTATTGACTTACAAAAATGCCTCTGCTATCAACACCCTCCACGTGCATCTCATAAATACCAGGGTGGGACACGGGGCTATTGGTGGGTGTTTTTTATAAACCCATCTCTGCCCCAACCCTTCCTCAAGAAACATTTTTATGGTATTTGGTTGATTTGGCAAATTTTCTGCTAGAACCTGCCTGAACACGAGGGATTGTGAATTCCTTGATTCAGGTCCAAGCTCAGAGCTTTGTGGTTCCCCTGCTCTTGTCTTTGCTCTGTGGGAGTCCCTTATCTGTCAGTCACGTACTGATCTTATAAATCCTCTGCCGCTCCATGTGAGCGCATTGCAGGGTGTGCCTTACACGCTCCGTCTGCCAGGTAAGGAACTGCAGCGCCAGCAATCCAGCCCCAGCACGTGTTTTGCAGCCCTGAACCTGCCGAACAAAGTAGGTTTTGGAGGGTTCAGCATTGTGGAGCAGGCCTGGAGCAGACCCGTTCATTTCCGAGCACAGCAGGAGCAGAGAGGGGTGGATGCCCTCGCAGGCACCTCCGGCGGGACACGCGCATCCATCCTCAGGCGCGGCACGCCAGGCCCGGAGCCGGCAACGCCTGGAGCAGGGATGCTCTGCTGCAGGGAAAAATCCTTCACACAGCAGCTGTGCCTGTGCAGGAAAGTGTAACAGAGTGTGCACAAGGGCCAGCAGAGAACACACGCCGGGGTGGTTTCCTTTGCTGCCGAGATCATTCCTCCCCACCCCTCCAAAACAACGTCCTCGGCTGCGCTGGCTGAGCAAAGCCCGGCCACACAGGCCTGGGCTCTGATTTACAGCCTGCCAGCTGATGGAGCTGCAGGCAGAGAAAGTGCTGAGCTGGGAGAAAATGAGGACCAGACCGGGAGGAGCGGGGGGGTTTTGCCGGGGAGGTTTCAGGAGCCGGGATCATCCCACCCTGGCTGCCTGCACCGGCCGGGGCGAGCGATGCCTATGGCCGAGGAGGGGACAGGGAGCAACTCAGCCCCTCAGCTGCTCAAAGGAATTGGGGCGCGGATGGGAAGCCCTGATGTCCGCACAAACACTTCTGCTTACCCCTCATTTCCCAGGCTCATCCTGGCCGTCCTGCCCCGCTTCCAGCTCGCTGAGGAGAGGGAGGCTGAGCAAGTCACCGGAAAACATCTCCAGCCCTATAAACTGAAAACATTGTTTATAATATTCCTAAGTGCCATTGCATGATGATAGCAGCGCTCTGACAGAGAAAATTTACTTTTTTCCTTCTTTTTTAAACAAAGTTAGAAAGTTGCACGTCCCCCAGAAGATGTTTTGGCCGTTATCCTGGGTTTGTTTGTTTGTCTGCTTCCCCTAAGTGACATAGGGAGGGCCATGTTCTGTGGCTGATGCTCTGGCACTGTCACATCACCCACATCACCCACAGCACCCACAGCACCCACAGCACCGTGCTGTGCTCCGCCTGAGCCAGACAATCCAAATCCCTGCTGGCACCAGGCCGGCAGCCAAAATCCCAGGACAGAGGCTTTTACCAGCTTCAGGCAGCCACCAGCTGTTGTTATTAGTTTATTACACCGGCCACTCCTTCCTTCCTTCCTTCCTTCCTTCCTTCCTTCCTTCCTTCCTTCCTTCCTTCCTTCCTTCCNGCCTGCCTGCCTGCCTGCCTTCTGCAGCTGAACTTCCTGGGAAAGAGGCTTGGATCTGAGGGATGAAAATTACCTGGATAAAATTTACCTGAGCACATTTCACATCCTGGGGGATGAAACCATTACTTTGTCATTACTTTTTGTGTGGAAATGCTCCTCCATAGGAGTCAGGCACTTTGCTGGGGACACTGCAATTTCCTGCAATCTCCAGTTTGCTTATATTGTGCTAAAACCAAACAAACAATCCCTGAAAGGCAGCAAGAGCTGCAGGAATCTTCTAAAAAAAGGGAGCAGGGATTTATCAGGGCTTTAGTGCGGACACAGCAGGGATTCTGTGAAGACACTGAACTGACTGATGGGCACCCTCCAGAGCACCCGAGCCTTTGGGTGTCAGCAGATGTGGCTGCTTGCCGTCGCCAGGGATGGGGCTGACACTTCACTGACCTGTCCTTCCATCAGCTGAGGCATGAGGAATCACAGAATTATGGAATCACAGGAAGGGAATGAAGCCACAAGGGCCATCAAGTCCAACTCCTGGCCCTGCACAGCACAGCCCCAAAACAGGAAACAAGAGATGGGAAGTTTCTGAACACGCTGAAGGTGATTTAGGGAAAGATGTTATGAAATGCAATTCAAGGTTTTATAAAGCATCCTGATCACACTCCTTGGTCACTGTAGGATTTTGATCATAAATCAGAAAATGAGCTGGAGAACTGAAGGGAAGGGAATGGCCGAGAGGACAGTGGATTGGTGGAGAATCCGTGTGGATGGAAAAGTGAGTTTGTAACAGCGACCCAGCTGTGACTGATGCACAGTCAAGCACCTCAAAACTTGGAAAAACTAAGTAACAAACCCCTCAATGTGAGTGCAGTACAACCATCATGAGTCTGACATTTGGCTTCTCATTGCTGAACTGCCTGTCCAACAGCTCACAAGCCAGAGGCCAAGCTTCCCAGCTCCTCTTTTTGATCTGCATCATTTGCATTTTTCCATGTTGTTGGACACAAGAAGGAAAAAAAAATCCATCTGAATTAGCAGGCAGGGCGAGACTCTAATTGCTTTCCCAGCTCCTCCCTGTGTCGGGTCCAGATGGCTGCCCAGGCACCCGCACACACCCGCTCAGCCCAGGGGGAAAACAGGAGAGACAAGAAAAAGTTCGGGGTGGATTAAACAGACTCTGGAAAGCCCTAAATGTGAGTCCACAGCCGAAAGCCACCTGAGCTCTGTCACCATCCCCATGCCCGTGGCCAGAGCTCCCAGTCCCTCGTGGCTCCACATGCATGGGCTGACTTGGCAGACATCTCTCTATCCATTACCAGTTAATGCGATGGAACTGGCTGACAATGGGCTCAGAGGCTGCCAAAATCCAACATGAGGGCTGCAGATGTCCCTGGGACCGGCAAACCCTGCTGGAAGATCCCTCTGGAATGAAAGGTTACCCTCAATTTGCTTCAGATGCTGCTCGCACTGTCCGACAGCCATTGTTGGAGGAGGGGCCTCCATCGGAGAGAAAAGATAAATCCAGCTCTGCCTCCAGACTGTTATTGTCTTCTCTGGTTCAAATTAAGTGACTCGGGTCATTTTTTATATATTGCCATTTGTCTTTTACTTGAGGGCATTGCAGAAAGGAAAGAAGGAAAGGTGAATCCAGCACGAAAGCAGAGAAGGAGCAGAGTCTTTAGCAGACAATTAACTGAACTGACATCAGGTTCTCCCTAAAACATCAAACTGGAGATTAAATGTAGGCAGACACAGCTAATTCCTTGCCAGTGGGTCCAGTGATAAATCAGCACCAGTGTCCATGGCTGCACAGCAGCATCCAGCCCTGATCCCAGGGATGTTACAGTGGAGGGGCAGGGTGGGAGAAACCCCAGCTGCCAGCAGCACTGTCAGCCTCACGGCAGCACACCCAGTTCGATGCCGAAGAGCCAGGAGCGAGGATGGTGCAAAGATCCAGCCCAGCGACCAGACAGGCACAGGGTGACACCAGTGCTACCACCAAAAGCCACCAGGCACTTGTTGTTCCAGGCAACTAAAATGCAATTGAGAAAACCCTGTCCTCTCTCAGCATCTGCTCCGTATTTCCACAGCCGGTGCCAAAGGGCTCTGTGTGTGCTGAGGCTGGAAACATGGGTTGGCTTTGTTCAACAAGCACTTAAAGAAACTGGGTATTTTATCAACTGCTGTATTAGAGGCAAATGAACCACAGGAAGCCCCAGGCTAGCGAATGTCAGCACTGTGGGACGTGGGGAGCCCTGGCAGGTGGACCTTGCCCATTTCTGGCTCACCTGCACGGAGAAACTGCTTGGCAGAGGGGCAAAAAGGGGATCTCTAGTGCTTACAGCAGCCTGATGTGCCACAATAAACCACCCACTGTTTGTCCTTCCCGAGAGTTTTATAGATACATAAAATCATTAAGGTTGGAAAAGACTTCTAAGACCATCAAGTCCAACCATCGTGAGCCTGTAAAAATAAGCAGACCTGGATTAGTCCCAAGTTCCACTTCCAGAAGGCAGGAGAGGCCAGGAAAGAGGCTGGGAGCCTCTCTGTCCCTGACCATGGCTGGGATCGAGGATGCTCCATGCAGCCCTGCTGCTCCTCAGGGTCACATCCCTCTCTCCAGGAAATCCCTGTGGAATCGCCAGCATTTGTCTGCACCTTCCTCCCAAAGCCAATCCCAGCCCAGGACGTGGCAGGGGATTTATTTCTTCTGCCAGGCTCCGCACACACCGCTATTTTTTCATCATTGCTCTTTACGTGTCTTCTGCCACGCTGGGCAAACTTTGAGGTCGGCCCAGAGCCAGTGTAGAGGGGGTAAGATGTGAGCTGTTTTCAGATGCTTTATAAAATTAACATCGCCAAGGTATCCCCATGTTTGCCAAGGTGAAGTCTGTGTCCATTCTGGATGATTTCATTACCAAGTGACCCTTTTCACAGATCTTGCTTTTCTTTTAAAGTAGGGAGCCTCCCACCTCCAGCCCAGCTGGGCATCCCACAGCCCCCCTGCAGCACCAAGACTGTCACCTGCACCATGAGGGAAGGGAAACTTTATTTCCACCACCTGAAAATCCATCCAAGCTCTCAAATCACCTGCACTGCCTTTCTGCGAGTGCATCAGGGCAGCTGAGCTCCCCACTGAGCCCCACAGTGCCACAGCCCTGGGAATGCCCTGGCACAGGGTAAAAAAGCATTACTTTGCCCTGAATTTTCCACACTGAAACCAAACCAAAGCAACTTCTTCAGTGGAAATATAGACCTGAAATTTAGACCTAAAGCACTGTGATCTCAGGTACTTTTATCAGAACATGAGCACCTCCATCCCAAAGCAGTCTCTTCTCAATATATTTGGTGATTTAAGGAAAAAAAAACTGATTTGCTCTTTGTCGACAGCATGTGAAGTTCATGTTTCCACTGAAGGAAAATGTAAGCTTCTAGAAAACAACAATCTGATGAAAATCTGTTACTCCTGCCCTGTTTGGAGCAATCAGGGAGAGCTCCATCCCCACACCCAGCACTCGACCTGGTTAACCACAAACCACACGCTTGCCTTGGGTCAGGCTCCTTTTTTCCAGCACTCTGATTATTTTTACTCCTGGGGATAGGGCTGGGAAGGACTCAGCCTTCAGCTCCATACAAATCCTGCCCTTTCAGTAAAGTGTAATAAACTTCTTCCCCTGACACATAGGAAAATGTTTTAAGGCAAGACTTTATAGAGAGCATCAATCACTTTGGAGGTGATGGAATTGCTGCAGAATTATAAGCAAGTCTGAAGTGTCTACAGAGGACTCTAAACACTGTCTTCTATTTATTCTCTGTGTCCTTTGTAAATGTAAACTTCAGTGGAGTCCAGAGGCCCTTCCGTCTCCACGGCTTGTCAATCCAGCACCTTTCACCACCACTAAAATCACAATTAAAAAAAAGGGGGATTACAAAAACAAACACAGAGCTCACGCGCGCGAGTGATGGCTGCGGACTGTTGTGGGAGCAGCGCTGGGATCCTCCCCGTGTCCACATCTTCCCACTATCAGTGTGCAGGAGTAGAACCCCTGGAGCCACCTCCTTCCAGCCCCCCTTAACCAATGTCCCAGCGGGCAGGAGGCAAGGGAAGAGCAGGGGCGAGAATGGAGGAGGGCTCATATGCTGGCCGCAGCACCCACTTCTGGGTGCTCACTGCTCAATCCATTCCCACCCCTCAGAGGAGCAGGAGTGGGGAGTGAAAGACTTCAACTAAATCCTGGAGAAGACAGGGATGGAGACCCAGCTGAATGCAGGGCAAGTTTTTCCCCCAGCTGTCCATGAGCAGGTTTTTATCTCCCCCAGACACGACCAGTGAGGAAGGATTATGGTGCCCCGCTGCATAAACACCCAGCGGGGCTCTGAAAAGCTCTGAGAAGATCATGCAGAGGACAGTGCACTGACAGTGGGATGGAGCCGGGTGAGGGAGAGCCATCCCAGCTGGAATGTAGCTCAGGAAAGCGAGTGGGAAGTGACTTTTTCTTCCACAGTATGAAAAAAGAGATAAAAGCTCTATAAAGTTTAGAAGATAATCTATATTAAAAACTTCTCTTTGCCAAAATAGCTGGAAAAATTACTTTTACATTGAAATATTCCACAGCTGCTCCAGGGGGAAAAAGTCTCTTGAAAAATACCTTTCATGATAGACTTCCTCTTACCCTGAAGCATTCTGATCCCAGTGCACCGGACAAGGAGCCTGCAGGGGGACATGTTGCAGTGTCTTGTCCCTGCCCATGAAGGGTCAGGAAATAAACAACTGGGAGCCTTTTGGTTATTTGCAGTAGCAGCAATTTTGGTGGGTACAAACAGCTCTAACTACACAACCACAAGCAGCACTGTAACACCAAGTTAAAGAGGAGAATTCCTGCAAGGGTCAATCCGTGACCCGCCTTACCTGTGCCTGAGGGACAGTCCTAGGTCCCACTCCTGCGCCTTGCTGGGAACTTGCTTTAGCAGTCGATGTGACACTGGTTCTCGCCAGCATCTCTAGTCCTCTCAAAAGCCCTTTGCTGCAAAAGCCAATTCAAAACACAGTTATTTCAGTAGTAAAGCAGCATTTTGGAAGCTCCCCTGTAACTCCCTCACCAAGTCACGCTGTCAGGCCAGAATTCTGAAAGGCAACACGGGGCACAAGCGTGGGGAGGTCCCCACGTCCCTCCTGATGTTGGCTGTGACCCCCATCTCACGTGTGATTGGGGCCCTCCCACGCAAGGCTGGGGTGTCCCCACAGCTCCCACTCAGGGCTGTAGCCCAGCCCATGTCCCGTAGGTGCGTGTCCCCCCGGCGGTGGCACCGCGGGCCGGTAGCCAGCCGGGCCGGTAGCCAGCAGGTAGCGCTGCGGGTCCGTCCCTGGCCCCGCCAGCCGCGCCGCGTCCCCGCGACCGCCCGAGCTCCGGCCCCTTCGGGGTCCGTCTGTCCGTGCCGCCCCGCCACGAGTGACAACGAGCGTGGGGACCCGTCCGGCACGGCCGCTGCCCGCGGTGCTGTGCGCTCCAGCCGGCGCTGGCACCCGCTGTGTGCCGGGACCCACCCATCGGGGTGCCCAGCGCGGCTCTCGTGTGGCAGGACACCCAGCGTGGGACCGATCCACCGGCATTCCCGCTGTGAGACACATCCATCGGATTTCCTGGTGTGAGGGGCACTGGTGCTGCCACATCTGTGCAGACAGGGAAGGGGAATATGGTCACATTTGCAACCGGTCTTTTTCCTGGCGTGCTCCAGAACGCCAAAGCATTCCAGTGGCCCCGGCATTCCGCTGCCTCCTGGCTGCGCTGCAAACAGCTGATCCCTGTAGGATCGCACCCGCAGCATTTCCCACGACTGACCTGGAGCTTCACTGCCTCCCCAGCCCACCCCGTGGCCTCCCGCCCTGTCTTCAGCTGGTTTGTTTGCGCCGAAGAGTTGCTGTAGCAGACGTGCAATTCCAGCAAAAGCTGGCAGGGAATCCAGGGGCCAAGTCCAGAGTAAAATTCTGATAACGCTGCGTTTACATCAGGAATTTCTTTGGCAGATTAATCACATGAATGAAGTAACAGATGGAAATTTGCTGGAGACACTGTAACGGGAATTCCAGGGCAGGGCCAGGCTGGCAACTCACACCCTGGATGCTCCAGTGCCGGGACCACCTCTGCAAGGAAGCAGGGATGAGGTCAAACAGGGATCAGTGCTGGAGAAAAGCAGCACCCAGAGGGGAACTCTCCTCCAAGAGCCAGACGAGAGCAGCCAGGACAGCAACTTGTCCCCTGGCACACGCCAGCCTGTCCTTCCAGCCCCGTGGCATCCAAGAAATGATGGGTATTGAGGGCATCGTTGCAGGAAAGGTCTCACGCTCCTGCTGCCAGCCTCACCCTCACCACCCGCTGGTTTTGCCGGCTCTGGAGTCGGGTTGCACTTGGAGTTTAAAAGTACACAAGGTCAGAATCCCCCAGGACGCAGGTGATCAGCCTGGGCACAGCTGCCAGGCTCTGGCGTGTCAGTCAGTGCAGGACAGATACAGCCACCACCACGGCTGTGTTTTATTTCCCAGCGGCTGGGATGCCAAACGTCTCCCAGACTGGGGAATTATTTCCAGAGTCAGCCACTCAGGAACATGCCATGTGCCTGTTTAAACAGCTGTTTGCATCAGCCCAGAGTGGTGCCTGTGTGCCTGACTTCCCAGGTGCTGCCCCGAGGAGTGACAGGCTGCCAAGTGGCAAAGGGCAGGGGAGGGAGCAGATGTGCCAGGAACAGGACTACAGAGCAGAGTGTGGCAGCACTTCACTGGCCACAGATGGCTGTTTGCGAGAGGCAGGGGTCTTCCTAATACTTCCTCCCTAATTCAGAATTGTGTGATCACTTTACAGTGCCCCTGCTCTTCCAGAGAGCTCCTGCGCTGCTCCAGAGTCAGGCACCCGGGTGGGCAGCGCCCATGGGCACAGGTAGGAATGTGCAACCAGGAGCACGGGTGCCCAGGGAGGATGTGGTCTACATGTGCTTGACGTGAGTTTTAACTGCACCCCAGGATCTCATAATGTCTCCTGCAATAAAGCTGCACATGGATTTACTAAGCATGATTTGTGAGAGCCAATGGGTTATTTTAATGGCACAGCAGCTTGCTGAGGAAACACCGCTTCCCCTGCTGCTGTATCCTCCCAACATGCACCAAGAGACAGCTCCACGTGAAGGGCATCAATTGGATCACAACAGTCTCTTGCAGAGTAACAGATCCAGGTTAACCAGGGCAGACTGGAGACTTTTGATCTCTTCATAAACATTTCCGATCTGGCTGAGTGCTGCCTGCAGAGCTTGCCAGTGGCACCAACCCCGGAGCAGCCAATACACACGTTCCCAATATTCCTCCCAAGGTCTGGACTGCACCAAGAGACCACAGCATGACTCTGGCTGCCACAGCAGGAAGAACACATGCTCAGGTGTGAGGAACAGAGCTGGGCATAGCATGGTCCTGGCCCTGGCCCTGCCCCTGCCCCAGCTCCACAGCCAGTCCCTGGAAGCCAGGTCTTGGAGCCAACAAGACTTCCTGCCCTGGGGCCAAATGTGCCGCTCTCCCCTTGGGCTGCAGCAGGGGAACATATGGGTCCCGTTCGCTGGGAGCATATAAAACTCAGCGCTGTATTAGTCATCAGCTCCGTCGTGTTCCTTCCAGTGCTGGGGGACACGACTCCTGCAGAAGCGACCGACAACTGCTTGTGTTTCTGTCAGCTCCAATAAACAACTGTGTTTAATGCCACGAGGGGAGAGGGGGCTTGAAAACTCCATCCAAAAATAACAAGTTTTAAGGATGGTATCCTCACCAGCTCAATGACTCCGTCTCTCCCCACCGCAGTTTGCCAAGTGGCACTAGAGGGAAGCAGGGTTTGAGGGCCAGGATGACCCATCATTAATAAACCCCTGTCCTGCTGCACAGCCGCGCATGTTCCAGCTCGCCAGACCCAGTGAATCACGCGCCATTAACATTCTCGCAGTGACATCTCCAAAATATTTCAGGGATAAATTGGTTGCTGGTTGATTTGCAAAGCATTTAGACAAAATTATTAGGAGGAGGGTTGGTGGGCAGCCAAGAGCTGGACCCCGAGGGAGGCCGCATGCTTGTGGGTCACTCAGATGCTCATCCCGTGGCCTTGGAGAGCTCAGCCTGGGCCCCACAGACTGACAGCGGCACACACCAGCCAGTAAACATGGTATAACTCACCCTCAGAAAGGGCTTAGGTGCCCTGGCGCTGTTGGATAAACAGGACCATGCTGAATGCACACAGCAACCTGGCAGAGCCCTGGAGGCATCTCGGCATCTTCACAAGACGCCCTGTGGCTGCGAGTGGCACCAGAACGGACCCGGAGCCCATTGCCCGCTGCCATCCCGTTGCCTGCCCACAGCCCTGTGTCATGGGCAGGTGCTGTAGGCAGGATTCTCAGTCAGGCAAGAATCGGACGTCAAAAAAGCCAGGCAGGAAAGCAAAAAGCCCTCACCGTGTTTTGCATAGCCACAGCTTCACACAGCCCTGCTCTCCCCATAAACCAAAACTGTGGCACCCACCAACCTCCTCTTGCCCAGCCTGTCTGGAGGTGATGTGAAGTTCTAGGCTGTAAGAGGGCTGGAAAGCTGTTGCTGGAAAACCTGAGATAGGAAGAGAAATGTCGCCCCAAATTTATTGTATTTACTTTCTCCAGTGTTTTCAGGATTTTTTAGTCTTCAATAGTTTATATTATACACATTTATCAGCTTTCCTTTAGGCTTTTAACCCCAGATTCACTGTCTCAGGTTATAGCAGAAAGTGATGAAATGGGGCATTCCTGGAGCATCTGCTCAAGGGGAGGGCTGTGGCCAAATTTAATCAAACGGCCGAAATGAGCCCAGTGCAAGGCTGCTACACAGTGAAACCTTCAGTATCCCTGGCACTGCGGACTTCCTGTGGATCTCCACACCCCCACAGTTGCCAGAAGCACCCACCCATTTTATTACCGACTCTATCCGAGTATTTCTTATTCATCAGCACTGGAATTTTTTTTTTTTTTTTTCAGTGGAGAAATGAGCAAACTCACATTTTATAAAAAATATTTGCAACTAAAATGGCCTATCCTACAGTAATCTTATTTTTAAAGACCATTTACAACCCTCCGAGAAGCCAAGGCAGCCAGCAGTGACAGCAACCCCACCAGGGCCAAGTCCTGCCTGCAGGGCTTAGCCACGGCAGGAGGGTGATAGTCCCCGAAATAAGGGGAAATCACACAAATGAAGGGAGGATGTGAGCAAAAATGACATTTAAAGCCTGGCAAATGTGTAGGTAATGAGTAAATTAACTCCCTGGCTGTGATCTATTGAACAGCACAGCCCCAAAAGCGGACAATGGGATCAAAGCCGGGATTTCCCCTGCTCTGGCCGGGGTGCCGGGCTGTGTGCCCGCTGTGCCCGGGGCCCTAAGCTGCTCAGCAGAGTTCAAAGGAGCCCACACAGCCTTGCACAGCTCCCCGGGGTGGGACACAATTCCCAGGTTTTCTGGGGGCTTGCTTCCCAAAGGGAGGAGAGCAGGGCTGGCAGCGGGGGCCAGGGACACCCGCGGTGACCCCAGGGCCTGGAGGGGCCGGAGAACCTCCCCCGCAATGGGATAATGCTCGCTCCCGCTGGCAGGATTAGCCATATAGCAGGACAGCTGAATCAGACGCTCAGCCTTTAACAGGATTACGCTCCCGGGAGCTCCAATGAAAATACAGACACCCTGCCCAAGGGCAGCCCCCCTCGCCCCACTCAGCCCCCTGGGTGCGAGTCTCCAGGGCTTTTTAAAGTCAATGAAGTGTGGGGCTGAGCTCCTCATGGATACACAGGGAATGGGCTCAGCTTTCTGCCAGCCGCAGGGGATTTACACAGGCAGAGGGGAATAGGGGAGAGTAGTTTTAAACTGAAAGAGAGAGATTTAGATTAGATGTTAGGAAGAAATTATTGATGCAAAAATGCCCTGGCACAGGTTGCCCAGAGAAACTGTGGCTGCCCCATCCCTGGAAGCATCCAAAGCAACCTGGGATAGTGGAAGGTGTCCCTGCCCATGGCAGGAGTTGGAAGTAGGTGAGCTTTAAGATCCCTTCCAACACAAATCATTTGAAGATTTCTGTGACTCTGGCTCCTCAGTGTTCAAGCTGACCTCAGCCTTCCAGGTGCCCCCAGAGCACGTCACTGGACAGGAGCAGGAGGCTGCAGCCACTGGAGCCGCTAGAGCTGAGCCAGGACCCTGTGTCACCCAGCAGCACACGGTGCCATCACCTTCACCACAACAGCCAGACTTGTTGAAACCTCGGTGAGCCACAGCCGAGGTGTCCCCCCTTGCAGCAGGGACAGCGGGTGGCGGTGCCGGTGGAGCTGGGATCCCATCCCAGCATCACCAGGGGTGGGTTGGAGCCCGCCGGGAGCACAGGGGCTGATCCTTGGAGCACACACACTGCAGGCACTGGGCAGGGAAGGGATGTCCCATCATGACAGGTACCACAGCAGCTGGGCAAGGGAGGAGCCGGCGAGTCGTCTCCACTGCCAGGGTTGAGGGCCCCACTACCAAGTAGGGGGTCTTTCAACATTCTTTAGTAACTCTGGATCAAACCTTCCATTTCCATGGAAACACAAACCTGTAGGTGTCCAACCTCAGGGTCTTCGCATTCCTCCAGAGAGGCTGGATGCTTCTCAAGCCACACTCCTCACCCACCAGGATTAATTGAATAACCAGGTCAAAAGCAAGGCCTGAATGCAGCTCAGCAAGAGGCCGCTCTCTTTACATCTCTATTTCCTTGAACAGAGGATTTGCACCAGGCCAGACATTTTTAAAGTATGGGGAAGCACCAAGCCAAATAGAGATGTACATTTTCCAGGTTAACAATGATTTTCACCTGCTCCAGCCTGGAATCACCACAATAGCTCTTGACAGCAGCACACAGGTTATCAGAGCAAAGGCTGAAAGCACAGCTTGCTGCCCTGACTCCTTGTTGGATTTCTGAGAGGCTGGCAACTGAAAAGCTGATCCAATTTATCCACAGTTCATTATCCGACATAGCATGACATTGGGACACTCGCAGACATAATCCAGCTTCCTCCTGCCTTGCAAGATGTATTGACCAAAGGCAAGAAAACAGAGCATTAATAGCTCTCTGCTGTGCAGCTGAATCTGGGCAGCAGCAATGAGATTCTTTGGGCTTTTTCTATCCAATCTCACACAAGAGTAAATCAGAAGCTTCTACAGACTTTCATTAAATTTCTCCCCATTAATACCAATGTAGTAGAGATCAGAATTTGTCTTTTTTTTAATGTTTTTCTGGTATTTTAAAAAACGCTAAAACTTTTCAGCTTCTAGCTGAGCTTAACATAAAAGTTAACCTCTGAACCCCAGCAGTATCTTTCATGTAAGGCACAATACAGAGAGCGCTTTTCACAGCGGCTTTCGCTCAGTAATGTGTGTTCCAGACTGTATTTTCCCCCATCCTCTCCTGACTCCGGGAGGCAGCGTACAAGGGAACCATCAAACCTCACAAGAAATTTCTGAAGGTGGCAAGAGACGCCAAGAGTGCCCATGGAATGAAGCTGGCCAGGACTGAGCATAAAGGTTGCTCCATCCCTGGAGTTCTTCTAAGCGCGTTTGGACAGGCCGCAGAGCACGTGGGTCTAGTGTCCTTGCCCACGTGATCTTTAAGGTCCCTTCCAACCCCAACCATCCCGTGATTCCATGATAAACAAGAGGAGAAAGAGGCCCTGTTCTCTATCCCCTGCCCGCCTGTATCACATTTGAGGGACCATATTTTGTGCCTCCCCACGGCCGACCAGCCCTGGCTGCTGCCCTGGGAGATGCCCCGCGGCAGCGTGAGGGCTTTGTAAGAACCTGTTATCTGATCTGAGCTCTCTGGCCTTTCCTCTCCGGCAGACAGTCCTTCAAACCCATTCAGGGACGATGAGTCACTAAAGAAGCACTTAAAATCCATCCTGGATGATAAGGTTAGAGCTATGTGTGGTGCATTTCCTGCCCTAGTTTGGAGTTATGCTTGGGCTCTCCGCACTTCCTCGCTTATTCCACCATTCTTTCTCCTTCCAAATTCCCTACCATGCTAAGCTGCAAAACCTCCAGCACTTCAGTGGAGTTTCATCAGGACTCAATGACCACACTGGGGCTTCACTAGGGAGCAGGCAGCAAGGCTGGATCAGGTTTGGGGAGTTACCTGCTTCAAAGAGCAGAAAAACACCGGCGGGAACTTTGATCAATAAAGCTGCTGCAGCGATGCCACCAGCCCAGGAGCAGCTCCTCGCTTGGCTGAACAAAGCAAGTAATCTCACCCACTCCTCGTGTGGCCCCTTCAGACATCCACCATCCTCATGTCCCTCATTTGGACACTCTCTGACAGCTTTATAACTTTCTTGTAACCAAAGGTGCACCCCAGACTCAAGGTGAGGCTGTTCAAGGGCAGTGGATCACCTTTGCCCAGGTAGGTCACCTCCACCCAGGAGAAGGTGACCCCTGTGTCCAAGAGCTGAGCTTGGGTTCATGACAACAGCGTTAAATCCTCATCACTGTCAGGCACCCATCTGACCTGCATCTGTGGCTCACAGCATCCCCCTCTCTATCAGTAGTGTAGGATAAGAAATTTGCCTTACATTAGTGAAATGATTATTCTTAATACTCAGACACTGATCATATTCCTGAGGAAAAGGAATCATAAATCCCTCCTTGTACTGACAGCAACAACCCGCATCCCTAGATAGGAGAGAGGTAATTAAACCTGGTCATTCCAGCCAAAGCCCAGGCAGCATGTTTGTACAAGCCTTGTGGTCAAAGCATGTGCAGGATTTGGCCCTATTTCCCCATTTTCATTAATCACAGGAAAAATTCTCCACTTAGAAACAATGCTAGAGATGTATCTGATAGAGATTTTTTCCTTCTTGGCCACTTCCCACTTGGCAACAGGGATGAAGTTCTGCCTTTGCAAAACATTTTGAAACCTGTTTCTGTTCCAATTCAGAATCACCCACCCCAAAGCTTTCCAGGTTATCTGTAAAAGAAAACCTAGAGAAATGGATGATTTGAAATGTTTCAACTGATAAAGTCAAAATATATTATTTTAACTGTAATTTTGTATTGCATTATAAAGCAGAGTGAAAATGTTAAAAACCACAGAACAAACAGCCATTGGAAATGGGAAATGTTGTTTTGAAATTGAAGAAAGAATGTTTTTGCCCTGGGACCACCTTCCCTTTTCTCCAAAGCTCGACAGAGTTTCACAAAACATTTCAAGTTTGATGTGCTGTGTTTTGGGGGGAGCTGAGCTGTTTCAGCTGGGGAGAGTACGGCGAAACTGCAGGACCAAAGAAAACAGCTGGTATCTTGACATGGCACACCAGTGCCACTGGGACCAATCCCTCCAGCCAGGCTCCAGTGCTGGTTTGGCCTTGATTTTGGTGCTCTTGAGTCCCATTTCAGCTGCTCCAGCTGTGTCTGGAGGAGGCAGAGGTATCCCCACCAGCACGGGAAGGTGGATGCTCCAGGATGAGGAATAGGCAGCCCATGCTGTTCCACTCCTGTAAAAACCCACCTCAAACCCTTCCCCGGTTATAAATAAAGCAGCCACTGACCTCAGAGATTAATCAGTGGGCCGGTGTCTCTGTGTGATGTCACCCCGTGTTTTTCCACAGGCCTGTCAAATTTCAGCCCCGTCTGATCTGCCGATGACAGCCGGGGCTCACGCCTGCCAGACAGCACCGGGCCGGCCGCCGGCGCAGGCGGGAGAAGCCGAGAGTGGAGGCCGGCAGGATTTATGGCCGCTTTCTGCCCGGCATGCTCTCCCGCACACACAATACACAGATGCCTCAGGAGGATGACGGAAACCGGGGCTGCTCGGCGCAGTGCGAGTATTTTTAGGTGTTATTGCACCACTTCTGGCCTTCGGTGACTTTTATGACTAACACAGCTGGATTTGTGGCAATCCATCTGAACCTGGGTGCTCGGGCACATTGAGCTGCTCCAAGAGAAGCGTGTTGGTCTGGTGGGCAAGGAAGGGAGGGATGGAGCCAGGTCCAAGCTGATGCCATGGTGCAGAATGAGTCTCGTGATGGGAAACCAGCTCTTTCCAGTGCACCGCACCTGGCAAACGCCTCCGAGAAGGCACAAAAGCTCCTGGTTGGAAACCCAGGTCTGACATCAGGGTTTTAATTTCGCTATTTGATCTTTACTCCTGCTTGCAGTTGAACCTGCAGCCTGATCACCTTTCCATGTCTACCAGGCAGGAGCTGCTCACCTCCAGCCGGCACCAGTGGGCACACATGGGACGCGAGGATGTCCTCACACCGTCTGTGCCCAGACAGCAACGGAGGCCAAAGGGTTACACACACCACAGGGCTGCAGGGTGAGGCACTGCGTGTCCACACAGCAATTCATCAATAAATCAGAGAAAGAACAAAGCAATTAACATTGGAACCAGGGGACAGAATAACTAAGCACATGCTGTCACTCTGCTAGCAGGGCTGGCTTGTGCCTGTTTGTTTGGCTCCTGTTTCTATGGTGGTGAGAGCCATATCAAAGGCTCAATTCATTGTTCAGGTTATTTGTAGCTATCCAAAATTCATTCTTAACATCTCAGAGCCCCGAGAGATAGCCAGGGGCTAACTGAGGACTGCTCAGCCATTGGGAGCTGTTTACTTCTGGGGGATTATAAAACCTTCCTACCACAGCCAAGCCTTGAAGTCGCCAGGACTCAACATTAACCACACACTCACCTTTGCTGGACCAGGCACAGCTTGCAGAGGGCCCTGGGCTCTCACGGCCCTCATGTCCCAGTGCTGACCCTCAGCAAGGAACCTCTTACCCGCCCCAGAAAAGAACCTGTAACCTGTCTCCAGACAGCTGGAACTGCTCCTGAGCATCCTCCTTGGCACAATCTGAGGAATGTGGGGGTCCAGGGCCACCTCTGCCAGCAGCAGAGCCCCTGCATGGAGCAAGACCACCTGTCTCTAGCCCAGCTCGCTCCTTGGGCTCCACTGGTGCCGCTGTACTGGGCAGTGACAATGTCCAGCACCGTGCCCCCTGCTGTGCTGTGGCTGGAGAGAAAACAAGTTTGATGGAGGCTGTGGTCCCAGCAGCACACAGCCCCTCACTGGTCCCTTCTCCACAAGTTCAGGAGCTTGACTGAGTTGCACTATCCATCCCAAAAGAAGCTCCCAATAACTATGGCCATACCAGGTCTTTGTTTCCTCAGAAAAAGGGTTTCCCATGAGGCGAGCCAGCCTGGCACTGAGGGTTATGCCAGCACAGTGATTTTTCCCCTTAGGTTTCAGGCAGCTGTGATTATGTGAGGCTCCGAGTTATTCCTGGAGCTGCCACGTGAAAGGTGAGCTCCCTAGCAGTGCCCAGCACGGGCGTTTCGGAGGCACAGCAGCAATCCCTCTGCCACCTCCGCTCGCTCTTCACAGCCCCAGCACCTGTGCCTGCACAAACAAAGCAGGAATCCAGTGCCACAGCAGGAGAGAGAGCTGGAGGTCAAGGACAGGCAAGATCATGCTGCCTTCATCTCCATGGAAAGATGGAGAGACTTCTGCAGAGCAGGGGTGGATCTGGTACCCATCCCTGGCTTGCAAACCCTGTCTGATGGTGCCTGGAGCACACTGCAGGCTGCTTGCCACCTGTGAAGCAGCTCTTTGGGACAGGGAATGCTACAGACCAGTCTTGCCCATGCATTTCCTTACCCTGTTCTCTTCCTTAGGCATGACACTGACCATGGACTTCCCTCTGCCGTTCGCCACAGCTCTGTGTGTGACACCAGGCCCTGCAGCAGCTGCCCCAGCCTCCCGGCATGACCAGTCACCACTTTCAGCACCCAGAGCAAGTCTGTGGGGTGACCGACCTGCTAAGAAAATACAGAGCCCGTTCTTTTGAAGTTAATGAATCATGAAAGCCTTTGAAAGCAGAGCCTTGTTTATTTACTCACTACAGCTCATGTGGATGAAGCACCCAGACACCCTGAGTGCTGCTAATTTGAATGGAAGATCAAACACGAGGCTCTGCCCAGCTGAGCTGCAGTTGGAGGAGTGAGAGCTGCCCTGGCCTCCTCCCTGCCCATTGCAGGGAGAGCCTGGTACAGACCCAGGGGACAGTCCTTGGGCTGTGGAGAAGAGCATCAAATAAGTCACCAGAACAGAGAAATTCAGTATCCTGGGTGCAAAGCTCTGGTGCCCAGCCTGAGCATTTCACTTCAACACCAAAATTCAGCTGTGACCCCTTCTGGGGACACCCGTCACCCCCCCCTCCCGGGGCTGCCACTGCTGCCTCTTGCCCTCATCCTGGGTTTCATCCTGAGCCAGAGGTCTCCTGCCCAGCACCACATCACAGCCAAGACCTGCACATTCACATGAACGCCATGCCCGTCACCTCCTCCCTTTCCATCCCCATAAGAGCAGGATACAGAGCACTCAGGCTCCTCTCTTTGTGTGAGAGCAACCCAGTAACAGAGAAAAGCCCACAGAACGGCCAAAGCAGAGCCTCCAGCATGCTGCCCGCTATGATGGGTCCTCTAAACAAATTCACAGCCTTCCACAGTCTATAAATATCAGCCCTTTCAGCGCCACCACTTCAGGGATAAGCTGTAATGCAATATTCTGTGTGGGCTCTTGGACAAAAGGACAGCACCCCACCAGCACCAGCTTTCTGTCACTGCAGTTTTCTGAAGTATAATTGGTTTATAACCGTGTGTGAGCTTCTAGTCCCCATTTCTCCCAGGCTGGGGAAGTCACTCTCTGATCTGAACAGGAATCGGAAGGAAAGAGCAGAATGAGCTGAGCTGGGCGGAGGGGAGGGGGTGGCTGAGGGCTCTGGTAACACAGAAAGGACTTTGGTGGATAATGGGGTTTACAATCCCAGTAAATAATTAGGTATATCAAGAAAGTGCTGCCAATGAGAGGTTACCGAAATGCCTGCTCACCTCCTTGGTGTGGAAGGGCCAACCAGGCAGGGACCGCTTGGGAAAGAGGAAACTCCCAGGTAAGGCTGGTCTTCACCAGCTGCCAGTCAACAGTTTTAGGGCAATGAAGGAAGGAAGGCTGAGAGCCCAGGGCAGCCCATCCACCAGCTCTGCCTGTCCCACAGCCACAGGCGACACAGGCACGTAGAGAAGGGAGAGCCCTCTCCAAACTAGTGCAAAGGGCTGTGTCTGGGCTTGGACACCGATACCAGATGACTGCTCTTACTGTGGCCATCACCATCCCAGGGAGTGGGTGTCCACTGTGTCCCTGTGCGCCAGAGCGCTGCCTGCAGGTCCCCGGGCACCTGCGAGGTCTGCACCGCCTCCGCTCCATTGCTGGGACCCTCCGGGCGGCCCCGCACTGGAGCCGCCAGCTCCCGGCAAGCCGATCCCCGTGAGCTACCCTCTCCTGCCCGCACCGGGGCCGCGGGCGCTTCGACGGGTGGACACGGCTGCCGGCGGGGCGCGGAGCCCCGCGGAACGCGGCTCACCCTGAGGTTTCCCACCCTGCAGTGACACCTGGCGGGGGCGAGCTCGGGCGGAGCCGGCCCCGACCCCGCATCCCGCATCCCGCCGCGCCGCTGAGCCCCTTCCCCGGGCGGGGCCCGACGGGGCGGCCACCACCGGCGGCTCCGCGCT
>VZRN01004720.1:299046-317410 GCA_013397935.1 Dasyornis broadbenti | reverse complement strand
GGAAGGAAGGAAGGAAGGAAGGAAGGAAGGAAGGAAGGAAGGAAGGAAGGAGAAGTTGGATTATTTCCATTATTGAGGAGGCAAGAGAAAGAGAAGCTTATTAGAGCTGAGGAGTGGGTGCATGGAATAATGTGGCTGGAAAAAAAAGAGAAACGGAGTAGTCACAGCATCATCTGCCCAGAGATGGGCAGTTCTGGTAACACACGTGGATGCTGCCTGAAGGGTGAAAATTCTTTCTTTAGGAGGAGTGTAGCAACCACCAATTTCCCTTGCTGTCGTACCCCACTGCTCCCCACAACGGCTCCGCCGTGGTCTGCCCTCATTCCAAGCGCGTGTCGCTTCCCAGCAAGCGGGAGGAAAACCAGCCACGTTTTAAGCCTCAGTAGCTGTGGCTTGTTTAGAGGAAGCTAGATTTAGCTCCCGCAGCAGTTTGTGTTCTCAGCTTGCAGGCTGATCCGTGGCTGGCAGCTTGAGGGGAGAGGAGAGCAGGGCAGCCCTGGGGTGCTGGGGTTGTCTGGGGCTGGGCAGGCCCCCCCCACAGCCCCACAGCCCCACAGCCACAGTGCAGCCAGGCACGATGCCTTTGGACATTTCTGCCAAGCAGAATAGGTCCCAAGAACCTCTTAAATATATGACTTTTAAAACAAAAACAATCAGAAATGGAATATATTAAACTGTTAAGATTCACACTTTCAACCGAACTTTCTCTTCTGGAAAGCAGAACATTCCTAAGAAAAGCCTAAATTGAACTGAGCAATGTTGTGCTGGATGTGTCAGTCCTGATAAAATAGCATGTTTAGATGAAATTGTGTTTTACTGAAAATGGTTTCAACCAGCTGTGGTTTGGGAAAAAGTTATTCAGTGATTTGCATAGGTTTCCAAGCACATCTTTAACACCACTGATATTACAGTAAATACATTTGGTGGTGCATCATCATTCCTTATTTTAATTGTTATTGCCAAATTCTTCAAGGGATTCACACACAATAAACTTGTGGAACTAGAGGAAATACTTCGCATTTTCAAAGTCAACTTTTTAAGTAGTTTAATAGGAAAACTGGGTCCCCTCTGATCACAGTACATGGAAAGGAAATATCAAACAAATGTTTCTTCTAAACAATTGCAAATTATTAATATTCAGTGACATCAGGCATGGCCCAACCGCCAGGAATTGGTGAACTTTGGCGTCCAAAAGAACAACCGTGGGTGTGCGTGTGTGAATGTGCACGTGCTTGGAGCACGGGCAGAGGGGAGGGCTGGGGACAGTGTGGTTTTGGCCTGTGTGGTTGTGGCCAGGCTTCGGGGCCACCGTGACTAACAGTGGCAGTGGGATGGCCATGGCTGTTGGGAGCAGCACCCTTGCATAAATGCTTCCAAATGCTAAAGTGTTACTTAGCAACAAAATACCAGCTGAAACACAGACAGAAATTAAGAAGGAATGCAACGGGAAAATCCCTAAATCCCGTTTACACTTGCGTGCACTCGGGTAGGGAGAACAGCATCATCTGGGGGATGGTGGTTGCCAGGGCTGTACCCCGCGCTGCGAGAGGCTGTCGGGCCCCAAAAGCGGCCTCTGAAATTCCTTTGGAAAGATTTGGGAGATTAGACAAATGTTGCTTATAAACATAAACTGTGCAATAAACAAACTTGGTGTAAATAACTAAGTAGAGTTTACTTGCTATTGAGAGCCTGGCGAGCTGTTCTGGTGTGGAAAGCCATTCTAAAATTCAAGGTTTGGTTAAAGAAAAATGTACACAAAGCCCTGCACACCCCCTGCATCCCACCCTCACACACACCCACTCTCCTGCAAGCCACAGGGACGCCCCCCAGCTCTCCAGCACACCAAATCCGTGTTAGCTAACTTGTTTATTGCTAACCACAGCCCTTGGAAACTACAAATATTTAATTTCATCTGGCATTGGAACAGATGGGAGGCATCAGGCTCCCAAAGAGATAAAACAAATCTGTGGAAGGAAGAGGATCGCAAGTTTGGGTGTGGATTGGAGAGCGTGTGGGAGCCTGGCAACCACGTGGGTCTGCCCATGGCATTGGCAGGATATGGGGGTTCCAAGAGAGCTGCTGCATCCTGGAATGTGATGCCCAGATGGGAATTTTGAGGGATGACCAGTCCAGAGTCTGGCAGCCATCGTGGTCCAGCTCCCTTCCTTGGCCAGGGAAGGAGGAGAGTGCTCATGGCCTTGGAAAACATAGCAAGGGCAAATCATGAAGCAGAAGTGCCCACGGCTCCTTCTGGGCTAGAGCAACCCCTGGACGTGGTGTCGGGCACTGGCCAAGGGTTAGGCAAGGACACCCCCACTGCAGATGGAGAAGGGGACGTTCCCACCGTAATGGGATGTTGGGGGGAGCTGTGCTCCCGCTGACGTTCTCCAAGATTTGCCGTGTATTTCCATTGTGGCACCAGTGCTGTTCGTGGTCCAGGTACAGTGGCTGGGCACAAGGAGTGATGAAAAATGGAGCCACACATCTGTGTGGATACAGGATATAGGAGAAAGAGGCTCATTTAAACAGGCATCATGTTGAGGTGTGTGGGAGGGGAAATAGCATAAATAGGAATGTTTGAAATTAAGCCAAGGGAAAGACAGCTGCATGGAGGAGCTGCACAGCCTGCCGTGTAACACTCTGGGGCGCGGGGGTGCCGCTCCTCCCCTCCGTGCCAGTCTCAGCAGGGCAGAGCCACAGCAGCCCCCAGAGGGCTTTGCTAGTACAGGGTCTCGCAGGCTGCGTGGGCGCTCCAAGGGCTGTGTTTCCATAGCTGTGATGCCATCCTGTGCCGTGGATGAACCATTCCCTCTGCCACCAGTGCCCCCGCTGTAGTGCAGCTCCTCACCCATTCAGTCTTGGCACTGTAGCAGGCAAGATACAGAATTAAAGAAACACAGAATGGGTTGGAAGGGACCTTAAATCCTAGTTCCACCCCCTCTGCCACGGGCAGGGACAGGGGACAAGGTACCAGGAGGGGAAGTTGCCACCTCAAAGGGGAGGGGACGTGCAGCACTTGGGACATGGAGATCTCCGGGGTGTTCGCCCCGGCTGTTGGTTGTTGTTGCAGAGCACTTTGCATGGCAATAAAAGCAGGAGGTCAGTGACCAGGAAGTCTTTATCTCAAGGCGCTCTGCAGCTCCGGCTGTCCAGGCAGCCGTGCTGTGAAAAATAAGTTTTAAAGTAATGTCAGACTGATGGAGAATGAACCCCATGGCCTTTGCAGCAGCCCTGGTGTTCTCAGTTGGGATGCATGGAACAGATGGGTTCTCTCAGTCACTCTGAGCCACTATAATAATCCTAACTGTGCTGCGTAGTCAATTTTTCATTAGGGTCACTTTCACCTATAGGAAATCTTTCTTAGAAAGAAATGCAGAAGGAAAAAAAATCCTTCTGCTTTTCCAAACTCATTAGCTTTTCCTAATACCGACAAGTGATTTCAGCAGTGCCATGAGGAGATCTGTGCTGGGCCAGATCCCATGGAAACACACAGCCTCTGCTCAGAGCAGCTCACACCCAACACACAGGATGTGCCATGGAAAAGAGAACTGTACACCCAGCTTTACTACCAGAGACTGTCTTGCCTCCCCACCTCTTAGAAAAGGACGTTGAGATTTGGGGAGAAAAAAATTTATTCTTAAGGGTAAAGCATATTTTTTATGAGCAATTACTTTGTATTCATGCATCACCAACGATGTCCCTGAGGCACAGCTTTCACCCAGCACTGAGCAAAGTTTTCAGACCTCAATTTCCAGGTCACTCTCATGCAAGATGCCAGCAGCAAACCCTCCCACATCCACGCAGGTGATAACAGAGCACGGCACCTATCTGCTCCATCTCCCCAGGACCGCAGTGTTTCAGTCCTCCCCACAGAAACTGCATCCCAGTGACTGCACTGGGGTGCAGGAAAACCACAGAGAGGGGACTCTGACCAGGGTCTGAAGGCAGACGATTGTTAAAAGGGGGATGCACAAGAAAGAGAATGGTGCAGAAAATGAATCGTATGTCCCTTGAGTGGCGCTGGTAGTGGCTCAGCATTATGATATTAAAAATTATTGAAGTGAGACTAACGCTCTCAACATGCAGAGTAGTGGCTCTAAGTGAGGAAATTAGGACTATTAATCATTCCAAGGCGTTAACAATTCCAGCAGGCCAGGATGGCCCTGTTCCCAGTGGGGCTTAATAAAATACCCAGGGTTTGTAATACTAAAATAATATCTCAGATGTCTGTAGCACCTTGCAACCCAAAGTGCTTGGCAGTTGGCTATAAATTGTCTACTACAGCAGGGAGGGCAGGGGAAGGAAGGTGCAGCATCCTTGGGAAGTATGCAAAGAACTCGAGGAGGTGAAATGCTGCCAGGCATGATGGAATTTGCTCTTTTAGCAGGCAAAGAGGCAGGGATGTTGGATTTGATCCTATCTGCACGAGGTGTCTGCCTAGGGCTTTCCAGCCTCCCACTAAAATACAGATTTTGTGAGGACTCAATGGGATGGAAGAGACCAGAAGCCAGGATTCTTTGGCTCCCAAGTTGATCCTTCAGGACTGTCAAAGCTGTTCCAGAGCAATGGGGAGGTGAATCACTTTTCCCAAGGAATGGTCTCCAACAGTCTCTGATGCCACCAGGAAGCCAGATCATGTTCTCATCTCAGCTTCAGAGCTCTTTTCAGACCTCAGGAGCCGAGACTGTCCAGAACCCCCAGAAGCAGCTGCCGTGGCTGGGGGTCCAGGGATTTCAGGTGTCCAGGTTGCCTTAGCCCAGCTGAGCACACCCTGCTCTTGGTAGGGAGCAGCTGTGCCAGGAAAGGCAAATTCTCCAGCTGAAAACCTGGGATGTCAGAGCCAAGCTTGTTGCCGTTGCCAAGATCCTTTGGGTTGGAGGAGCATCCCTTGACCTCAAAGCCATCGCGGTGACCAGGCTCACGGCGCTGTGTCTGGCCAGAGCTCCTCCTGGGTCGGGCTGTGGAAGGGGGTTAGCACAGCCTGCACGCTACCAAGTAAATAGATGCGTCTGCCTCTGATTTGCATGTTTATCTTAGAAGCAATTTGGGTTTCTCCTTGTTTACAAGAGCCAAAGTCAGCAGACTCTCCACAAGAACAACAACTGGAAGCCAGCGCGTGACGGCTGTCTCCTGTTCCTCGTGCATCGGCACTCACGGGATGTTGGGAAGAGCTTGCTGCAGCCACGCCTCTGGACCCATCCCTGCAACTTGCAGGGAGGAGGAAGGCTGGGGAGGAGAGAGGAGGGCTTGACCTCACAGGCTCCAAAAGCACCTGCCCTTGGAATGAAGCCTCCATCCTCTGCTGTTTCTGCTGCCTCGCAAGAAGCAAGGAAGGGAGGGCGGGAGATCCAGTGTGTCCCACAGCACGGCTCCCCACACCCAGTTCCTGGCAGCAAGACCCTGGGACAAAATAGGAAATGCACCCAGCTCAGAATTGCACACTGATTGGCAAAAAGTGACGCTGCAGCATCATGCAGTCAAAGGTGGTCGGAGGGATTGTCCAGCCCCTCACCCAAGCTGGGCAAACAGCTCTGCACTTGGCAAAGGATGATGCCAGGGCTTTATGCACCCTCAGGAGGCAGCAGCACATGGAATCCTTTTGGACAGGGTGAGGGATTGTTATCCCCACATGCACTTAATTATCCACTCCCTCCTTCCCTCACTCCCTCCCAGCTCCTCCTCACTACAGGCTGCCCAGCTCCTGCTTCTGCCTCTCTCCTCCCAGCCACGAAGTCCAGGCCTGAGCAGCCTCCAGCATCAGGAGAAGTTATCTCTCACTTTTCTGAACTCAGGGCTTGGGTTTTGTGGGTTTTTTTCAGCTGGAAAAATGCAGATTCCCCCAGAGTACAGTGTTGCCCAGAAATGTGCCACTTTCAGCACAGCTTCATTCTTTTGGAAATGAAGTTCTGATAAGGCAGCTGGGGACTTCTCAGAACATCCATTGTCTTTCCCATTGCAGTGTTTTTAAAATGTCACAGATTTTGAGAAAAAAAATTGGAAGGGATGCTTTTATCTATCCAAAACAAATGTTTGGGTTTTTTCCCTCTCAAAACTCTGCTTGGCAGACTCTTCTGATGTTCCCCATCTCTCTCCATTTCAGAGCAACTGAACCCAACTGGAGCATTTCTCACCAAGTGGAAGCTTTCGGCTTTCCCTTTACTTTGTGTTAGATTTCAGTAGACAAACTCTGATGGAATCCTATAGGTACCATTGTAAATCTGCTGCCACAGGCCAGAGGCAAAGGGAGATGCTGCCACTGACTCTGGTGGCTCTGGGATGCACATGGTGAGGTGCTCCCACAGTGGCTGGTGGCCTTCGCTCTGCTTTCCTCTCACTTTCTCCTGCTGATAATGTTTGCTCTGATCTGGGTGTTTGGCAGGAGAATTAAGGAGAAGTAATTAACTTTCAGTGTGAAAAAGGGAGTGCCTAGTGTTTATCTTGTCTGGAGGGTTTCTCTTGATCTCGGTCTCCCAGGGGATGGTGTTAGTGCTTAATCCATCACTCTCCAGTCTGGGAGGCAACTGCTCTGTCCCATCCCACTTGCAGCCCACAGCTGTGACTGGACACCAGTGCCCCAGCTCAGCAGCACTGGCATCGGGCAAGGCATTGGGTCCGCACAAGGTCCTTGGTGAGGTGGCCCATCTCAGAACATTTTACGTTTTCCAGCTTCCCAAGCATCGCTTTCCTCCAGCAAAGAGGAGCTTTGGCTGCTTCTGAACTTCCATCCTGCAACCTGCTGCCTCCCAGCACCTCATGGCTGCTCTTGCCAGCACAGGCAGGGATACGCCAGCCATCCCCATCCCTGCTGGGCAGAATCAATTTAAAGCTGGGGACCTAGCCTTGCTTCCCAGAGGAATTCTGCAGCCCCACTCGAGGCCGCTGTGCCATCATCCAGCTGGTGGGATGCTCCTCTGCTCTGCCCAACTCCCCATGGGAAGGAACAGGCTGCTCTCACAGCCTGGCATGAGCAAGGCAGTGAAACATCCACAGTCGGCAGTGCTTGAGGAGCTCCTGTTGGCTTTTCTTTCCCAAACAGCTTCTGCCACTTCGCTGTTCCTCTGCTTCAGGATGAAAGGCTGGTGAGCATGCTTGTGACAATAATGCTTGCTGCCCCTTGGAGTCTGGGCTTGTAAAGCCGTGGGGAGCTGGGTTTATTATCCTCAGCTCCAGCCCGAGATGACCTTGTGCTTCTGCCAGCATTTAAACAAAATATTTTTAAAAAGGGAACAGATCCCATTGCTTTTTGTGCTTCCAGGGCTTTCCTTAGCCTGGGATCTCTCTCTGGGGTGGATAAAAGTGAGAGAACATGGCCAGAGAGAGACAATGAAATATTGTCCAAGCTTATTGCTTTTTATTATTATTGAAGGAAGGTTTTTGCTTCCAGTTTGGGGGCTAGAAAAAATCTGAATATCACCCAAACCTCATCCCTTCCAGCCAGTATCCCAGCTCCGTGCTCTGCGGCAAAAGTCATCCTCAAGCACAAGTAGCCAGAGGGGCGAGTGGGTGGTGCAGGCAGGAGCTAACCGGGATGGAAAATTCCATGTTGCTGCCATTGTCCGGGATGGTGTGAGAGTGCGGGGCAGAGCTCAGGGCCCTCCCCCGTGGCTGTGGAAAGCTGCCCGTGGGGCTGAGCCAGGCTCTGGCAGGCTGCTGCTTGTGTGTTGTCTTTCTGCTCTGAGTTCCTGCTCTCTCCCCACTGCTACAGGGAGGGGACTGGGATACAGGCAAGATAGGAGCCACAGCATAGTTCTGCAAGTTATGCAGCTGCAGGGCATGAGAATAAATGTTCAGGAGATGCACAGAAAGGAATTGACAGCTGGGGGGTAACAGTGGCAGTGAGGAGGGCAGCACCAAGAGGTGAAGCCTGCTCTTCTTCCTCCCTCACCTGTGCATGGCACAGGTGTCTGTGCCATGGACATTCCCGAAGAATGCAGGGAGGAGACAGGACAGAGACTGCACGAGCCATGCTGGGCTCAGCTGGGCTCCATCCTGCTGTGCTCAGCAGGGCTGGGTGACAGCGCGGGGCTGGGATGTTGGGAAGAGGATGGGAGGGAGGTTTTGCACATCAGCAAGTTTCTCTGCTGCTGCCCCGGGAGCTGACAGAGCCCAGGCTTATGGGACACATCCCATGACTCACAGCACCCAGAGCTGACTGTCTGCAGGGGAGACAGGCTCCACAGACTCCCTGCCCCTTCCTGCAGTGATGCACACACTAAGAAAAGCTCTGCTTGCCCTCAGCTGGTGCGCCTCTGGATTATTTTATCAAACACAAAGGCTGTGATGGCTCAGCAGAACCCTGCTCCTGCCCCCTCTCCCTGTGTCCTGCCTGTGTGAACCACAGCCCCAGGCAGGTCTTGACATGTGCCTCACAGCTCACCCATGCCGAGGGGGTGCTGCAAGGCAGGTACATTGCTGTGTAGAGACACCCTGGGCAGAGCCTGGAGCAGCTCTGACACAGCTGAAAACAAAAGAGGAAAAGCTGAACTTCAATATAAGACCCAGAAAGCAGGGTGAGGACCTGGAGTCACTTGGTTTGTTCAGCTAGAGGAGACTGAGGTCAGACCTCACTGGGGTCCGCAACTTCCTCCTGAGAGGCAGCTCTGATCTCTGCTCTCTGTGACCAGGGATAGGACCTGAGACAATATCTGGAGTTCTGTCAGGGGAGGTTTAGGCTGGATACAGGGAAAAGGCTTTTCCCCCAGAGACTGCTCAGGCACGGAACAGGCTCCCCTGGGCAGTGGCCATGGCACCAAGGCTGCCAGAGCTCAAAGATTGTTCAGACAATACTCTCAGGCACAGGGTGAGATTTGAGGGAGTCCTGTGTGGGTCCAGGAGTAGGACTCGATGATCCTTGTGGGTCCCTTCCCACTCGGGATGTTCAGTGATCCTTTGACCCCTCTCTGCAGGCAGGGCAGTAATGTGGCACCATTCTCTCTCGCAGGTACATCGGGGCGCTGGGTGCGAGGGTGATCTGTGATAACATCCCCGGGCTGGTGAACAAGCAGCGACAGCTGTGCCAGAGGTATCCTGATATCATGCAGTCGGTTGGGGAGGGAGCCAAGGAGTGGATACGGGAGTGCCAGCACCAATTCCGGCACCACCGCTGGAACTGCAGCACCCTGGACCGGGACCACACTGTCTTTGGACGGGTCATGCTGCGAAGTAGGTTCTGCCCTGTCCCCTTTCCACCACCATGTGCCTTGTCCTCCTGGGAGAATCTCTCCTCTCACTGGGCTGCTGTGCCCGGTGGCTTGGGTTACTCCCTTAGGAGAGCTTTGCCTTTCCTTGTGAATTAATCAAATAGTAATGGGAGCAGAGCACTGAGTTTGGAATAGCTGCACCAGATGAGATGGAGCAGGGGGAGCACTGGGGGAGAAGAGGGAAGGAGGAGACACCTCCGGAGAACAGGCTTATATGTAAACAGTAATGGGATATATAAATATTTGGAGAGCGGGGTTGGCCAGGACTCAGCAGTTCACGTGGGAACTGGCTGTTCCCTCGCATGGCAAGGGAGGCAAGGCAGAGATGCAGCTCCAGACCTCGCTTTGGGCTCCAAGGTGAAGGAGGACCATGCCCACAGAGCAGGTGCCAGCCCTGCACAAAGGGCTGGGCATGGCCCTGCGCAGGAGGGACCTTCCCACTCCAGGTGAGGGACAGAAACAACACGAGCAGAGATGTACCCAAGGAACAAAGAGGAAAAGCACAATGGGGACAGGATGGGGCAGGCAGTTCCAGAGCAGGAGCAGCACCATGGGCTCCAGCTGCCCCAGGAGCGCTCTGGTAGCGAACGGGCCCTGGGAGCCAGCGCCAGCCCCAGCACAGGCAGCAGCACTGCAGGACAGATGCTGCTGCATCCCGTGACATGCTGGGAGCATCCAGCCATGTGGCCTTCAAATCAAAAGCGGCTGGAGAAGTCTTCCCACTCGCAGCTCATATGGAGGACACATGAGCGCCACGGAGGGAGCCAGGGAATGGGGGGCTTGCTCTCAGCTGGCAGGGGGATGGGGCAGCTGCCCATGGGGTGGACAAGCAGCAGAGCCACAAGTCAAGATGCCCAACAAGAACATGACTGGAGGGAAGAGGACTGGAATGCTGAATGCAGCATTCACCCTGCCGTGCTGCAGCCTGCCTGCTCAGTCTCTCCATTTCCATCAAGGCACCTTTTCTAATGTTCACATCCTCTCCTGGCAAAGGAAGGGGAATAATGAAAGCTCCTTGCCACAGCCCCATCCTGTGAAGCCCAAAGAGAACTCTGCTGCCTTTGAAGTTGCTTTCAAAGGCTCTCAAAATGAAGACGAACATGGTTTTGATTTGCAGCTTCTTTTACAGCATTATAAAAACAGCTGCGAACTTGAACCAGAGACATAAAATAGCAGGCAGCAAGCTGTGCCGCGCGGGGAGAGCTGAGAGCTCTCTGGCTGGAGCTGGCGCCATCTCCATGCTCTGCATCGCGCCGGGAGAGAGGGAAGTGGCCGTGGCTGAAGGGTGCTGGCAGGTCTTGCAGGCTCAGCACCCATGGGCATATCCCCTGAGCATTTCACTTAGTCTGAAGGGCTCCAGGCAAGGAGCTGGACACTGTGGTCAGCAGAGATTGTTGGGCTTAGCTTACCCACATACAGGATAGTCTTGCTCCTGATGTCCTGGTCCTCCATGGGCTGCAGGCACCGGGCACGCTCACTCCGCATCCCTCCGTTTCTCTCCCTGTGGCAGGCAGCAGGGAGGCCGCCTTTGTCTATGCCATCTCCTCGGCCGGGGTGGTCTATGCCATCACGCGGGCGTGCAGCCAGGGAGACCTCAAGGTCTGCAGCTGTGACCCACTCAAGAGGGGCCGCTCCAAGGACGAGCGCGGGGAGTTCGACTGGGGCGGCTGCAGCGACAACATCAACTATGGGATCCGCTTTGCCAAAGCCTTTGTGGATGCCAAGGAGAAGAAAGTGAAGGACGCCCGGGCACTGATGAACCTGCACAACAACCGCTGCGGGAGGATGGTGAGTGCAGCCCCTGCAGTGGAGCCCAGCACTTGCCCATCCCGCTGGGACCTTCTGTAGGGGATTGGGCAGCGGGAACAGCTTGGGCACAGAAACAGGAACCTGGGCATCTTTGGAGGGCAGGTGCTGCTGTGGATGAGGGCTGGATGCTGCCCTGCCTTCCCAGTGCTCCCTTGCACACTTTGCCCTGGGGAACGGCCCCATCAGGATGGCAGTACCCCGCTTACCTTTGCCTCCTGTGTCCTTGCTGATGTTGGCATCAGTGACCTCCATTCACAGCCCCCCTCTCCTATTAGGAGCCCCATCCCACACAGCCAAGGGCTGATAAGCTGCATCAGGAATGAGTAGACACTGGTGCAATACCTGATGCCCAGGGTGACCACTGCTCATAATGCATCCCTCTTCCCACAGGCTGTGAAGCGCTTCCTGAAGCTAGAGTGCAAATGCCATGGGGTCAGCGGCTCCTGCACACTAAGGACTTGTTGGCTGGCAATGTCAGATTTTCGAAAAACAGGGGATTACCTGAGGAAGAAATACAATGGGGCCATCCAGGTGACGATGAATCAGGATGGCACTGGCTTCACAGTGGCCAACAAGAACTTCAGGAAGCCCACAAAAACAGATCTGGTGTATTTTGAGAACTCACCTGATTACTGCGTGATGGACAAGTCAGCAGGTAAAACCCAGAGCTCTAGTCACTGCCCGAAAACATCTCTGCCTCCCCTCCCAACTGGCCAGCAGCTCCCAGGTGGCTCAGCCTGGGGCTCAGCTCCCCCACTCAACCCCAGTCTTCGGAGAGGGGGTTACCCAGACCCAGGGTCCCCACAGCATCCGACACCTGCACAGGCAGGACTAGATTTGTCCAAAATCCCCAGGCTTTACACCAAAGCCCCAAACCCCTCAGGCTTCTTGTAATGACAGAAGCAGAGTGTATCCTCAGAACCCATCTCCCGCAGAGCAAAGATCCCTTGAACAGGCAACAAAGAGCCTGTTCCATACACAGGCTGCTGGCTGCTCCTCTGAACACAGCCCAAGGTTGGGATGAGAGTGGGGAAGGGGCATCAAGGCTGCAGGACTGCTGCAGAGATGATCAATGGTTTCTCAGCCTGGAGTATTCCCAGGTCAGTTCACGGCAGCCATGGGAGTTTGGTGGGGAAGACAGCCACGTGCTGCCACCCTTAGCCTGAGCAGAGGGGGCAGTCCGAGCTTTGCCAGCTGTAAAGTCTGGCTCGGTGGGCACATGCTGCTCCAGGGTCCCCCAGGCGCAAGGGGGCTGTACAGTGCCCGTCCCTGTCCCCCACTGCTCTTAAGCTCTGGCAGCAGCAAACAGAGGCTCTAGCAGCGGGCATGGGAAGGAGCCATGCAGAGGATCACAGAACCCAAAAATGGTTTGGGTTGGAAGGGATCTGACAGATGATCTGATTCTAACCCTCCATCATGGGCAAAGACACCAAAAGCTGCATTCCTGGCCAGGCTTGCTGCATCCCTTGTCCATTAAGCACAGCAAGTGCAGGCTTCAAAGTGCTGCCTTTGGAGATCCCGCAGCAACACGTGCTGTGACAGGAACAATGGGATCTCCCCACTAAAGCAGTCCCACCAAGGTCCCCACTGCAGACAGAGATGCCCAGTCTCACCAGCAGCCCCCACAGGTGGGTGGGTAGGGAAGTGTTGGAACATGATGGAGAACACCCTGACCTGCTCTCGCTTCCTACCCCAGGTTCCCTGGGCACAGCCGGCAGGGTGTGCAACAAGGTGTCCCGCGGGACGGACGGCTGCGAGGTGATGTGCTGCGGGCGGGGGTACGACACCACGCGCGTCACCCGCATCACCAAGTGCGAGTGCAAGTTCCACTGGTGCTGCGCTGTGCGCTGCAAGGAGTGTGAGGACACTGTGGATGTGCACACGTGTAAAGCACCCAAACGGGCCGAGTGGTTGGACCAGACCTGACGAGACGGGAGCCCCAAAGGAAGAGTCCACTGCCAACCTCTTGCAAGTATTTTTTAAGCCACTGTGCCCTGAGGGCCATGACATTCTGGGAGCTGTAGTTCAACTGCATGGCTTTTATTTAATTAATTCTGCGAAGCACTAAGGAAAGGACTACAGTTCCCAGGAGGTACTGTGAGCCCTTCCAATTTGCTCAGCAAAACTAATCCCTGACCTAGGAGGAGGCTGAAATCCTTGCTTTAACTGTGAACCTGCAAGGGTTCTCTTCACAAAGGGACGGTGCAACCAATATGGAGTCGGAGGACTGACTGTCAGGATGTGATGGCTGAGGAATCCTACACCTCCTCAGAGAATCTACGTTACAGTAAAGCTTCACCAGTAAAAAACACTAGTTCAGAATAATCCATTCTTGCGAAAGCATTCTTGCTTTTCCTTTTTTGCAAAGCCAGAGGAAGGGTGTTGTGAATCCACAAGACAGTTCTATAATACCTCTTTCCCTTGAGCAGACCTGGCACATCGCTGACCCCACTGAGCAAGAGCCACCTCTGCATAAGGCTTGTCCCTGTGTCCCCAGCACAAGGAACAAATGGAGCTGTAACTTGGAACTGAACCCTGAAAGGCTGCACAGAGACAAAGGCCACCTCTAAATGGCGGACACACAGGGCTTGAGAGCAAATGAAACCTGTGAACTTACTGGTAGGTTCTGAAGCCAACAATACAACAGCATCTCTGTACAACTCACGTGTATGTTGTGTATACTGCTTATTATTTTAAGTCAAAATTCATTATAAACCTGTATCAGAAAATGATGTCCTTTGCTTATTGAATTCCTACAGATCCAGCTGGGCACTTCCCCAGAGCAGGAACTAGTCTGCAGTGTTTCTCTTCCCCACTCTCTGCAGCTCCCACTGTCCCTAAAGCTTCCCACAGAGTTGAGTTTGGCATCCACAGCATCCAAAGGAATCCTTCCTCAGCAGCATCAGGACATGTGGATGCCCCATCCCTGAAAGTGTTCAAGGCCAGGCTGGGCAGGGCTTGGAGCAACCTGGTCTAGTGGAAGGTGTCTCTGCCCACGGCAGGGGAAAGAACAAGATAAGCCTTAAAGTTCTTTACCACCCAAACCACTTCATGGTTCCATAGCATTGAGTCAAGCAGGAGATTCTAGATAAATTTCCAAATCTTTCCCATTAAAAAAACCCCAAACACTCAAAACATAATCAACTAAAATTGAAGCTGATGAGAGGAGGGGCAGGCAGCTGCAGAGCTGCTGGTAGGTAAGTTAGAGACATCCACCCCTCTCACCTCTACAAATTTCCTCTTTTCTCCACCAATTTGAAAAAGCAGAGACTACAAAGATGTTTTATTCAGTGTACAGATATTTTATAGAGACTGGTCAAAAGGTTGCAGTCCACAAAAACAGATGTAACATACAACAGTTGAACCCGGAAACTAAATTGACCCAGGTGAAAAAGAAAACTTACCTTAATCATTGCAATTCCTGAGGCTGAGGGTGCTTCTGCAGTTCCTCCACCAGAGGCTGTGCCTTCTCCCTGAGCCAGGAAAAATGGGGTTCAGTTTCCTAATAGTGCTTGGTGTCGTGCTGATGGGCAAGCAAGGATGTTTCACACGCAGGGGAAGTTTTCATGGGAGTTCCAAATTTACAACAATGGGAAAGGTCAAGTCAACAGGGACACTCACGTGCAAGTATTTTTTGCTGGGGTGTGTTTTACTGCTGCCAGAGGGGCTGCCAGGGGTCTCGAAGGAGCTGGGGTTTTCTCCTGGAAGCAGCGAGGTGTGTGAGGGAGCTGAGCAGGCTACCAGAGCAAAGTCTGAAGGAAGGTCAAAGGAGCAGGATGGGATTAAGGCAAAGAAGATTATTCTGGTCCTAAGGCACCCATCAGCTACTGCACCAAGAGCGTCACCAAACAGGGATTTTATGCAATGACCCTAGGAAATAATAGTTTAAATGGGGAGAAAAAAACACTTTGAAACCTGCTTTGATGGGGGGAACTATTCAAAGAATTAAAAGAGCCTGCCATGGGCTGGATTAAGCACCTTCCTGCATGCCAGACCCCCAAGAGTGCTCATGCAGGAAAAGGGTTTTCAGCAGAGCTGCTGCAAAGCCACAGACAAGCCAAAAGGTGACATTTTAATGGAGCTCTTAAGAGAATTACAGGAATCCCACCTCCCACTGTCTAACCTGTTTCTTACAGAATTAAACCAATCCCTTGACAGCACAAGAGGGGTGGGCAGCACCTTCTCTGCTCTTGTATTTAAGCTGGTGTTTACCCAGGAGGCTTCTGGACACCTCCAGGTCCTTCTAAGCCCTCTGCATTTCAGGGAGAGACAATTTTCCCATCCTGGCTGTACCAAGGAATGCTGGCAGGTGAGCGGGAGGTCTGAGCCAGGCCAAAGGCATCCCAAACTAGCACAGCATCAGTCAGCACAGGCTAATCGACCACGAAGAGCCTCTCATTTATCTTCATTACTGCTCCACCTACCAGCAATTTACAACAGCCCTGAAAAAAATGTTGCCCCCTCAGCCATCAATCCAAGCCTCCCTCTCTGGGCAGGACACGCTCTCGGGGCTGGGAGGGACCCAGTGCCTGGGGACCCAGGGTCAGGACCCCCGGGAGGTGTCTGTTGCAGATCTGTGGGCCCACCTGATGAATGACACCTTCATCAATGGCTGCTGCGAAAATATATCCTCCCCTCAAATTCAGATGTTCATATTTTAAAACGAAGAGGGAAACTCCTGAGGACAGGAGTTGGGGTTCTCGGGTTTATTGGCTTCCTCCCTTTCCCATTTCATCACTGAGATGCTGAAACTGGATGTCTCCAGTGCTCTGTCAAGTAACCACAGCTGAGATAGGAACCCTCCCCAGCCCTTGCCAGGTCCAACTGTGCAGCTCCATTCCTCTGTCACAGGAGTACATAAGAAGAGTAGAAATACTAGGAATCAAGTGCAAGTGCTACTGAAGCACCTGAAGAAGCAGTCACGGAGACAGCCCATCGATCTGACAGAATAAGTGACAGTTTCTTCTCCAAAGGACTATACAAGACTACACTCATTAACAAGCAATTAGTAAAAACCCACAGAATTGGGATAGAAATACACTGGTCAGCCAGAGCAAACTCCCAGTGCTTGTGCAAGACAAGTTGCCTTGTGGCAGACTGTGGGCGGAAGGAAATTCAGACTGGACAGTGCCTTCCTGCAGATGAGCCCCACAGAAGCTCCCCTCAGCACTCTCATCCTTGACAAGCAGCTGTTTTCCATCTCAAAACATTTCTGAAGGCTGCGGTATCATCAGGCAATACTCAGTCCCTCTCACAAGCCCCTCTTAAATAACCTGCCTAAAATGTACAGGGAGCCTTTTATGCCAGACCATCTTCTAATTATCCTGCAGTCAGAAGCATGTCTGAACTCAAGGATAAGGAGCAGACTCAATTGCTTAATGAGCCTCTGAATATATTACCTTCTCTGACAAAGCTGGACAGGACACATAGGAGGAGGTAGAAGGGACTGGAAACATGAGATCACGTGCAGGGCCAGGAATTGGACTTTGACATACAAATGTTCGTTGTGAGTCTCTTCCACAGTCCAGAAGATTCTGTGATTCTGATTTTCTCTACACAAGTGAGAACAGCCCAGGTGACACCACCATTTTTGGGGGTGGAGGTAATGGTAAGGTCCGTAAGTTCATGAGCTCAGCAACACAGGTGAATACATTGCCAAGCAACATCCCAATCCCAGCACCCCCTTGTCTCCCCATGGGCCTCTTCTGTTCTCCATTGGGTTCACAAAGGCACAGAAGGCTTTGCTCGGGTACCTGTGCTCAGTGTAATCCATGAGGGACCACCTGCCGTAACAGGCCCAGCTCACAGGGACAGATTTACTGTGGCATTTGGACTAACATTTGCACAGCCTGTCAAGATCTGCGTGGGAGCTTTCACATCCCATATTCCCGAAGCCAAGTCATGCAGGGCTGCTCCAGCTAGGAGCAGGGGGGTCACTGCTCTGGAATCACAGCCAGTGAGTCAAGGCAGGAGAATGCAATAGTCACATACTGTGTCACTGTTTTATAACTGATGAAAGCCCACAGCCAAATTAGCAAAGAAATCAAGAGGTTGTTAAGAGAAGGGTACAACCGATGAGGCCGCACTGATTGCACAACTCAATGCATCCAGAGTAAAAGGAGAATGTTATTGGCCAGAAATAACCAAAGGGGGAAGATCCCAACGGAGGAACACGCTCATCGTGGTGAATGCACCCGTACTGATGCCGTAAGCGTGGGTGTGTTACCTCGCTCTCCCTAATGACCACACTCACTGATGATCCCACCAAAGAGCACAGAACAGCAGTTGAGGCTGGAAATGAGGAAAATTCCAATCACATGAGCAGCATCCCTGACCACTGTCTTGTCCCTCCAGTGTAAGGGCTGGGGCCTGCAGAGAACACCCCACCAAGGAGGCTCCAGATGGGGAGGAGGCAGACAGGAGACAGAACTGGAAACTGAAGCTGCCTTTACTCTTTATCCACCTTTATTGTAAATGGTGTGAATTTAGAGCACAGGAGACTGAACACAGAAAGCCAGTGTGATTGCATCTTTCATCCTGCTTGATATGTAGAGATTTTTAATCCAAAAGCAGGTGACAGCAGCTCACATGCCACCACTGCAGTCATCCTAATTAACTGCAGGAGACAGACAAGAAGAGTCTGGCCCTTTTAACAGCAAAACAGGGCAAGCTGGGTACTGCTCAGAAGCTGGTAGAGTATGAATGCTGGAGAGGAGATTTAGACTGGGTATTAGGAAAAGGTTCTCCCAGAGGGTGCTGGGGCACTGAACAGGTTCCCCAGGGAATGATCACAGCCCCAAGGCTGCCAGAGCTCCAGGAGTGTTTGGATAGCGCTGCCAGGCACAGGCTGGGATTGTTGGGGTGCCTGTGCAGGCCCAGGAGTTGGACTCTACCTTAGCAGGTCCCTTCAGCTCAAGATACTCTGTGACTCCATGAAGCCCATCTGCCCTGCTGCCCACAGTGTGCTCTGCAAAGAGCACAGCACCAGTTCACATCTGCTCCCAGCCTCCACAGCTGGGCCCATTTGGACACCTCAGTGCAGCCTCGCTGGCTCCCAACCACACACCCCATACACGAGTGTTTGGGAGGTGCTGCTCCCCTCACTGTCTCATATCCGAGCAGGGGGAAGGGCAATATTCATTTATGTCTGGCCGAGCCCCATACATACGTCTCCTTTCCCTGAGGGAGTCTGCTCTCTTATTTAACCTCTTCATTCTGCTGGCACTGGAGGTGGATGATGCAGCTTGTGGAGAGGTGCAGGCACTTCCCTCTCTCCCTCCTCCTGGAATCTTCCTCTCACTTGTGGTCCTTGGGATTCACCCAACGTTTCGCAGGAAAAAAAAAAGGAGAAAAAA
>VZRN01004720.1:273952-299041 GCA_013397935.1 Dasyornis broadbenti | reverse complement strand
AAGGAGAAAAAAAAAAAAAGGACCTCTAGACAAGTATGCATTTAATAAGCAGTGAGACAAATAAGCTCCAGTTATCCCAGCAGAATTACAACACCAGAGAACAATTTTCTGCATTCCTCTGAAGGCCTGAAGGAACCCAATTGCCTGCTCTCAGCCTAAATAGGTACCAGACACCAAGTGCTCCATAAGCAAACAGAGCCCCCAAAGTGCAAAAATGAAATAAGTAAAAAGCTTCACATTACATATAAACCAGCCATTTGCACCTTGTTATTAATGGTCTCAACTATGACCTTTAAACCCTGCCTTGCTCAGAGTCATGGATCTAGAGGCTTGGCACCCTCACAACAATTCCAGGATGAGGAGCAGGGAATAAACACGTCTGGCCAGTGCCGGAGAAATGCAGGAATGGAACTGGCCTGTGACAAACCTCGATGGAGAACCACCCCAGGGCCATCTTCATATAAATTTGTCCCCATAACTTCAGTGACCAAGGTGTCTGACACCATGAAAAGTCCTTTTGCCACATACATACATGCATGCATAAAAGCTACTAACACATGTATCTATCCCAAATTTCAAAAATGAAGGGCTCCCAGCATGGAGAGAAATCATTCCCCAGAATTCTGATGTGGTTTATAGCCCCCATGAACTAGGGTTGCCATGAACAGACCCTGTTACCCTGAAATACTTATTAGTCTAAACTGCATCACCTCTGCTGTAAGAGCTTTATTACTCTAACAGTGCCAATAGCCAGTGGAAAGCTTTGCTCTAGCACCCACTGTACCATCATGGTACACTACACTGAAATGATCCTCCTTCTGCAGCTCCATGAAATCAAATAGCCAATAGCAAGTAAGCATCAACTTCCAAACACATCAAGTCAGACAACATTAGGAAGTTGTTTCACTAATGAGTTAAATCCCGTTTGTGTCATCTGTCCAGATGCACATGCAATAAACTCCTGATTCACACAGATCTTTAGACACTTTTCATTAAAATCAGTGGTAAGACAGGGCAAATTCACAAAAGAATTCAGCTGCTTAATTGCTTCACAAACAATAGTTTCAGTGTGATAAACTTCCCCCTTTCCTACCCTTCCTGTCCTTTTTGGAAAATACTTCTTGAGAAGTCAGAGGCTGGCAGGAAGAAACACACCTACATCCTCTTTCTGGACACCCTGATCAAGAACTAACCCGTCAAGACACAGTGAGACCCTGCGAGCACCAAAACCCACCCAACAAACCAAACCCACCCCAAGCTCAAACCCTGCCTAAATGATCAAAGAGCCTATCATTATCCTGGTTTGCAAACACACATATTAGATTCAGGTATAGAAATGAATGCTGATCTGCAAGATTTGACTTCAACTGGCTACTCTGAATGAACTGAAAATTTGAGGAGTCTGTTAATGCCACATAAAGCCTTGTGGAAAAGCTTTTGCCGTCCCAATGGCTGTAAGGTCACCACAGTTCTTGTCTGAAGGAAGTTACATCAATATTCATCTGTCCTAATTGTAATTTTTAAAATATACATATACACACACACACAACATAACTGATACAGTATTACTATGGTATGGGTCAGGTGTAAGTCCCTGCTCCTACGTGGCAAAGGAACACTTCTAAAAAGCACAGACAATCCTGCTGGGAAATAATAAAGAGCGCTCCTTCCTCAAGAATTGCTGGCACTTCTAGAGACAGGAAGATTTTCATTACACAGCCCGCTGCCAGCTCTCCTTTCAGAACAAGCCCATCCCCTTTCTGTTACTGTTATGTCAGGGGAGGACAGTGAGAGAAAGCAGCTCTTGGGATGATACATGGGAGGCAGAGCTTCATTTATAACCCCACACAACTGCTGGAAAAGGTTCAACTTTAAAAAGCATTAGGTTGGTTACCTTATGGGCCCCTGCAGACCAAGAAGTGAAATCACATGAACACAACAGGCCTATTAATCACCACAATGATTCCAAAGTGAGAAACTGCCCCAATGACACAAATTCAACTGGAAAGAAAGTTCATAAAATTACCTTCTGGTAGTTAGGTAACTCTAAAAACACTGGTAGTACCTTTCTGTAGAGCTTCCCTTTGGATTCCTTGATGAATTCAAATATTTAACTTGGACTAATGTCCCGTCAATAGAAATATACAGTGAAGAGCAAACAATGGCATTTCTACCTAAAAAAGTGTGTTTCCTCTCAGACAGAATTACAAATAAACTACACTTACATGAGATGCAGAGATGACTCTCTGCTTTATAAAACTTGGTTTACAGAGTAAAGAAGGATCTGAAAATAAGAAAAAAAAAATCATTCTTGGTCTTCTGTATCAAGGGGTATTTAAAGTCAATTCAAGTGACTTGTGATTGATTGACTTAGGGATTGTTTCAGAGAGTACAGGCTACAGCAAGCTTCTTCCATGCAGGATTCAAAAACTGGAATAATTTACACCACCTTTGAAAGACGCCATCAATGTCACAAACATTCACAAAGATAGTGGAGATCGAATGTGTAAAATCTCCCCGGTTCTTAGAGGTGACGTGTTTTATTTGCAAAATGTAAGATGATGTGTTTCCATGTGCTCAGAATTAGCATTCATCCACAGGCCTGTACTATTTTTATAATTTCCCCTTCTAAGAAGCCTGGGCTAACACGACTCTGCTTCCCCAATGCTGAGCAGCAGACCTGGCTGGGAAAAAGACTTTTGCTCTAATGGGAGAGTGGAAATGGAAGTCACACCAATTACCTCAAACCATGTGGCTGCCACAGCCATCTTTTCACCTCTGCAGTAAGCAAGCCCCTCAGGGCTGGTCTGTGTATGAAGCAATTCCTTTGAAGAGTTTTCCACATCTCCTTTCTCTTCAAGTCTTTGTACCAACAGCAACACTACTTTGGACTAACACTTCAAAGTTCAGGTCTCCCACTAAAGACTCCAAAGCAGATATCACAACATTTTGGGCAGTTTCAGAAGCCATCCTGTCTTTCAAAATCCTTGTCTTGAAGAATAAAAGATGCACAGTTAAATCTAAAGTAACATGAAATAGAGGAGTTTACCACCTCCTTGAGTAATGCAAGCTCGTAAGATAGAGAACAAATCTTTGCACATATAATCTATATTAAACAGACGCTTAAAAAGTCTACAAATTCAGTGTGTTAAGTAGCAACCTTTTAATAAAGAAAGCAGAACCATACTTTGCTGTTAACAAATATTTTGAAAAAGGCTTATAAAATTAAATCTAAGCCAAGTATCTGGTGCATCTGCAGCTGAGAAGGAAGTATCAATACTCCAAACACCTGCTCAGTTTGTGTACTCTCCTTTTTTACAGAGGAAGTATGAGCTTCCAGTTGTCCAAGTAATTTAGAGAGCAATAAACTATTGCTCAACAAAAACTATTTTCTTAGATGATTACAGATTAAGGCCAAAGAAGAAATTCATATGTTAAGCACCATCAACATGGAAGCCTGTCAAGGATATCAGTTCGAAGAGCCCAGTTTTCTTCTTAGGCCCCCACAGCTGGGGGTCAGCCAACCACCAAGTGAGGCTCATGAAAATAAAATCAAACTATCATGGAAAACACACTCCAGTCACACTGGAGTCAGCTGATGCCAGGGACTGGACAGCAGGAGGACGTCCATGTGTTCCACAGTGAAGCTGAAGGGTGAAAGAAGAGTCCCAAAGCACTGGAAGAAACAGAACACAAGAATAAATCAGCTCAGTTTCCAAACCAACTTCCTTCTGCAAACTCAAGGTATGAATGAAAACGAGCCTACGTCTTTCGCTCAAGGCAACAGAACTCCAATCCCTTCACTGCTGATGCCATGAAATAGGCTTGTTGTAAACATTAGATATTAAGGAAGACACACAAAAGAATAAAAACCCTCTGGAAGCTCCAGTTCCAGCCTTGTTCACTCACCCCTGTCAACAGTCCACTCAGCTGGAGGCCAGAACACTGGGAGCACTCACCGGCCACAGCACACGCAGCACCTGGGCAAAAGCACGAGGGTTAGGATGGCATTTCTTCACGCTACAACTCTTCCAGCTGCTCAGCACTGTGCCTTCAGCGCAGAACGGACTTGGGAGAGGAGGACATTTGATTTTCAGAGAATCACAGAATGGTTTAAGGTTGGCAGGGACCTTAAAGATCACCTCGTTTTTTTCAATATTCAGGCACAGATTATTTACAGGCCACCGATTCACACTGAACAGCCCATCCATCAAGACCAATCTGTGCTTCCAGACAGGATCCATATTCTAGATGCCATCTAAACAGTTCCAGAAGTAAGATTAGGCTAAAAGAAATCATACAAACTCCCCTGCACCTTCTCAACCCACCCCCAAGTATTCCGCTGGCACTCGCGTTATCCTTGTGCAAACCTTTGTTTCATGAGGCAGCAACAACAGGACTCATTTACTTTGAAGGTTTTACTTTGGCCCTCCTGGCTTCTATCATAACCTCCAATATTACATTAAAAAGGCTTTTAAAACATAACATTCACAGCAGTGTAGGAGCTTTTCCTTGCAGTGGGCTTCTTCCCTGCCTGTTTGAGTGTGGCACCTTCACATTAAGTGCATGAGTTAAGATGTAGATTAGTAAGGCAAGAAACCTTTGCCCTTGGCATCGACACTCAGCTCTGACAGGAAACTCCAGGCTTTTTTTTTCCTACCAAGTGTAGAACCACTCATTACACACTGGCAGGGAAGTGCACATCTCCAAACTATACACATTTTCTCTTAGATAAGCAAAAGACTCAAGTGTTTATAAATATGAAAAGTTCAGCAGCTGGCTAAAAAGTTAATTCTCCAGTCTCACTTAATGAGTTTTGGGGAAAGTGGTAGGGGGATTTGTTCCGAAAGTAAAGCAGAGGGTCACACAAAGCAGGACTTGCCAGACACTGCTCTGCTTTGTCCTATTTTCTGTCCCTAGATGGCTGCCATGGACAAAATGGCAAGGAATCTTCCCACAGGGAGCTAGGGAACAGCCAGAATGCAAAATGTTCTCTCCTAATCTTGCAATCATAAAAATTAGCCAATTTTTAATTTAAGTCCCATGACTTCTTTCATTATTGTGAAAATATCAAGTGATCCATACAAAACCACTTTGGAACAGGGACTGTCTTAAGATTTTGTCCAATTCCCTGAAAAAGAAAGTTGTTTTCAGTAGGATACAGCAGGAAGACTGCTGCACTATTTTTTCAGTACTTTAGTAATAATTAATACTGGTTTACTCCAGTAATGTAAGGCTCAGATGTTAAAAAAACTGGATTGATCTGCTTGGAATTATCCAGAGAAGCTGTGGCTGCCCCATCCCTGGAAGTGCCCAAGGCCAGGTTGGACAGGGCTTGGTGCAACCTGGGATAGTGGAAGGTGTCCCTGCCATGGCAGGGGTTGGAATGGGATGAGTCTTAAGGTCCCTTCCCACCCGAACCATTCCATGATTCTATGAAGGTGTGCTCAGTGCTCTCAGGAACTTCTGAGGTCTGTTTACAGTGCCTGCTGTCCCTCTGTATCACCGGTATTCTTGCAGATTTCTTGGTGTGGTTGTATTACAGAAGGAATTGTGCAACCTCACTTCTGCAAGATGATACACATCCACCCAGTTCTCCACCTATGTAGCTACTAAAAAATAAAAATTCATACTGAATGACAAAACAATCAGACCCTTTTGTCTGCACTTCCGACAGAAGTTGTTCTATCCAGCAGCGTCTTTCAGCTTGTTCAGTGAGCTATTCAGATTGTCATTCTCGTACCTTCCTTCCTTTCGTTGCTTCACTGAGAAAAATCTAAACAGCAACTACTTGAGAAGCTGAACTGTCTGATGATCAAGAGCAGTGTGATTCTCTAAGAGATATCAGAAATCTGAATGAAACAAACAGCAAGGCCGAGGGAGCACCTGTGCTGGTACTGCAGCTTGTGTGCATCCTCTACCACTGCCTGTTCCACTGTTCTCACCAGCACCAACTCACACAGTTATCCTGGAATCATGGAATAGTTTGGGTTGGAAGGGACCTTAAAGATCCTCTAATTTCAATACCCTGTCATGGGCAGAGACACTTTCCACTATCCCAGGTTGCTCCAAGCCCCATCCAACCTGGCCTTGGATGCTTTCAGGGATGCAGCAGCCACAGTGCTCTGGGTACCTTCACGGGCTCCAAGTGCATCAGTAAATGCTCCGCACTCTGCCAGCACCAGCCCCCAACACCTGCAAACCCTCCAACCTGTGCAAGACACCAAAAATCCCCGTGGCGCCGGTTCCCAGGGCTGGGACTGCGGGGGCAGGAGCGGCTCCCACTCCCGCAGCCGGTGCCAGCGCTCCGGCCTCTGCTGATGCTCTATCACACTGTATACATTGGAACTAGTAAATGCTTCGTTGTGATTTTTGGCCACTTGGAATATTTTTAGCAATTTGCCAAGGTTTACCCTGTGATTTATTATGGAGGAAACAAACTCAAGCACTAACAAATGAAAATATGTAAACTCAGACTTTTCAAGTCAATAGAAAGGTATTCAACTTCTTAAACCCCTTCCGAGGCATTCAGCTTGCTGCAGACTCAACTGCTGGAAAAACAGTTTGATTAAGAAGTAACTGAAATGTAATCTAAGAAGTCACTGCTTGGAGATTTACAGTGAAAAATTCCATATACACAATACTTTCCAATTGCCATTCCTAAAACTGTCTTCTAGGTTTCTTGGAAATTCAAGAATTCATTGGAACTATATTTTGCATTGCTTTTATCTAAGGCCAAAGCACTCCAGATATACCAGCTAGAACTTTATTATCTCAAATTACTATATTTAATAAGTTGAAGCATTTAATAATATTTAATAAGTGAGATGAAAAATACTTGAAGCAATGAAATACACAGCAAAACAAAATTAAAGCTTGAAGCACTGGAATTACTTGAAGATATAATGCTGAGTATAGCAAATAATAATGCTTTATTAAAGTATGCTTGAGTGGAAAGGCTGGTGTCATTAAATCGAAGATAATCTTCCATTTTTGGTATGAAAATTCAACTAGATGCCACTACTACAAACCTCCAGAATACAAGAGAGAATGTATAAAGTGTTAGAAGCCATCACAGCATTATGTATAGTTAAAATGTTGAAGCAATCCATTAACTGAAACATTGAATCATAAAATGGTTTGGGTTGGAAGGGACTTTAATAATCATCTAGTTGCAACACCCCTGTTGTGGGCAATAAAATCAGAAATACTACTTCGATGTTGAGTATCATTGCTTCTTACAATTTTTCTGAATCCCTCTGAAAACATCAGGAATGGGATCACGAGTACAGATATCTAATAGGTAAAATATAGAAGAATTTTAGTCATTAGAGTAAAATTGAGAGTCAACATTAATTCTAGCTAAAATAGCAGAATACTGGAAGTTGGTATTTCCTTCTCAGTTGACCATCTCAAGAGATTAATATAGAACTCCCTTCTTGACTGATGATCTCAGTATACAATTTCAACTTTTGCCAGTATTAAACGGGCATAGAGAGTGTCAAGAACCCCTTTGTGCCTGCTTCCACTGTGACTTGTTTGGGGGAATGCTGCGGCAATGCACACTCTTCCTGATCATCTTTTCAGCTGAACAGACACCATCCATCTTTTCCTAAAGGAAATAAAATAAACACACTGCCAAATGACCAAACCCTGGGATTTTTTCCCCCCACACTTGGACATCGCAACTGCAAAGCCAACTCAACCGCACATAATTTTTTGGGTTTTTTTGGTTCAAGAAACCCAGCAGGGAGAACTTCACCAAGCAATTCTTTGTTAGCATAACATTTGACCTTGTATCTCTTTGGAAATCATACAACTTTGCTAATGCAGCCCTTACAGAATTAATCAAGCAGATAGTTAGCCCCAAGTTACTATGAACCCAGCCAATTATGAGCAGCACTGAAATTTGTCACTGGCATGTCCAACTACATTTTCCACCACAAAGATCAACACAACAGTGTGGAAATGAGGCCCCACTCTCAGACCTGCATGACTTGGACACTAGACTGGGCTCACTAGCAAAGCCAACACTTTTAGGAACAAAGTATTCTTTAAAAAAAAAAAAAAAAGAAAAAAAGAAAAAAAAAGGGCTTTCCTCATGGGTCTGTATTACCTGTTGCATTAAACCAGCCAGGAAGCAAATGCCTTTTACCCTCTATTTTGACTAGCAAAGCCAGAATAAATTATTCACTTAAGAGTTCACAGGTCTTTATTTGCTACTCTGCTCTACTGCATGAGATCCACAGTTCAATAAAGGCCAAACCTACTGCTTGGAGTAGTTTGAGAAGCTGGGGCAGGAAGCTGCCCATGTGCTTTGTTCCTCAGCTTCCAGAGTCCAGGGCAAGATAACAAGGATACAGCCAGCAGACGTTAACAAATAAGCAAGGGAAAGAAGAGCAGGGCAGAGAGGTAAAAAGGACACAGGCACAGAAGGCAGCCACAGGAACAGACATACTTCAAATACACCTCATTTAAGATATGACACATTTAAGATACAGGCTCAACAACTGATGTATTTAAGATACATTTAAAGCATCACAGATTATTACCACTAAGTCCAACTTCTATCTTTGAATAGGTACTCAAATGACAGAACTGTGGTCACTGAACATACTCTCCATCTAGCAACTGAAACCAGATGAGATATAAAACCACTGGCTGGGCTCCTGAAAGGTAAGTGACAGCTAAACTCGCTTCTGAACCTGGTTTGAAGTCACCAGTTACTTTACCTGTTCCAATCTATTCCATTTACATCATGATGTCGGTTTCCAATGCTCACAGAGACCTGTTTTCCTGCAGTCTAGCCTGCCTTTTATTCACTTCCCAAAATCTCCAGTCAACAAATTTATTTTTGAGGTTGTCCCATTGCAGTTGTCCACTTCCATGAGGATAAAATCCATACTGAACACAGTGCTCTGTGGCAAAATTTCTCTGATGCTGAAATGTCGCTCTCTCACCATAACAGCACAGATTAAAGCCACGGTATGTGATAGTAACAGTTCATCTTCTTGTCAAAGCAGATATTTTGCCCAAATTTCAACACTCGTAGTTCGTCACTACCGAGATTTTTACAAAAGCAGGTAAAATAATTCATGCCCCACAAGCATGAGATTGACTAGAGGCTACTTCACCCTGGATCTCCAAATTCCCAAAAATCCCACGAGATACCTAAGCAAGCCCCATGACAGAGACAGTACTTACAGCTTTTGCAAAAACGATCATCAGCTCAGGGAACTGGTGGGTAAGGAGGGCCAGCATGGCTGAAAAGGAACACAGGCCTGCTGTGAAATGGATGAAGAACGGAAGTTCCTTCTGAGGGTAAACGGAGACTTCGTGAAATGCTGAAAGGAAAAAATAAAAGAATGTTGACATTTGATAATCAAGGACTCCTTTCTGAATTATTTATAGTCTTGTAACTCAGTTCTGGACTTTCAGAAGGAGTTAAGTGTGGACTCAAGATTAGTGCAGCACATCTTAGGTTCCAGTACTTTAAACTTCTTAAAAATTTTTCCCCTTCATTACATGCTTTTCTTCATTATTAATAGTTATTACATATTTGTTTTCATTATTAATATTTTCTTCCCATTCTTCTTTTTCACTTGCATGGGCTTTATTTTTGAAGCATTTCATCAGGTTCAGTTTTTGATACCTACTCTTTAAACAGGACAGAAGGAACACCTGTGAAGTTCACAAGCTGTCAAAATTACCCAAACCAATTAAAACAGTTTGGGTGTTTTCAACTCTCTGGAGCTCTAATCCTGTTACCTGAAAAGAAGGGCATATCTCCCCACCCTGTAAGAAGTTCAGCAAATACAAAACAGCCAGTATGTTATATACACATACAGCTCTTAGCACTTCTTGAAGACTTCTGGTTGTAGACTACAGTAAATTTGTTCAGAGCAGCTGACAGAGCAGACCTCAAAGAAAATTGCACCAGGGCTGGGTTATAAATTCTGTACATAGCAGCTCCTTGCAATTTCCAATCTTTGGTAACAAAATCCAAAGCAGGTGATTAACCAGGCCAAGGGTGGCATGTGGAGCTTTCAGCACTCACAACACTACTACTGGTCACTCGCTGAGGACCTGCTCGGTGAATATGCAATTACTTACTGGCTCTGGATACCTGCAGCTCTGATTTCTATCCAACGATCTGAAAAGATTTTTAAATGAAGAAAAAAACAAGTTTCTATAGACTTAAGTAATTATAAAAGGACTGCCCTTCTTGACAAACTGTTTTTAAAATCTCACAAAACCCTAACATTTTAAGTGAACTTTTTTTTCTGTAAAATGAGAAAATATAATTGTATTCTTTTTCAAACTGAAGTCTGTGGAGCAAAAAGACACTTTACCCTCCCAGTTACTGGTTCTGAATGCTGGTACATTAAAACACCATTAGAAGAGTAAACTCAACAGAAGTGTCTTGTGCTCTTGCAACTCATTAATGGCAAAGTGCTCAGGGTTTGCTTTTAATGATATGATTTTGGAGCACAATTAAGTAGAATAGTTGGAGATCCATGTCTAACATCCATCAGAGATGTTAATATTACCCAGAGATTCATACTATATAGAAACTCACCTCATTTCTAAAACAGGAGCAAATATAATTTAGGAAAGCGTTTGAAAAAGAGGAATTAATTCTTTTTGCAGTAGCTTTCCCTACACCGGGAAATTAAAACCAAATCCAAAATAGGTAAGGACAACTAAAGCGAATTCTATACGTTCACAGAAATTTGAGAATCACTCATCTGACCAATCCGGGGTTTTTGAATCATTGATTTGGTCAACATTATTTTAAACAGATAAATTTAAGAAATTAAGTGTCAAGATTTCTCGAGGAAGTACTGCAATAAAAGTGTTAAGATGATTTTATTTATGGGTAGTTTTATATTTAAAACATAACAGGAATGCGTGAGTGATCCTGTTGAAATATCTGCATGTGTTCGTGTTTAATTATGCTGGGAAGTCTACAATTTAGGGTTAGCTGCTAACCAAGGAATTCCTTGTGCAATATCCTGCATAAGTGAGAAATGAGTAATTTAAAGCAGTCTGGGGGCAAATTTAAATTACACATTTTAAATATAACTTCAGGCTTTTAAATAGAAACACGTCTGTGCAGTTTTCCTTTCCACAGCTGTGGTCTCTGTGGGGCTGCTGGTGCTTTTGCAGTAGCCCTTACCAGTCCCAGGGGAATTGTGTTTGTTCACGATACAGACATTAACCCCCGAAGGAATTCAATTAAGATGTATAGTTAACAGCTCAACTTTAATCTAAATTAATGCTGTTTTCCTAAATATGATGAGCACAGGCAGTAATGATTTAGTTTATTTATCTTGCCCAAAGGAAAAAACCATGTAGGCTCATAATTGCATAAAGTAGCCTTGAAGCAAAGAGCAGCTGGGTAAGACTTTTCAGTACCAAATGTTAGTACAAATCCATAGAAACACATGGCTAAAAAGTTTCAGGAGGCAGCCAGCAGACAAATACGGACCAATGAATTAACGACAGAAAGTAATACACGTTCTATGAAGCTACAGATTAACCAAGGGTTCTCTCTAAGATCACAGATAGCTTTTACGGGATACCTAATGCAGGACTGGAACCATGGACTGATTCCTTGCTACAGCAATCAAACCCATGAATTCTTTTAAAAGCAGCTTCTAAAAAATGGTCCATTTTGTTGTTCTCAAAGTTGGCCAGACTCAGTCTGAATGCACCACACACAGATTTCATCTCTGAAGGACCTGGGCTATTACAGCATCACGCTGACATTTACCACACACACACGGCAAGTGCTTCAGGATCTTTTTGGAGGGACATCAACAAATAGCTGAATCTCCTTCACAGGAAGCTCAAACTAAAAAAATCACAGTAAGGTAAATACAAAATACCACAAACTGAACATGTCCTTAGCCTGTGTTTTATTATCATTACTGCTTAGAAACCACTTACTTGGCAACAGTTCTCTGTCTGCTGTTTCTGTGCAGCTCGGGTAGGGATAGAAAAGATGTCCTTTCTCTAACGGGTAAGGGATCATCCTAAATGCTGCAAAGAGGGTGAGTGACATTAAATCTGTACCTAACCATGCGACCAGCTTCTCAAAAAGAGAACCAATTACGTTTGAGGGGAGGAAAGGCAAAGGGACTAGTCTACTGTACAGATAAAATAGAAGGAGATACTTACTGCCTTCCCATGTGCAGTGCAGCAGATTTAGAGCCCCTTCTATCCTCTTCCAGTGCTGCAGGTGAAAAAAAGCATAGGCTACCGCCTCACTGTCCCCTCGCTTCAGAATGTGCTCTGGAGGCAGCACTAGGCTTTTCATTTCTAGTAAATACTGAAAGGAAAAATGGAAAGCACACCTGGTTACACAGAATATTCCAAAACCTTTAATTATGAAACATAAATAATCATTTGAGGCGTAATTGAGCAGAGAAGTGGCCAGTTTCTACCACACAGATGCCAGGCTGCACTTACGTGAGAAATGAAAAGCAGCAAAACATACTCCTGTGTATGCGACTCTTAAATTAGGCCCTCTCACACACATACAAAACAAAACTAAACAAAAAAAAAAAAAAAATCAAGAAAAAACATATAGCTTCAGTAAGACAAAAATACATTCTTGTGGAGCAGACATTAAGTATAATGCTGCAGGTGCAACACCAATGAGTGACAAAATTAGGCTGATAAAAAAAACCCAGACCAATGTATTTCTGCTCATTATTTCATCACTGAAAGTTTCAATGAAGATGGCTGAGGACTTGTTAGTTCTAAGGTATGAGCAGCAAACCTGAAAGTGTCAGTGAGCTAACCAAAGGAAGAATAATAAACCAAACCCAGGAAAAGCTTCTTTTGATGTGGTCTGACTGGGCTACCACAAAGTATCTCTGATTTCAGATTTTTTCAATTTCAGCCTCCTCCCTCCATCAGCAGAAAACCTGATGCTCAGAAGGGTCAAAGAACACAAGAATTAATCATTTCCCATTTCCTTTGCAAAACAGAACACGCGATTTTTTAAATATACATTTTCTCATGGTACATTTTAAAAGTCAGGTATTCATTTGAAGTTAGCTTTTTTAAACGGATGAGTACTTTTTACGAGCATGAAATAACAGTATCAGCTCTAGAATTTACCTGTGAGCTGTTCTCTTCTACCATATAGTGTCTCATTCAATAACAGCAAAAGTTAATCCATATCTTTGATCAACGTAGCTGGCAATTCCTTGGAGTGTCCCCCAAAGTGTAAGAATGCAGCTAACTCACTGATTTATTTCGGCCGATGCCACAAACTATGAGATTATTTACTAATCCAGTTCGAGGACTTAACTTTTCCCATTCAGACTCTTCAAGGAATGTAGGAGGGGTTGTGCCCCAGCCAAATAAAGCACATTTGCTGCCTGGCTAGGTTCTTCTCTCAGTGCCTTGGGCCTGCACTCTGGAGAGTAATATTCTTGCTAATCCCCTCTAATCCTCTTCAATTTTTAATTTTTTTTTTTTTTTTTAACACAGTAAAGGATCACTCACACAGGGTTGCTGTGGGAAACGGTCTCAAATATCTGACCCCCGACCTGACTCCTCATGCCCTCCACAGTGCCCACATTTCCATTCTGCTAACAGGGAATATAAACCCAGCAGTGGTGGTGAAGCCCCACTGCAAGTATTGCCAGAACACACCAATGCTCAACTCCAGCCTTTGGCTCCCTCTGAGCCCATGCTACCACATAAACAGAAAAAATCCAGAGTCTGGCAGGTTTTCATGTCCGTGTTTAAGCATAAAATAGGCAAGGTGTCAGTACTGAAAGCATCTCAGGTTTTGAAGTCCTTATACACAATAAAAATCTCTAAGATATTCAGAAGGTGACTGCAAAAGATTGTTTCATACAGTACCAAAATGCAGTTACAGATTTCTAATTTGAAACAGCTTAAGAGGACCAGTTTTCTAGCTAGTTTTAACTTTCCAAACAAACCCTAGCCTTGAAAAGTAGAAGAAACCCTATTTTATTTTCCTTATGCAAAATGATGTTACGTGCAAAGACAACCACTATCATCAGATGTGCAAACAAAGTGATTTCTACTTTACATACTCATTTGTTTTTAGTCTATGGGACAGAATAGAGTGAAAATTAAAAATCAGATTTTCTTCCCCCTCTGTGATCCACTGGGCAAGTTGCTTCACTTCTCTGCCCTTGTTCACTTGTTTGCTTTGACCATAAGCATTTCAGAGTTTAAATAGCCTGCACCAGTAAATTTCTGCTCTGTCATCTAATCAACTGGTGCCTCAAGGCAATAGCGTAATAAAAAAACCCATAAAGAATGGACAGATATACAAATGGAAGAGAAAATCAAATTACCGAAACCTGGAATCAGTTTGTGCATTTATCTGCAGAACTACAGGCCATATTTTAAAAACAGCCTGTTTGAAATGATCTCTAATTTCTTTAAAAAGGTGTGTGAGACTCCAGAAACAACTGGAGGATACCCAAAACAAAAGAACTTTTAGATAATGATAATGCATTATAATCTTCTGCCCCTAAAGGCAGAGGCTAAAGAAAAATCTGTCTGAGACTGTCTGAAATGAACTTGCTATGCTCTTGATCAGTCATGCAAACAAGCAGCAATTTCTCCCAGCAATTAGCTTTCTCAGTGCACATTCTATTGGATTGGACAGGCAGACAGAACGGAGCAGCCAGACCATTCCAGCCTCCCCAGCAGCAGCCACTAGGACTCCATTGTCATTTGTGGAGGATTAGACCCAGCACCGAGCCAACCTCCTGCATTCAAGGTTTCATACTGAAAGCATCACTAGTACAGTAAAAAGCGATGCAAGATTTTATTTTCACCCAATGCTCTGTGGAATCTGTATTTTGATGCCAGACATTAAATTACAGCCCGTGGTGATACAGACTGTTAATCTTGTTTACACGTGGATGGAGAAAAGAAGTGACTGTAGATCTTTCAATAACCATGGAGCCATGGTTGGAAGCACAGCAGAATAAAGGGGTTTGGAATACTAGAGTGATTATTGTTTGGCTTCAGGACTTGGAAGCAGGGGGTTGGAATGAGATATCTTTAAGGTCCCTTCCAACACAAACCATTCTGTGATTATTCTATGACTTTAAATATCTACATTTATATTTATTAATTTCTATCCTTATTGAGAGTAAAGGGCCTTTAGTAATACCTTACTGGATTTTCCAATGAGTTATGAAATTCTAAGTTTAATTTTTGTGCAAAAAAACCCTGTTTGAACATCAGCTAGTATTAAAAAAATTCTGGCCACAAAACATTTATGATATAAATAGTAATGTTTTTAACAACTCCATGGCTGGAGTTATAACCAAATTCAAGAAAATGCGGGACTAGAAAGGCTCCAATAACAAAATTATATTATAACATGGTATTTTCCAAAATACAATAGAAGTGGTCTAATAGGAAATAAAATATTCCTACCTTTGGAACATGAGGGTTAAATTCCACAGCTCTGTGAATTGCTTCCACAGCATTAATTTCTGCTGTACTAAGCCCTCTTTTGGAGGCAGTTTCTGGGGAGAACCTGAAGGGAAAAACCCACATTGAACAAAAGTAATAAATAATAAATGCTAGCCAGGTGTTTATTTGCACTGTGTGCATTGTGATTCATTAAAAAATGGCCGATTTATCAGGAAAGCTGAACAAAGCCTTCTAGGAGACAAATGTTCACGCTCAGTTAGGTATCTTGATTGTTATTCATGCCCCCATGAAATATGTTTGAAAATTCATCTCAATCATGTCAGGTGAGTGCCCTGACTTTCAGCTCCCTGATACAGCATCACCTGCTGGGAGGTGGAGCTGTGCTCAGACCAGAGCGAAATGCCAGCATCAACCACCACAAATATCCTGCACCCACCCCAAAAAACAAATCCCAAGCACTGAAAACAGGATTTATACAAAAGCACTTAGCCAATACATGGGCTCCTATAAAACATCTTCACCTGTATTAGCTTCATGGATGCTTAAAAAGAATTTTAAACTGTGTTTAATTACACACACAAGTATGTGTGTACAATATATGTGTACAACATAAAGGACTAAGACCTTTTTCCTTCATTTTTTACATCAGAACCCCAGAGTAGCAACAAACAGTCATTTTCACACATCCTTGCTTACCTTTCTGAAACAGCTCTGGCTTTTAGCAGGGCTGCTGTGTAACATATTGCTGCTGATTTGGGAAGACTGATATCTGCGATAAAATAATTAAGCTGTAAGATACTAAGGCAATACAAACATTTTTAATCCACATCCTCTGAGTTAAAGATCATTCTTTGGGTATGGGAGACAATGAATGCAACATCTGGAACACTTCAGCTGTGATTAGAAACTCTGAATTTCTTTGCCAGTCAGTCAGTCTCAGACCAAAAACCCAGAGCTGTGTTTAGGTGGTAGAGTCACTTTTTGTTTCTAGATGTACCAACACACTGAACCTGAATCCAAAGAGAAATAGATGTATAAACACACTTAAAACCAGAATATATTTCCTGTATTAACCCATGAAGATTTAAAGTAAGCTTCTAATCTTTACTTAATTTTGCAACTGTACATTAACAGAGTTTTATACAACACTGAGACATTGACCAGAAGCTGACCACAAAAAATTACATTACAGGCAGGTAGACGAATTTGAACAAAAATGCAATTTCCGTTCTTCTGCAGTTCCATGGGGGAAAATTCTATTAGTTGTAGCTTTGTAGAATATCTGAAGCCAAGTCTGAGCTGACAATTACAGATTAGAAGGTTAGCACTCCACAGTGCAAGTTTACTTTAAAAGCAGACAGTCTGGGCTCTAATTCCCAAGTACCATGTAGTGTATAGTCAGATGGTTCTTGCTTTTTTTGTAAATCCCATCCTGGGCTTGTCCATCACTTACTACAAGTCTGGCTGTCGTGTCAAGCAAAACACAGGGGTGCTGCAGTGAGTCTGACGCTTGTACTCACTTTGTCAGATGCTCAGAAAAAAAAAATCAGCAAGCCTTCTTTAAGGAAAGTGTCACAATTCCTGGTGTTAATGGGAAGGAGCACCAGGAAAGGTGTAAATGATTTTCATAAATTAAGAGGAATCCATGCAGAAGAGGATCAAGGAACAGGAAAGCAGGGTTGGTACACACAAGTGGCACAGGATTTCGGCAAAAGTATCATACTTTTGATTTCTTGAGGCAATAAAGAATTGACACAGAGAAGTCAGCAACTTCTGGCAATAACTGTCATAAAATACTGCTGCTATGTCCCTCCATTCCAAAGGTGATATAGGGCCCTGCTTTGACAGCAGCCCTTTGTGCACTCATGAAGTAGGCACTGTCTGGGTGGCAAAACTGCGGGCAATAAATATAAGTATATTTTTTATTAACCTTTATTTAGACTTACATGATCTCTGAAACCTACTAACTGAGACAGAAAGTAAAAGCAAACTACACTATTTGATGCACGCCACTAATCTCTGGGAAGCAATATGTTTGCACACTGCTGATCTCTGATGAACAACCTCAGTGTTACAGAAGCATGAGACCAAGCCTGGAAGATGACTAAAAGGAAAATTACTTTTTCCAGCTTATTTACATCAATTATTTACAGGGCTTTGTGCTGACTGAAAAAGGCTGATGAATTTAGGCATAATCAGGGATGTAGAAGAGATTAATTAAAATAATCCTTGAATTGAAGCAAAGATTTCTTTACAGATTAGAAGTAATTTAAAAACATTGAAAGTAATTTGTGTGCAACTTAAGTTTGCCTAAATTTGACCTCAGCAGTCAAACGGAGAACTTGATCTGCACTCAGGAAGCACCTGTTTGTTACTGATGAAGGGAATCTAGTCACCCTGCTGAGGCCATGGGTAGACTCCTGCCTGTGGACAGACATCCCTTGCCCACCTCACTTTTATGCAAAAACACCCACATTTGCCAACAAGCATCACTTACCATCATACTTGGCTAAAACTGCCTGAACATCTGCATAAGCCTGTAACTCCAGAAGGGCCTCCAGGAGGTTTTCATGAATATTCAGCATACTGAGAAGTGGAAACTCTTTCATCAACTGCAAATCAGTAAACAGAAATAAATTACATATAGAATTGCAGTTGAATCACTGAAATACTTGGAAGAAATCAACACATTAATTTAGGATTTTTCAATATCCGGTTGTTTCAGAGTGTTAGAAACTGGCATAAGCAGTATGAAAAGAATTGCAACGATTCATCAAATCACAGAATGGTTTGGGTTGGAAGCAATCAAAGCTCATCTCACTCCAATCCCCTAACACCTTCTACTGGACCAGGTTGCTCAAAGCACCATCCAATCACGACGTGCAAATCTCATGGGAAAATAATTCAATTCAATTAATTATGATGCCTAGAAACGAACTTAAAACTATCAGTTTGGACAATGCAACTGAAAACAACAGTTAACTCAGTTTTTTTTCTTTTACTTACATCTCTCATCATTTTTACTGCTTCTCGTATTCTTCCAAGTTTCCTGGCACACATAGCCAGTCTCCTTTTCACATACACCAAAACATTGGTGTCTCTTCCTGATTACAAAGACAAAAAAGCATTAGTCTATCCGTTTCAATCCTTACCTCTCCTAATCACAACTTTAGTTTTACATTTCTGCTTACACAAACGCAAGAGTTAATGTGATTCAAAGGCCTTACTCAGCTGTGCTTCGTGCTGGGGGCTCTGAGAATGGCAGTTCTGAGATTTTCTGTAAATAATTTCTCCTGCTTTCAGAGCCTGCTTGAAGTATTTCTCAGCATCCACAATCGTTGTTGCTTCTTCCTCAGCCAGGAGGACATACGCAGTAGCACAACTGAAACAAGAGAAAAACCTACTAGTTATTTTGAGGGAGGAAATTTAGTATTTTTAGTAAGTGTTAGAAGCATTAGAAATGGGCAAGATTCACTTATGTTTAACATGTAAGAACTGACAATATTAAAGTTCCAAAATACTGACTTGAGTTCAAAGGGGGAGTGACAGGAAAAAAAGAAACCTTTTCCATTTTACAGAAAAAAACCACACTTCATATTTGGAGAAAAAACAAAGGAAAAAAATTGTAAAAGCAAGTTAAATTATTTTCCTTGAAACTGTAAAAATGGTCTGTAACTGTCTGATAAGGCTTTTTTGCATTTGGTTTGCTTTTCCAAAACCAAGAGGTTTTAAAATATTTTACGCAAAAATAACGAGACAACAATAACAAAGCAGATCACAGTAGTGGGTGAAATTCTTTAGTTTGTGCTATAAGAGCATTTTTAAATCCTTTACAGGAGTGGTTTCTGTTAATTCAAAATACAGTTCTACCACAATGCCATCTCTGAAATACATGCTCTCATAGTCAGTTTAGATCATTCCACACCTGAATAAGATTTCTCATGTTATTGCCACTAATACAAAGATTTAAGAAAAAAAGCAGCACAAAAGATATTTTCAATAGAACAGTTCAATACTTCAGTGCAACTTACAGCCCTATGTGCAATTTCCAGCCCCAGGAGTCCCTCTTAAGCTATTCAGAACCTTGTTAAAAGTGAATTACATGATGAAGAAAAAGAAACAGTGTACTCAGTATCCCTCCACTTAATCTTCCACATTAGAAATACAGCAACTGAACTCATAAACTTACTCATTGTTCAGCTCTAGAGCTTGATATGCAGCTTTAATCCGGGCTTGCGGGTTCCTCTCTCGCCATGCTTTCTGCATAACTGGAGGACAAACACAGAAAGGCTGGTGAGGGACATGGACACTTGTGGAAGATCTGGGAGCCCGCAGAGGCAACGCTGGCTGCTTGGAGCCAGCTCTAATTAACATTCCCTTCCAGTCCGAGCATTCCTGTTTGCTGTCTGATTGTTATAAGGAAGAACAAACAAGTGTTTTAATTCCAGCCTGTTCCGACCACAAGCATCAAACTCTTGCAACAGCTCATTACACCCCAAATTTAGTTTAAGAAAGCAACACCACCAGGAAGATTCCTCACTACCATTTCAGAACTCCTACACAGAGCACGAAAACAGCTTACATAACCAGGCAGATGTACAATTTCTAAAATGCTACAGATTTTTGGAAACATTTCCCAAGACCTGTTCAAAGCTTGGCAGGAGCAATTGCTAAACACAGGTTCTTGCATAGACCTGCACGAATTTTAATTTAAGCTTTCAAACAGAACTTCAAAGACAACAGTGATGGAGTAAGTGGTGTCTTGTACAGGTAGAATTTTATACTTAAATATTAAGTTGGCCAGAGAAGCTGCGGCTGTCCCATCACTGGAAGTGTCCAAGGCCAAGTTGCATGGGGCTTGAACAACCTGGGACAGTGGAAGGTGTCCCTGCCCAGGGCAGGGGATGGAGATGGATGAGCTTTAAGGTCCCTTCCAACCCAAACCATTCTGGGATTCTGTTCCATGATTCTTTTTAGACAACTGTCAGATCACAAAGGGTTAACAATTTCCTTCTAAATTTACAAAGTACATTTGAATGGCATCACACAACAAAGCCAAATCAAGATACACAATTTATCAGCTTATTAGAAAGCGTTCTAGGAAACAAGTAGAAAAGGTGAAATCTATTCGGAAGTGTCCTTTGAATTACAACTTGCATTCAAAAATATTTCAATGCAATGACTCTAAATCCCTCCCCATCATGCTTCCATTTGGGAAAAATGGAAAACACAAACTGAAAACCAACTTCTAGGAAAATAACACACTCACAGCTACCATTTTCTATGCAAAATTAATAACTTTCACACTAAAAACCAGTTCTGAAGGAACTCCAAAACCTTACATTCATGGAGTTCCTTATCTGGCCTATCTCAAGGACGATAAGAAAACTGAAGAATCTATACGTGTTTCTTTTGGAACGAAACCTCCTGCTGTCCAGCAAGAATAACGTGGAAAAATATTTGAGTTTTCTTTCGGAAACAAAATATTAGTCTTGGCTCAGCAAGCGAGACAATACACTCCCTTCTGTGAAATAAAAACACATCTTTCATATCAAACATGTCACAGCCAGCTGACAAGGAACACCTCCGGAATGTGACAAATTGACAATAATTCACACCCACACTGACAATAACCAGGTAAAGAATATTTTCTGCATTAAACATGTGGAACACAAGGAAAAAATTCTGGAGACTGAACCATTCATTACTAAGGTTTAAATGAGACCACATTTTGGCTGTTGAGAATATAACCCAGGTATGTAATCCTGTGTTAATTATTTGAAATGTGTGAGATCTTAAAAAAATGTCAGGACCCTGACAGCACTAAAATTGAGAAAATGCTCAAGGTAAAACATCTTTTTACTAAATTCCACTGAACACTAAATACTGAACTTCAGGGCCAGGTTGGAGGAGGCTTGGAACAACCTGGTCTAGTAGAAGCTGGCCCTGCCCATGGCAGGAGGTGGAATGAGATGGGCTTCAAGGTCCCTCCCAGTCCAAACCACTCTATGATTCTACAGACCTATTATCTTTAGTAGTTGAGAAAGGCTACAATTTCACAAAAGATTTGACATGGAAACTTGCACTACTTTGAAGTTCACTCAAAGCATGCACTTTACACTATCCAACACTCCCACACCTTACACAGACATCACTACCTGTATCCGAAGGCCGAAGTGTATCTGTGTCACAGGTGAAAAAGGTTTGATGATCTTGAGCAGACAAATTCATGTCATAGTAAGTAAGAGGCTCCTTCCCAGTCACCCATATGTATCTAAACCAAAAGACATTTCAGTAAGAGGCATTCCTAGTAATTAGCAATGCTGATACCAAGCAGATATCTGGTTTGCCTTGTGCTGAACACTGTATTAATAAAAGACCAGAGCTACTAACAGGAAGTTTCAAGGACTACTGTTCAATAATCTGTAAAGTTCTGAACAACTTGAGAATTCGTTTCCTAGAAAGCAGCTTTTCCCATGAAGTAACACCATGAGACTTACAATACGTTTAATAAAAGAGAATTTAGATTGAGAATCACTGCCTGAACCACTGAATAAAGGTTTTTTCCTACTTTACTCTCAAAAAAACCCTGATGTTACAGTAATATTTTTGTTCTTAACATTGAAACTGCCAAAGCTTGGCTTGGTGCCTTTTAAACACAGGATTGGCATCAATCACCCCTATAATCTTGCAGGTCTCCAGCTGTCTCTTGACATTACCAGTGCAAGCTCTGTGAAGAAGTCATGTGCATGCCCCCGATTAATTTTAAAAATATGCAAAGGAAAGCAAGATAATTAATACCTGCTATACTCTGCCCCTCTGAAAAGATTGAGAGGATTTCGCCACACTTTGCACTCTGGGGAATAAAAAAAAAAAAAAAGTACTTTTTAAATTAAAAGCATAGGAAATATTACCTTGACAAGAAAATGCAGTAATGCAAAAGCAGTTGTGCTTTCAAAAGCTGCTTTAATTTTATTATTATACAATCATCATCTTCATAAACTTCTGCTATTCCATACTTTTGCTCCCCAACACTGCTGGGGTACAAAAGCTCATGGTGGGAAGATTAGACACCACCATGTACGCTCACGCAATGTTTACCTTTCATATATTTAGAAAAATACATAGCTAATGTTACTGAAACAGTTTTAGCTAAATGTATAACATTTTCTAAATCACACTTTTGACAATGAATGGTTTAGAGCAAAAATACATTATTATTTAGTTTATTTTTACCATTATTAACAAAATACTTTGTAAGACGTAGGCTTTGTCCGTTCTTTACAAGCCCTAAAGCAGAGCCAAAGCCATTAAAAGCCACCTTGAAGCTTAAGGAAAGCTGCCATGGCACATCAGGAATCACCTGGCATATTCTGCCTGCTGGTCTCATTCTCTCCCGCTGAGAAAGCTGCTGGGGCTGGGGGGCTGTTCTCTGCACCCCCAATGAGGGGCCTCAAATGGCTCACAGAAACCTGCTCAATGAAAGATGTGCCATATTTTCGGAAGTGCCACCACTCAAACACCTGTCATAGGAGAAAAAAAAGCACCAGAAATTTCCTTAGGTGACACCCTTCCAGCAAACATGAAAGACGAAGAGTGTTCACAGTGAGTACAAGCCCTTGCAAATGGTCTGGGATAGAACTTATCTCCATACAGAGGAACACTAATGATCTGGTTTGGCCTGTCTTGTCATGTAGGATCACTCACAGAACACGAAAGAGATTGGAAAAAAAAAAACAGCAAAATTTGAGTCAGACGTTACGTTCCTCCCTCCCCAGGTCATAAGGGTAACCTATAAACTCTTTCATTAGTGCCTGTATAGGGAAACTGGGAACAGAGGCAAAAAAACATTATATCCTCTTTTTCTTGTGAGGATGTTTCAAGCTCTAGCCCTACCTGTATGTAGTACCAAATTTGTAATATTCAACACAGGTATAGTTTTTTCATTTCACAAAAACAATCTAAAATAACAAAGGACAAAAGGGCCCATTAAACTGAGATGTTCTGCTAACCAGAAAGAGAGAGACTAACGAAGAGACAAAGCTGATTTAACAGCAATGATGGTCACTTACCAGAAACTTTGGGCCAAAAATATTACCATCTCTTTTTGAAAAGATTAAAAATACATGCATATGACAAGCCCTCAAGGACAATACCAAACTGTCAGCCCTGAACCAACTTGGATCCTGTGCCTTGACCAGGCACTGTTCTCTCCTCTCTGGTGACCAGCGACAGGACCCAAGGCAGCGGCTGAAGCTGTGGCAGGGGAGGTAAACCATTCTGGGATTCTGTACAAGTTATTTTCTCACTCTCATACAGTCACAACACACACAGCAGAAGAGTACCTACAATACATCAGAGACGCTCCTTCCCAGCACAAAGGCACCCTCTAGAGTCTGATACTCATTCCATTTACCCCTCATAAAGTCATCTGAGAGGTGCTAAAGTTGCTTAAAAAAAAATAAAAAATAAAAGTGCACTACTTACAAATATCAGTCCAGATATAAAAGATGAAGTCACTGTAAGGGCAAAGTAGAATTTTGGAGTCAAAGTGCTTAAGAACACAGTCGCTGTTAGGAGAAACAAAAACAACGACTTAACAAGCAGAACTGAAAAACAGAAATTGCTTTTTTATTAAGGGATGCTGAACATCATGCAAATATATACTATACTATAACCCTAGTAGCTTTATGCCACATTGTTAGGAGGAATCCTCACCACGTATTATTTAGTTTGTAACCACCTGTGACAGTCAATTTTTATACCAAATAAAAAAAAAAAAATCAGTGTACATTTCCAGACAAAGCATCTTACAGTTTCAGCCATACAGTGGCTGGTGGACCACAACATGCCATTTTATCATATTATTTCACTTTAATCTAAGACAAAATCATGCTGTTTTGATGCAAATTTAAATTCAGTGCTAACAAACGAGACTTCCCCCTCCTGCTATCAAGAGCACAGTGCAGGGAATGCAATTTATCTAGTGGTGCTCTGACCGTAGTTTGCACTCAAACTGCACATCAGCCTTGTTACCTGCCACCAATGCAGGCTGGACAGAGACAAGGGTGGCCAGGGCGGGGCTCCAGCCTGACAGACCCCCAGGTGGAAGAGCATGGCAGCACTCAGGTGGCATCGGGGCAGCACCAAGGCTGCTTCCAGCTGCCCAAGACTGCCCAGTCCTTGGTCGTTTCCCCAGCCCTGGGGGCATGTGATGAGCTCAGTGTCACTGAGAGAAGCTGGGATGCAGAACCAGCCCATACACACTGCTGCGCCAGATTCAAGGAATCTGAATTTCAATGAGCTTGGAAAAGACCTTATCGAGACCAACCTGTGACCAAACCCCATCTTGTCAACAAGACCACACCACTGAGTCCCAGGTCCAGTTGCTCCCTGGATATCACCAGGGAGGGGGATTTCACCACCAACCTAGGGNCCCTCCCCCGGTCCCGCTATTCTGTATCTATTCCCGATACAGACCAGGATGGCTCGGGACGGCCGGGCCGAGCCTGCCCTGCCCGCGCGCCCGGCTCTCCAGGCAGGGTCCGCCTCTCCCCGGCCCGCCTTCCGCTCCTGGCGCCCTCACCAGCCGCTAGGCCGTCCCGGAGCCGCACCGGCACCCGGAGCACCACGTACAGGAGC
>VZRN01004720.1:244636-273650 GCA_013397935.1 Dasyornis broadbenti | reverse complement strand
CAGGGAGTTGTGCAGCGCCCGGGGTCCCCCCCGAGCCTCTTTTTCTCCAGGCTGAGCACCCCGAGCCGCTCCTGGTTTCCCCAGACCCTTCCCAGCTCCGTTCCCTTCTCTGGACGCACTCCAGACCCAAAATGTTCTTCCTGAATGGAGAGGCCCAGACCTGGATACAGCACCTACGGAGCTCTTCGCCAGTGCCCAGAACAGCGGGACAATCACTCCCCCGGTCCCGCTATTCTGTATCTATTCCCGATACAGACCAGGATGGCTCGGGACGGCCGGGCCGAGCCTGCCCTGCCCGCGCGCCCGGCTCTCCANCCCCCAGCCCCTAGGCCGTCCCGGAGCCGCCCCGGCACCCGGAGCACCACGTACAGGAGCCCAAGGCCGGCGGCCACGGCCAGGAGCCCGCGGGCCCAGGGCGTCGCCGCCCGCCGCCGCAGCTGCTCCCAGCGCCGGAACGCCGAGACCGCTCCGGGGCACGGCGGCCCCCTGCCGCTCCCACCGCAGCCGCTACCCTCCGCCATCGCCGCCGATGGGGCACGCCGGGACAGGGGCGGGACGAGCACCGGGGCGGGGCTCCGCCACCGCGGCCAGCCCGTTCGCCGACCCCATCACCGCAGCTCTAAGGCAGAGCGCGGACCGATCGTCCGCCACACCACAACCGAGACTCCCGGAGGCTCCGAGACGCGGCAGCTCCGCCACCTCTGTGCTCCCAGTACGGGGAAACATGCCCGGTCCTGTGATGGCGGCAACACAGCATCTGCCCGCAGCTAAGATGGCGGCAGCTGCGCTTCCGGTTTACAGCCCTCAACAGTCGCAGCCTGGGCACGCCGGGACAATAAGGGAGGGGCTCTGCTTGCGCGAGCAGCCAGTTCGTCGAGCCCATCACCGCTGCTCCGCCCGAGCATATCCCACACGATGCCCGGGAGCCCTGAAGGCTCTGAGACGCGGTAGCTCTGTCAGTCGGTACCGCGAGAACCCACCCGTTTCTGTGATGGTGGTTGCGCGGCGTCTGCCCGCAGCTAAGATGGCGCCACCAGCACTATCGCTCCCGGCGCTCCCGGCATGCACCGCGTGGGGCCGGGCACACAGCTGCCAAGATGGCGGATCTGGAGGAGAGGGTGTCGGATGAGGAGAAGGTAAAGGAAGGGGGTGGTCACTCCTCCGCTGTGGGTCTGCGCCGCCGCCTCCGGGAAGACAGCGGGTGGGGAGTGGCGGGGAGACTCGCCCGGTGCCGGTGTGGCGGCCTGCGGGTGCCTCGGGGCGGGCGGGCCCCCGAGACCGCCGGGCCGCCGCCGCCCGAATGAAGGACCGGCCGTTCCTTACCAACGCAGCACCTCGCGTTTCGATTTCCTCATTGCCTTTCGATTTCTTCATTGCCTCGGTGCAGCTGAGGTGCGTCGGCCCATCCTTGTGTATGAAAATGGACATAGTCTCAATCTAAACTAGAGGAGGTTTAAGTTGGACATCAGGAGGAATTTTTTCACAGAAAGGACGATTAGACATTGGAAAGGGCTGCCCGATGGGTAGTAGAGTCCCCATCTCTGGTGATTTTCAAAAAACGACTGGACGTGGCACTCAGTGCTCTGGGCTGGTTGACAAGATATGGATCGGTGACAGGTTGAGCACTCGATGATCTTGGAGGTCTTTTCCAGTCAAAACGATTCTGCGAAAATGCATTTTCTGCGCTTCCTTTCCGAAATGAGCAGAGTAACCAGCGTGTCCGAAGGGTGCTGTGCAACCTCTTCACTTCCTAAACACTCTCTGAGTCTCGTCGTGTTTTCTGCTCGCTCCAGCTGCTGACAGGAACTTTGATGTAGACCCTACAAATTATACTGAGTGGAAAGTACTAAGTAGGAGCAAATTGAGCCATAATTAGTTTAGGAAAGGGGGAAACGAGCAAATTTTTCCTCTTGTGTAGGAATGTGAGAAAGTTACAGTCAGCAAATTCTCCACCAGGTAACCCTGTTGTCTAGAAACTGTAGTTTTAAAATACACTGTTGCTCTTCCTTACATCATAGAAGTGTTACATTTAATGCTTGCTTTGTTTCTTAGCATTCTGGAGGAGTTGTTCAGGCTCATGGATCATCAAGGATCCTACTAGTGCAGAGCATGCTTTCATTTTTCACTTAAACTGCAATTTCAGCTTCATTTCAGTGACATCAGTTGTGAAACAAGCAGTGCTTTAAAGGTGCAATTCATCTATTAGTCAGTATTTTAGATGAGGTTGTTTGAAGTAAGTTTTCCAGAGCAGAACTGATATGGTCTTTAGCACATAGCTTGATTCAATTTCAACTAACTCCGTGTCTCACACAGGAGAGAAGGACTACCTTAAGGGAGAATCTGAAAGAGAAAGACTCAGCAAAGATTTATTGTAGCATCCATTGTGTGACTATTCAGATGAGTCTAAACTTTACATATGTTAGTTTTTTAAGTCTGAATTTACCAGTACTTTAAAGAAAAGGAAAAAAACCAAAACCATCAATTGAGCAACAAATTTAATTCATTCCGTCCTCCAAGCTTTGCTTCTTTATTCTCTATGGATATATTTTAGGTAAGAGTTTCATTTCTCAGACAGACTGGGAAAGCTGGGGGTGTCCAGCCTGCAGAAGAGAAAGCTCCAGGGAGACCTTAGACCCCCTTCCAGTGCCTAAAGAGGCTCCAGGAGAGCTGGAGAGGGATTTTGGACAAGGACCCAGAGTGACTGGACAAGGGGGAATGGCTTCCTGCTGCTAGAGGACAGGGATAGATGGGATATTGGGAACGAATTTTTCCTGTGTGGGTGGGGAGGCTCTGGCACAGGTTGCCCAGAGAAACTATAGCTGCCCCATCTCTGAAGTGTCCCAGGCCAGGTTGGATGGAGCTTGGAGCAACCTGGAACAGTGGAAAGTGTCCCTGCCCAGGGCAGGGGTTGGAACTGGATGAGCTTTAAGGTCCCATCCAGCCCAATTTTTAAGTTCCTCGGAAATCTCCCCTGTTTTGCTCAAGTTCATTCTGCTGCCGTTTTGCCAGTTTAAACTAGCAGCTGAGCAGCTTCCCTTCCCCTCAGACACTTTCCCCATTTTAGAAGCAGGAAGTTGATGTTGCAGAGCTGAAATGGCACCTGAAATGGCCCCGGGGGCCAGGAAATGGGGCAGGTTGCAGAAAGTCCTATTTTGGTGTTTCTGCAGAGGAGCATCCTGACACCGCCCTGCAAGAAACCAGCTCTGAAAATGAACAACCATTCAAGTGCTTGACATTTCAAATTAATCACTCCCCAGCTTGTTTCCTGACTTGACTAATTTGACTGAAATGTTTTGTGTTTTATTGCGCAACGAGAGGCAGGGCAAGGGATAATTATCGAAGTGAACACTTTCCACTTGCAGCCTTTGCTCTGTTCAGAACTGGGTTTGTAATAACATTTGATTGAAGTACAAAGGCCTTTCTGCATTGATTTAATTTTGTTCGTCCTTCCAAGTGAGAGAATTTGTGGAAGACTATAAAAATCTCTCATATAAGATTTGGGAGTTTTTCCTGTTTGTTTATTGTTTCTTTTTCCCATAAGGATTTCATTATGAGAATCCATTGATCTAAAATTCCAACTTAGAAAACAGTGACCCCTTTTTCAAGGGTTTCATGTTCTGCAGCCACAATATCATGGCAGAAATTTATAAGATGCTAAATCGAATAGCTTTTGAGGGGCCTTTTTTTGCCATATGTTGAAGCATGTTATAAAAGAGAATCTGTTCACCCAGGGAGTTAATTTGCAGAGTGTATTCCAGGGCTGCCCTCGCACTGAGAGGCATCCTGGCATTAGTGGTAGATGCTTGTGACAGCTTTGGCACAGTGATATTCTGTGCTGTGCTTACAATTGTACTTGCTCAGAAAAGCGCATGGTGTCACTTCAGAAATCTTTCAGCCTTTTGGGGCTGACTCTGAGCAAAGTCCACAGAGGATATAGAGCAGCAGGGTCCCTCTAAATTACTGCTAGGCTCTCTTCATCACCGCCCAAATTTCTGACAGTGAAATTTGACAATATTATGGCAGCAATCTGTCCTAATTACAGCTCTTTAAATAGTGAAAGTTTTCAAAGAGTAAGAGCTCCATTTTTTAAATTGCTGTATACTTACCAACCTAAAACCAGAAAATTAAGAGAAAATCGTTTGACATTCTGCATCGAATCAATTACACAAGATACTGTCTTTTTAATGTTTTCTTTGTTTTGCTTGATTACTTCAGGCACAAAGAGTGTATATCTGTTTTTTGAAATCATTGCTAATTTGAAAGACAATCTGTTTTTATCTGAATCTCAATCCAGTTAAGGCAGAGTTGTTACTTGATCCTGTTGGAATAAGGCAATTACCTTTTGTTTGGAAAAGTGTTTATTTCTTTTCATGACTTGCTTTAAATCATTACGTGACAAACAATACAAGCAAGAATTTCTAATCAAAATGGGGAAGACTGTTGAGAGAAGCGAGTTATTTCCAGCTTTGGTGATAACTCAGGTGAAGCAGTTGGATATATATACACAGCTCTTTGTTTGCTGCTCAAAATGAGAAGTAGAAAGTAATCAGAGTGGTAATGAGCAATTCTAAAGTCACTTGCAATAAATGTCTTGTTAGACCAGAGAGGCTCATTGATCAGCTTTGTTAGCTGGGCTTATCAGAGGAAATGTGACGTTTTTATTATTCTAAGGGAGAGGTTTAATTTTGTGACATTTCCTTGTTCATTTCATCCAAGATCTTTCTATTCCCTTTGGTCCTGTAAAAGCCATAAAAGATTTGGTAATGAAAACCTAATTCCAACAGAATCAATACCTAGACCACCTAAATTCTAACAGTGCAAGACATGTATATTGGATTTCACAACACATTGCAGTTTTATCACTCTTTTAGAAGAGATGGGATTTTTCTTTTCCAGATTCAAAGTTTCTGGACTTTCAAAATTGGCCTTTTCAGCTATTTATGGTGTCACTCACTATGCATCACAAACTCTATGCCTTCATAGAATCCCAGAATGGTTTGGCATGAAAGGGACCTTGAGGATCATCCAGTTCCACCCTCTGCCATGGGCAGGGACACCTTCCGGTAGACCAGGTTGCTCCACACCCTGTCCTACCTTGCTTTGAATAGTCATGTGAGACTATTTCCATCTTGACAATGCATGCCTAGATCTCCCTAAATCTGCCACTTTTTGTCACTTCAGAGTTGGTTTTGTTGGTAAATTGCTTCAATATGTATGAACTCAGTAAATTATCTTTTGTCTTTAATTACATTTCTGCTTCATTTTAGGTGCGTATAGCTGCAAAATTCATCACTCATGCACCGCCTGGAGAGTTCAATGAAGTATTCAATGGTAAGTAATTAGGAAAAAATGATCTGTGGTGTTCTCTTCATGTTTTATCTATTATAAAAATCTAAGATTGTGTCACACTATACTGCTTTTAAGGTTAAGTGGCTTGGGAAAGCATGCAGGCCTTCTGGACTACATCTGCGTAATGAAATGATTTAATCATTTTAGTGTTTGCATTTGTACAATTAAAATGCATAAAGAGAAACATTTGATCAAAAAATCCAATAACTAATCGGAACCCTTTCTTCTCCAGATGTCCGGTTATTGCTTAACAATGACAATCTTCTCAGGGAAGGAGCAGCACAGTAAGTAGTAAGATTTCAAATACAAGTCAAATTACTCTTCGAGGTACTTATGTTTTCTTATACCCATCATTCTGTGACAAAGAAAAGCACTTGCTGAATTGAGAGCAATCTTCTGTAATTCCTTATCCCACCTAACAAAATATATAATGAAAGGTGTGGATGATTCTTTTTAAAAGCCCTAAATTGGAATTTGTGCTGTATAAAATGCTCTGCCAAACTGGAAGGCACTCTGCCAAAAAGTTTAACTCTGCAGCAGCAGAAATGTCTGATGGTATTGAAGCATGATTTATAAAAGCAAGTGAAGCCTGAAATACTGAGTAATCCGTAGCCTAAGTTTAGAAAAAGAGCTGCCCTCAATAAAAAGCTTTCAAAATATTTTATTTCCACAGCTTCATCAGAAGGTACTTAAAGATTACACATTCAAGCTTTTTGATGCTAAGATTTTATTTCAAGCTAGGTAGAGTATCAGCAAGTCCTTGCATAAGAAAATTGTTGTAAATATTTGTTTACTCCTTTGTTTACCTTGCTGCTGTCTAAATTATAGCTGGGGTGTTCCTGTTTTGCCTTGGCTTGCTCACGTTCCCCCAGGCTGCTTGCTATTCTGCTTTTGAACTCTGTACTTCCCTGGTCATCGCTACACAAACCTGCCTTTAGACCTGGCGTTTATAGCTACCTGCAGTAAAGGGTATTGGAAAATCCTCTAACGGTGCTCACATGTATTTGCCCGATTAAGTTGATGTTTGCTGTAATGTAATCACACAGTGCTTGTTCTGAGTCAAATGTGCATGTACAGCTAAGTTCATGTTCTTTTAATCCTCAACAGTGCATTTGCACAGTACAACATGGATCAGTTCACTCCGGTGAAGATAGAAGGGTACGATGATCAGGTAAGAGGAAACTTAGTACACTCGAGGTTTGTGTTACTGCACTGTGAAAAAGCAATAAAAATGTTTCATCAAGTTGACTCACAAGTCCACATCACCATCAGCTGACTCACTCATTCTACTCGCAAGTTACCACCTCTTCTCCTTCCCCCACATATCATTGTAATGCCAAACTTGCTTCTATAAGAACAAAGCATAAGCAAAATAAATACTCTCGTTAAGTCCTGTCTCGCATTACTTAGTAAGTCCAATTTGGTTGTTCCTTAAAGCTCCATGGTGAAGTCACTGGAATTTTACTTAAGAGTATGAATGATTAAAGATTACTGTCTATTTAAAGCTCACTTACAAATCCTTATTTTGCTACTTGCTTACAGTTCCTACTGAGAATTGACAGTAAATTCTTAATAGTTTGTTTGTTTCATTTTCTGCAATTCTAATCCATTCTCAGCTACCCTAAAAACCAAACTGTATCTTTGTTTATACCAAATCATTGACTTGGTGTAATGATTATACCTAATCCTAGTCGGTCTATGCCAGCAAAACAAGTTGTTCAGGGGGGTTTTTTAATTTTTTTTTTTAGAACAAACAGCAAGTCATAGAGAAGCCAGAAAGCTGCCTGACCATCTGGTCTGTTCTCTGACCCAAGCTCTGACCCAGCTTTTCTGGTGTCCCAGATATGTTTATGGGAGGCACATAGTTTTAAGAGGGCTGTTCATAGAAATAGCTTTGATGAAAAAGTTAGAGTACAACCTGCAAAAGAAAAAAACCACCCAAATAAAATCAGTATTTAGGAAGCCAGAGAATTATGGTGAATAAGAAAAAGGGAGGGAATGTGCAAAGCTGCTTTGCTGTGTGCTTTAGTTGGTGTATTTTAGAAGTAGTCACGTCTATGTACCCTTCTTGCCCAGAAGTAGAGCTATTGCAACATGGCAATAAATGATAAATTCCAGAATAAAATTCTCTGTTTCCTTTAGAAATGAAGAAGGAAAACAGCTGAAATAACTTCAAAAGCAAAGCAACCTGCTTATATTGTAAGGATACCCAATTTTAAGCTAAATATATACATTATTATAGTTTAGCCTTTTCTGGGACAGAAGTCTTAAGTGCAGTATTACTGTGGAGAACAGAGAGTTACTTTCAGCCTCACAACAACTACTGTTAATTTAAATTATTACTGAAAATACTTGGTTTTCTTTATGTGATCTTACAGCTCAATGAAAGAACCTATTGTAACACTGATACACAAGTAGGGAAAAATGTAAAATAACACATCTATAGCAGCCCAAATGTATCATACTTTCAACTTCTTTTACAGGTCCTAATCACAGAACATGGTGATCTGGGCAATGGCAGATTTTTAGACCCAAGGAACAAACTTTCTTTTAAGTTTGATCACTTAAGGAAAGAAGCAAGTGATCCCCAGCCTGAGGACACAGAATCCGCTTTAAAACAATGGAGAGATGCCTGTGACAGTGCCTTGAGAGCCTACGTCAAAGATCATTATCCCAATGGCTTCTGCACTGTTGAGTATCCATCTTGTTTCCCTGACAGTTTATTGCTCTGAGTCAGTCACTCCTTGAGTGGGCCCTGCTGGGCAGAGTTGTTGGAATTCTCCATCCTCACTAGCATTTTGGCTAACTTTGGAATGACAAGTTCCAAAGAGGGTGTAACTATCTTGGTATGCACACAGTGGTAAAGATGGGTTAGACCTTTTTCATAGTCATGACTGCCAAGTACCTTCACACCTACAGGTAATAAAGTGCCTGCCAGTGGAGGTGTTGGACAGTGCATGTTTCCAGGGAGGTACCACCACAGCAGCCTCCACACTACTGCCAGGAACACAGATTAAGAATGGCTTTCCTTAGCTCTCGGGCCTTTTTAACTCTTTTTCTAAATACAGGTTTATGGTAAATCTGTAGATGGACAGCAGACAATTATTGCCTGTATTGAGAGCCACCAGTTTCAGCCAAAAAACTTCTGGTAAGACTATTTCAACATAGTGTGTTTTCTTCCCTTGCTAGTCCTCAAACCAGCCCATCCTCTAGCTCTGACATGGTCTGAAGGACAGGGAGTCTTGGGCTTCCCAAGAAGTTCTTGTCCTTCTGTAGTCTGTTTTCCTTGCAGCCCCCGTAGCACTTACCTTCATGTGACCTATGTGGAGGGAAAGGCATTAGCAGAGCTGCGTAGATACCCCCTGACATCTCTGGAGCACAAGCACTTTGGAGCTTGTCTGTGCTGAAGCTGCGTTATGTTCAGCTGGGCTGCAGAAGTTTAACTCAATGCCATATAAAAAAAGCACTAAATCCCATGTAGTATTGGTGATAAGACAACATCAGAAACAACTTGCTCTTGTTAGTTTGGTTCATTTTACTGTTGGAACTTCTTGGAAATAGTTTTTCATGCTTTGATTGCTTTTAGGAACGGGCGTTGGAGATCAGAATGGAAGTTTACCATCACACCACCAACAGCTCAAGTGGCTGCAGTGCTCAAAATCCAGGTGAGTTATTTTTCCTGGCAATAACAGGAGAATCTGCATTGTGCTTCCCTTACACAAATACATTCAGCTCACAATGAGATGCTGAAATGCAGCAGAGATGTCCTTCTGAAGTCAGGATGCTATTAAATGGAACAATTCAAGAAATTAATTTTTAATTCTAACATTCAGGAGTAGTCTCAGATCTGGCCTGTGGTTTATTATGTAGCATTACCCTATAGGCCTCCACTTTGCTTCTCTTTGTAGGGCTAAAACCTCTACCTTGAATCTTTTATAATTGCTTCTATCTCAGCTCCAGGCATTTACTGCATTAACATAATCTGGAACAGTCTTGACAAAGAATGAAACCTTTTAGAAAATCCATCCTGCTTTTAGTCTCCACGTAAGCAGAGAAGACTGGCACAATGCTCTGTGGTGCCATTTTAGTAGCATTTGGGGGCTCAGGGATTCTGGAGTGAGTGGTTGTGATAAAACACGCATTCTGTCTCTTTGTCCAGGTCCATTACTATGAAGATGGCAATGTCCAGCTGGTTAGTCACAAAGACATCCAGGACTCTGTACAAGTGTCAGTAAGTATGCTAAAAGATCTCTGCTCAGCAGCTGTTTTATTCCTTAAACAGCTCATGAAGTATGCACTGCTATGACTGCATTCTCTTGGCTTTAATTTTAGGGTGAACAGTCAATGTAGTGTTTAGAGTCACGTAGAAATCCCAGATTCCTAATTAAAATTCAGTCTTATTAGAAAGTCTCTACTGGAAAGCTTCACTTGGGAGTTTGGGTTAAAGAGGACAGAATGGCTCTTCCATCTCTGTGCAAGGGAAAGGAACGGTAAGAGACGTGCACTAAGGGAAATTAAGAAATCCTCTAGTGTGGTAGAGGAGCAACAGCTGCAAAATGCTTCATTTTACCTTGAAGGTCCACTTCCCTTTTGCTCACTAGGGTGCAGCTCTGTTCCAGTTTGGAGCACAAGCTCTACCCAGTATATCGTAAGTGAACGGAACCCAGCTACAGCCACGAGGCACGAACTGATGATGTTACCCACTTTATCTGTACTCAGCCTATCATTTGAGAAGAAATCTATTGTGTAGCTTATCTAAGTTGCTCTTAAACACATAAACTTTTTTCTCCTTTGCAGAGTGATATCCAGACTGCTAAGGAGTTTATTAAGATAATAGAAAATGCAGAAAACGAGTACCAGGTAAGTTCGGTTAGTGGTGATTAAATAAACCACAGAATTATCTCAGTCTCCATTTGCAGTGAATGGAAATACGGAAAACTGACCTCTAATTCTGTTTCTGACTGGATCTGGTATTGGCTGTAAGAATTAGTTAGAAAAGGGCAGTAGTATTCATTTATGGGATGGGAGTGGGTGAGTCGATGTATTTTCCTCTGTGACAGTTAAAAAGTACTGAGGAGGAAATTTGTGCAACAGCTTTTACATTGTCACAGGCTGTGTGCAGGGAGACTCAAAAGAGGTAAGTCAGTGAAAGACCGAAGGAGATGCTAGATTACCGAGGAGGTGAATAGAAACCCTTTGACTTGCACACACACCGGCGACTTTATTATTGGCATTATTAATGTAGTTAATAGTGTGCCTTACACCTTAGAGAAAGGAATCTGTGGCTTTAAAACTGAGTTGAGCTTTCTCACAGTGTTTTATGAGTGCCCTAACCAAATCTGCTTGCTGTTGCAGACAGCAATCAGTGAAAACTACCAGACCATGTCAGACACCACTTTCAAAGCCTTACGCCGGCAGCTGCCCGTCACCCGCACCAAGATTGACTGGAACAAAATCCTCAGCTACAAGATTGGCAAAGAAATGCAGAATGCTTAATGCAGAAACAAGGAGGTGTATGAAACATTTGTGTGCAAAAAACCATATGGTCCTATGCCAAGTAGATGGTTTCTAAACCAGAGCAGCATTTTTTTAGGGCTTTCAAAGTTAACAGGTTTTCTAGCCTGAGAGGGAACTGTGGAACAAATAGTTGTCTTTGTATTTTGTGTTTCCTGCCACATAAACTTCCTGTTGTAACTGCATTTAATAGGTCATTTTAATTGAGCCAGAAGTATAACTGTTTTCAGTCACTGGCTGGAAAACTTCCTAGCTGGAAAAGCCCTATTATAACCCCAGTGGAGGTTGCAGAGCATTCCCTTCACTTGTACCCAGCACTCCAGGTCTCCAGTAAGTTTGTCAAACCTGCCAACAGCTCACAGTGCTACAAGACACAGTAAGTGCAAGACAGTGAGTCCTCATGTATCCTTATTCCCAGCCTCCACAAAGCAGATGCCTGCAGGCTTAGATTTTACTGTAGCAAATGAGTTTACAGGATCCTTTACAGAATTCCCTATTCACTCAGCTCTTCTAGGGACATAACTTCTTTTTTAATCTGAAGATTTGAGCCATGTTCCCTAAAAGTGAACATCTTTGTTCTCCCTCGTGTACGTACGGTTACCAGACATCTGCATTTCTACATAACTACAAGTTGAGTCACTGCTGATCCACAAGGACTTGATGGTGATGAAAAATGCAAATGTCTACAGAATAATAGGTATGTTGTGCTTTAATGCTTTGTGGCAGGTTCATAGATTTGTATCACAGGTGTATGGATGGATAGTGTACAAAATAAATAAACTTGCACCAAAGTGAGAGAAAAAATCCTTTCCATTTGTCTCAGTTGTGGACAGTTTCTTGTCATGCTTAGAGGGGATTTTGGAATTAATCTCTTCTACATGCTTGCTCTGTTACATTTTTTCCCCCTGTAACATCAAAACTAGTAATCCTACCAGTTAGTCTGAAGGGGAGGATGAAGAGATACACATATGCCTTTCTCCGACCTTGGAACATGGATTCACTACAAAGTGAACCTCCTTTGGTGAACTCCCGTTGCTTTGTTTGCACTTGGTTATCAGTGGGCGCCTTGCAGGTTCTGGTTTTTAAACTGGCTCATGTCTTCCTGTTTTTAAACACACAAAGGAAAAAGGGTTGGGAAGAGATGGATGGGGTTGCCTGTGCATTACACTTCAGGTTTTGCACAGTAATGCCACAAAATAAGTGTCTATCCTTTGTGAGTTTTATCAAAATAAAACGTATTTGTATTTGCTGCTGAGACTGACCATTAATTCCTCAGGCATCCTCTGTATCAACTAGTCTAGTCAAAATACACCCGTGTTTGTTTAAAGCCATTTGTGTCTGTTCTTTTGTGGTCTCCCTGTTACTTCCTGAAGACTAAGAAGGGGTGGAGTCACCATCCAGGAAGGTGTTCAAAAACAAGTGAATGTTGCACTTGAGGACAGGGTTTAGTGGTGAACACAGTGGTGGTGCTGGGTTGATGGCTGGATTTTTGATGATCTCAAAGGTCTTTTCCAACCTTAACAATTCCACAATTAAGGCAGGGGTAGTATCACTCCAGACGCATGGGCGGTGCTCCCACCCTGGTATACAGACATGGGAACTGGAGGGCTGGGCTTCCAAAGTAAAATAAAAATAGTCACAGAGCTTTAATGAAGCTCCTCACCCTGGAAAAAAAGCAGCAAGGAGGTAAATTCCACTCATCCTCTGTGTCTTTCTGTAACACCTACCTCAGATGCTGCTGGTCGTATCCTACACGGGACAAAGCAGGGATATTTGGAGGGTTTGCGCAGTGCAGTGCACGAAGCTACTCAAGGACAGTTTGTCAAGAGGGTCCCCTCCCTGCCTCAGCATGCAGGGGAGATGAAAGGTGATGTGAGCCTCAGGTACTGTGGGCTGCGGCCCTGGACCCATCCAGGAAATCGCTGCTGCAATTCCAGGAATGTGAAGCTGAAGCAGGGCCCAAGATAAGGGTGTGCACACAACACAGCTTTTATCTGCCTCAAGGCTAGTCTTCTCCTGCTTCTTGGTTACGCTGAAAGTAGTTCACCGCCGGTGTTCCAGCCGTAAGAGCGTGTCTATCTCCTTGTCCTTCTCCAAATCTTTAGCTAATCATCCTTTAGACTGAGTCGTTCCCTGCCTGCCTGCTGGCCCTTCTCCCCCACCAGCGTTCTCTATAGCAGGCGCCGCTATCCCGCTCCCAGCGCTTCCATCTGCCCCGCTCCCAGGCGGGCGGGCCCGCGGCCTCTTTCGCTTTCGTTTCTCCCTGCGTGACCAGCCCCGGCCCAGCCCAGCCCGGCTTGGCCTGGCACACCTCGGCGCGGCACATCTCGGCATTGCTCGGCTCGGCTCGAATCAACCATGACGCGGTTCAGCGTGGCGGAGGCCAGTCTGTGGGGGGATCAATTCGTGCAGTTCCTGCGGGACACGGGCCGGGACCAGGCGAGCCTGCGGGAAACGCTGCGGAGCATCTACAACCAGGAGTTCCGGGGCAGGTGAGAGCCCTCGGCTAGACCCAGGCAGCATCCCCTGGGACGGACCCCTGGCCAGCATCACCCATTCTCCCCAGCCAGCATCTCCCAATCCCCGGGCTAGCATCCACAGTGCCTGGCCAGCGTCACTGGTCCCCAGCAGCATCACTGGGGCCCCCAAGCTCCTCCGTCTCACCAAAGCTCTGCTGGGAAGATCCACAGCTCCATGGGCCCCTCAGCATCTGTCTGGGCATAGCCTTGGACACCCACTGCCCACCACACTCCCCCACCTCACCCTGCTGACACCAGTTACACTGGCCCTTGTGCAATATCACCACTGTTAATCATTGGCAAAGCCAGGGCTCGGTGCACTGGTGGAACTGGGAGGAGGTACTTGGGGAGTCATCGCTGCTGGCACCACAGTAGTAGCTGTGCCTTCACAGAACTGCCATCTGTGCCAGCTCAGCTCCTGAGCACTAGCATGGACAGGGACTGCATGGCTGTCAGGGCCAGGCAGGGATGCAGTGAGACAGCTGGAATGGCTGTGGCATAGCTGGAACAATGGCACAGCATGGAATAGCTGGAGCAGCCAGCAGAGATGTAAGATTTGCACAGGCCAGTGGGAAGCCCAAGCCCTTCTTCCTCTCCTGGTGCAGAGGGGACCCTCTGAGAACTCCCTCACTCCAGCCTCAGTGTCCTGCTTCATCTTCTCACTTGCCTTACCTCAGCTGCGTGTGGCCATGGCAGCCAAGCCACACTCTGCCCCACACAAACCCTCTCCCTGGTCTCTGCAGGACTGACGCAAAGACACCCAGGTTTTCCTCCATATTGTACGCTTTGAAGGCAACTCACCAGGTGCAGGTGCGCGGGGAGGTGGTGAAATTCAAGGTGAGTTCATGCTGGAGCAGTGCCCACCAGGACTGACTCCTCAGGAGCCCTGGGCAGGACTCCAGGGCTACGCTGATTCTGGCTGCTCCTTGCAGGTGAAGAGGCATGTGGTGGTGGCAGACCAGTACCGGAGACCCAGAACGAATGCACAGACATCCGTGTTCACATCTGCCTCAGGACAGCAGCTCAGCTCCACTCCACAGATGCCCCAGACCTATGCCAAGCAGTGGTATGACCAGCAGCACCCTGCCTTGGCATGGCCCCCAGATCCCCTACCCCAGCTGGGAAAGCCTGACCCTCCCTCCCCACAGGACTGAGCTCATTCGTGGCAAGCACGGGGTAGAGATCATCTCAGACTTTGACCACGGCAATGGGAATATCCGCTTCCCAGTGGTGCCAGGTGAGCCCCAGACAATCACTGTCCTAGTACAGAACTGTGGGACGGAGGTGGTGACACTGCAGCGGTTCCAGCCACACCAGCAGTCACAGGAGCTCTCCTTCTCTGATGAGCAAGGGGCAGTTCAGGGCCAGTCCCTGCTGCTACACCCAGGTAGGGTCCTGTCCCAACCCCTGCCCCGTGCCCTGCCCTGCAGAGAGGATGCAGGACCCAATCTCACCTCTTCACCCTGCAGGTGGCATATACCCCATCCAGGTGCGGTGCCTCACCACCTGCAATGGGCACTTCAATGCTGTGGTGTTCTTTGAGTTCACCAAGGAGCCAGACGAGCCCTTCAGCATCTCACGCTATGTTGCTGCCATTGCTGAGAGCCAGCTGGCCAAGGACCTGGGGCCCTCGGCACCTTTCCAGCCTTACAAGGCCAGCCTCCAGCGCCTTGTCACAGTCGTCACTGAGGATGGCATACCCCCTGACTGGTATGTGGTGGAGTCACCTGCTGCCATCCTGAGCAGAGGGGCCCAGCCTGTTCTCCAGCCAGGACAAGGTTCGGCTCCTTGGCTGTCTGACACAGCCACAGAACAGTGCTTCAACCCCGTGCAATGGCTGGTGGCAGTGGGGCTGGGGACACTCTGCAGTCCCTGCAACACTGCTGTCCCCTCCACCCAGCTCCCTGAAAAATGAACTGGAGAGGGAAATCCCTCTGGGCACCTACCGGTACCCAAAGAGCCTCAAGGACATGATCCTGCTCGGACCCAACACCAGTGCCAGCTCCAGCTGGGCTGCCGTGCGGTGAGTGCCAAGGGCTGAGAGCAATGCTGAGGTTTTCCTCGAGGGCCAAGTTGTTCCTGACATTGCTGCTGCCCTCAGCTCGCTGCTGGAAGCACCTCTGCAGGCTGAGAACTACCACCAGAAGTTCCAGCTGCTGCTGCACCTGGAGGAGATCCAGATGGAGGTGGACATCCGGCGCTATGACATGCAGGATGTGACCATGGTGCAGGACAGGGCACTGCTGGTTCTCGATGTGCGTAGGGGAGTGAGGGGTGGGAGGGGTGCCAGCACCACACTGTCACTCTTGGAGTGCCTGGCATCACACTGGCTCTTTGGCATAGGTGCCTGGAGTGGCTGAGAACCGCCCATCCCTGCTGAGGGGGGACCACCTCTTTGCCCACCTGAGCAGTGAGAGGGACCACTCCCCGCTCGTCCGATACAAGGGCTACGTGCACAGTGTGGAACTGGAGAAGGTCAGGCTGGGCTTCTCCTCCAAGTGAGTGATGTTCGGCCCCAGCAGCCTTACATGGAGATGCCGAAGGCCAGGAGTGGGTTGGAAAGGGCCAGGAGGGCATGGGAGAGTGTCCCCTGCCCTGCTCACACTGCTGCTTCCCAGGCTGCAGAAGAAGTTTGTGAACAACCTGAAGTTTGATGTGACCTTCACCTTCAACCGGCTGCCGCTGCAGGTCCAGCATCGGGCTGCAGTCCTGGCCATGCGCCACGGCTTGTTCAGCCTCCTCTTCCCCTCCGCCTCCTGCCACAAGTCCCTCTTCCCAGGCCCCTTCCAGCCCCGGTGAGGCCCCAGTTCTGCAGGGTGGGAGGGTCCGAGGCATGGAGGGGATGAAGGGGTTGGGGTTCCGGCAGCACAGCCTCTGCCCCCACAGGTGGTTTAACCACAAGCTGCAGACGAATGAGGAGCAGTGCAGAGCCGTGACCCACATTGTGACAGGGCTGTCCCGGCCAGCCCCATACCTCATCTTTGGTCCCCCTGGCACTGGGAAGACGGTCACTATGGTGGAGGCCATCAAGCAGGTGAGTGGCTGGTGCCCAAATCCAGCCCTGAGCATTGCTGCCTGCCCTGGCCCATAGGGCTCAGTGCTGTCGCCTCCTCCTCCCACCCAGGTGTGGACTTGCTTCAAGGATGCCCGTATCTTGGCCTGTGCCCCCTCCAACAGTGCCACAGACCTGCTGTGCCAGTGTCTCATCAAGGACATTGCCCCTCAGAATGTCTACAGGCTCATCGCCAGCTCCAGGAGCTACAGGGAGGTGCCAACTGATATCAAAGTAGGTCTCTGCCTCTCCATCATGAAATCCTGACAGCACATCTGGGCTGGTGTCCCCTGGGAGAGTGGGACCTCACTGAATGCCTGCCTTCCAGCCCTGCTGCAACTGGGATGAGGAGCAGAGCAGCTATGTGTACCCAAGCAAGGAGCACCTGAGGCGCTACCGGATCATCATCACCACTCTGGTGACAGCAGGAAGGTCAGAGGAGCTGGGATTGTCCACAGCATCTGTGGCAGGTGGACCCAGGGCTGCCTTGCAGCCAGACTGTGAAGGCAGCCGCTCTGGGATTCAGCCAGGAGGGGTTGGAGCAGGGCAGGCAGTGGCAGGGAAACCCTCCTCTGTGGGAGGATGAGGATGAAGGGTAGGAGAGGAAGGATGACCACGTGGGGCAAGATGCTGAGGCAGCCTCATTCCACCTCTCCCCCAGGCTGGTGTCAGCCAACTTCCCCCCTGGATTTTTCTCCCACGTCTTCATCGACGAGTGTGGCCATGCAGTAGAGCCAGAGAGCGTGGTCGCCATCGCAGGTGAGTGTTGCCTGGCTGCTGTCTCAAGGACCAGCATCTCTGCATGGCCTGTGGTCCCTCCTGTTCCCCACTGAGCTCTCCCTGTTCCCAGGGCTCCTGGCTCCCATGGACCAGGAGACCAATCCCAACGGGGGGCAGCTGGTTCTGGCAGGAGACCCCAAGCAGCTGGGCCCCATCCTGACTTCACCACTGGCCATCCAGCATGGTTTGGGTGAGTAGGGAGAGGGGTGGGAGTGCTGCCGGCTCCCCACAGGGGCTGAGTGGCCTTGTGGGGAGCCACAGTGTATCACTGGGCACAGGCACCTCACTGCTGGAGAGGCTGATGCTGCAAAACCCCCTGTACAAGAAGTCAAGTGGAGGATATGACCCACAGTTCATCACCAAACTGCTCTGGAACTACAGGTGGGAACACGGATGGTGCAGGCAGGAATTGAGCCAGGCAGGAATTGGTGAGCACAGCTCTCCAGGATCTGTGCCCCAGAGTCTCGTAGTGCCCCAGCTGGTGTGGGAGATGGGAATTCACCTGCTGTCCTGGGTGCACACTGCCTGAGAGGGTGCTGGACCCACATGGCACCCACCCTAGGCACTGTTCTGCCTCTGCCAGGTCCCACGAGGCCATTCTCAGGATCCCCAATGAGCTCTTCTACGACAACGAGCTGAAGGTGTGCAAGAAAGAGGGGCTTGACATTCGGAATCTGTATTGTGCCTGGGAGGAGCTTCCCAAAAAAGTGAGTGGCAGCAGGGACTGGCCCAGGAGGATCCCCGAGGCACAGGCAGAGCAGAACCAAATGTTCTCCATCCCTAGGGTTTCCCCATCATCTTCCATGGGGTTCGTGGGGAAGACCAGAGAGAGGCCAAGAGCCCCTCATTCTTCAACACAGCCGAAATTGAGGTGCTGGTCCACTACCTCAAGAAGCTGCTACAGAGCCAGGGCAAGGGGGGCTGTCCCACTGTTTCCCCCAAGGAGATCGGCATCATTTCTCCCTACAGGAAGCAGGTGAGGGACACAGCTCTGCAGGCAGGGCGTGGCAGAGACTTCCCCAAGGGACAGGGGACACTGGAATGGATAAGCAGCCGCAGGGCTGGCTCAAGGAAGGCCCTGTGATGGCTGCCTTTTGCCACATGCCTCCACTCAGGTGGAGAAGATCCGGAAAGCCATCACCTCCCTGGATCCCGATCTGCAGAAGCTGCCAGACATCAGCCAGTTGAAGGTACATCCTGGGCATGGAGGGGAGAGGAGCACACCCTTCATAGGAGGAGGGAACCTTGCCAGCCCAAGCCCAGGGGTGCTCCTGGCCCCTCACCTGCTGTCCCTGCCCCAGGTGGGCTCTGTGGAGGAGTTCCAGGGCCAGGAGCGGCACGTGATCCTCATCTCCACCGTGCGCAGCTGCAGCGCATACTTCCAGTTCGACCAGACCTTCAGGCTGGGCTTCCTCAAGAACCCCAAGGTACTGCCTTGCCCCAAGCAGACCCTTCTTCCTTGGCATCCCCTTCTTCCCTTCCAGGTTCTCACAAGCAGGCAGAGCAGTGCCACACCAGAGCAGCCTGCACCCAGGTGGGGCTGAGAGAGGATGAGGTGCTACAATGAGGTAAAGCACTCTTGCTTTTCCTCTTCAGAGACTCAACGTGGCCATCACCAGGGCCAAGGCTCTGTTGATCGTGGTGGGTAATCCAGCCGTGCTCAGCAAGGATGACCACTGGCACAGGTGAGCTGCTCCTGGCCCCTGCCACAGACAATGGTCACCAGCACCTGCCCTTTTCTGCTGCCAGCACATGGTGCCCAGCCATGCCCAGTGCCATGGAGCAGTGAGGCTGGTGCCACCTTGTGCCCACACTCCCCTGGCTCTGCACCTGCAGGTTCCTCAGGTACTGCAAGGAAGAGGGCGGCTACACGGGATACCCCTATGAGGATGAGAGCACAGTTGAGGACAGAATCGCTGGCAACCTCCATGCACTGCAGCTCAGCGTTTAGCACCAAGGTGAGCAGAGCTGGGTGCTGCCAGCAAGGCCCCAGCAGCAACAGGGTGGTGGTCGTGCTCTGCCAGCACCCTGGGGCAGCAGCACGGCTAGGGTTACAGCTGGGGCCCTGGGAGGCTTCTCCTGCCCCAAATTTAACAGGGCTTACAACAGCTTCTTGCTTAGGGCTTGCGTGTCTCCATCCCAAAGTCAGGGGCCAGCTCTGCCATGAGGTTTTTCTGCAGAAAACCCACCTGGGAAAGGAGGAGAAGCCCCATGAAGCTGCATCCCCCTCAGCCTGTCCCTGGCCGGCAGCAGCTCCTGCTCTTCCTGTCTCAGTCCTGGGGCACTCTGTGCATCCCTGTGGAGATGAGGCTGAATCCACCGGACCAGAGGGTGTTGCCAGCCTTTGCTGCCAGTGACGAGGCACAGCACAGGCTCCTCCCCTTGCAGAGCAGAACTGTGCCAGCAGCAGACTGGGACCCCTCTCCATTTTAACCATTTTTTGACATGGCTGTGGCCAAACAATTCTCTGTGACTGGTCTCACCATTCAGTGAAAGGCTTCAGCCTGGAGACTCTGGCCTCCAAAGAGCATCGCTGGGTGCACAGGGGAGCTCAGTGCTGCTGTCATGGGTGAGTGGGGCAGGCAGAGACCTGGCCTGGGGCAGGCTGCCTCAGCTCTCCACTGGACAGCTGCCTGGCCTGAGAGCTGGCATGGCTGTGCAGGCACTTTGTTTCCCTGGAATAAATGTTTAGAGAAAAGCAGTGTATTGTTGAGTCCTAGGTGGGCCTTGCCACCGCATACAGAGCTTCCAGAGCAGCACCAGGCTCACAGTAGCCCTGTCCCGACCTGCTCCAGAGGCAGGATGGCTCCAGCAGTGATGGCGGTGCCCATCATCTGGGGACCGCGTACAGCTGGGAAGCTCCTGCCTGGCTCTTCCCACATAAGCAGCTCCCTGGCTCCTTCTCAAGCACAGGGTACTGAGCCCTGATCCTCTACCAGCAGCTGAAGCAAGAGGGGCTGGGGGCCAGGCAAGTCCCCACCCTGCAGCACGAGGCCCTGAGCCCCAGGCAGGAGCCTGGAGCAGCGAGGGGCACAAAGGAGAGCCAGAAGGATGCCACGCAAGCAAAGTTACAATTACTAAAATACCGGTTTGCATTTATTCTCCCAATTATGCAGTTCAGTTTACTGCTGCCAAGTCTGTGACAGAGGCAGACTTGAAGGCGGCGATACTGGCAGGGCTGGGCACATGTCCCAGGAGAAGAGAGCTCCTGGCAGCAGCTGAGCTCAGCTCTGCTCACAGATAGGGCTAAAGCTGCCCGGGCAAGTCTATAACACTGGTGTGTGCTGCCTGCACAGCCAAGGAGAGCAGGCAGAGCACACCAAGGGCCCAGCACACCCCACACGTGAGCTGTGACCGGCACCTCCTGCTTCTGTGGCACCTGCCTGGAGCTGGGGAAGGACAGCGGACACAGTGGCAATCTCCATGGGAAAGGCAAAACCAGGGAGCTCGGTACAAAACGGGGCGACACGGGGAGCGACGCAAACACCTGGCCCATAGAGAGCAGCAGGTACTGAAGGCACTGGCCCCTCATGGCCCCAGAATGTCACAGGGACACCCTATGAGCGTGGGTGGCAGCTCTGGTGCAAAGGGTTCAGAGCAGGTAGTGGCACCAGGAGGTCCTGCTTGGGCTGTCTACCAGCACTCCCTCCCCGGGCAGGGCAGCCAGGTGCCGGTGCAGGTGCCAGCCAGGGCCACTCAAAGCAGTGGGCAGCCTCTGCGCTTCTTGTTCTTCCGGACCTGCAGGCCAGCACGGGTGGCCATCTCAAACACCTCCCGCACACCCTCCTTCGTCTTGGCCGAGCACTCAAGGTAGCCGAAGGCGTTGATCCTGTTGGCCATGTCCCTCCCCTCCTCTGGTTTCACTGGCTCCTAGGAAGCAGTAAAAATAGGCTTTGGAAACATTGCCAGAACACAACAGCAACTGCCCTTGGGGCATCCAGCCCTTCCAGCCAGGATCTGGGTTGCTGGCTGGGGGACCTAGGGCTGTCCCCACCTGCTTCATCTTGGCCAGCTCCCGCCGCGTGTGCTCGTCGTTTCGCAGGTCCTTTTTGTTCCCCACCAGGATGATGGGCACATTGGGGCAGAAGTGCTTCACTTCCGGCGTCCACTTCTCAGGGATGTTCTCTGCAACAAGCACACATGGAATCCTGTGAGCTGAGGGGCTGCTACCCCAGAGCCTCCTTACAGAAACCAGCCCCAAGCTTTTTCCATTGGAGCAGGGAGAGCTCACCCCACAACATACTCCACTCCCACCACCTCCCCCCAGTCAGCAAGTGCCCAGCATTTCGCTGAAGTGCACACAAAGTCAGGCAATGAAGGGAACGCTCTGGCATCCCCAAGGGGCAGCATGGGAGCTTCCCAGATCCCAGGAGGTTCAGTAGCAGCACCCAGTCCTGTGGGAGTCGCAGGTCTCCCCTCCCTCCCCAGTCCGTACCGAGGCTATCCGGGCTGTCGATAGAAAAGCACATGAGGATTACATCTGTGTCTGGGTACGAGAGTGGCCGCAGCCTGTCATAGTCCTCCTGTCCCGCTGTGTCCCACAGGGCCAGCTCCACCTGAGAGGGGAAAGAGACACAGCTCAGTAGCTCTGCAGGCCAGGAGTGACAGATTTGTCTTCCTCAGGTATAACTGTGATCTTTCTCAAACTGGGACAGGTTCCGGGTGACCCAGAAATGCTGGAGGCATGGGGCTCCCCTGAGCGCTGCAGGTGCATCCGAGACACAGACCAATCCTAGCAATAGCACTGGGCAGTGGCACTGCCAGCATGGGACCGCGGAGCAAGGGGATGGGAGTGGTGATGGCCCTTACCTGCTTCCCATCTACCTCGATGTCAGCAATGTAGTTCTCAAACACGGTGGGCACGTAGACCTCAGGGAACTGGTCTTTGCTGAACACGATCAGCAGACACGTCTTTCCACAGGCACCATCCCCCACGATCACCAGCTTCTTCCTGATGGCTGCCATCGCTGTGGGGACAGGAGCAGGTGAGCAGGACAGAGCAGCACGGGCAGTTCAGGCTTCTGGCACCCCAAACTCCTGCACACGACTGCCTGGGAGGCACCAGACATAGGCACCCGGGCACATCCCACTGTGAGCAGCCGGTGACAGACAGGACGGAGGCTCCCCTGACCCCCCGCCGGACACCCCTCCAGCTCTCACACACAAAAAAGGCTCATGGGCACTGCAAGAACTGGCCTGACTGGAACCATTTATACCCAGCACTGCTGCTGTGGCTGGGAGAACCATCCCAGCTGTGGTCAGTGCTGGTGGCTGCAAGCAGGGACCCAGACATCCAACCTTCTCTGGCTTTGCTGTGCCACCACCCAGGTAACCAAGATTTCAGAAAACCTCGGAGTCTCACAAACACACTGGGTTTATTTTAAATTAAAAATTGTTCGGGGCAGAAACTTTGCTCAAGGTTTCACCCCAGCATGCTCGCCAGCCCCCAAATAATCTGATCAGCAGCTGGAATGCACCCAGCCAAGCTCTTGGAGGTCTGGGCAAGCAGGACCTGTGTGCCTGGCACCCGGCACCAGGTTGGCCCCATCCCAGCCCATCTGACAAAGGAGCCTTTGCCATGGAACCAAGACAGCTGACACTGGCACTGGAGGTGGGACAAGCTGCCAGCCATCACTCAGCAAACAGAGCTGAAACCCCACGACAAAGCAGGCAGCATTCTGCCCCAAGGGAAAAGGATGCAGTTCTGCAAGGAAAACTATGCCTTTGCACCCCTCAGTTTCAAAAGGGGGTAACAGCCAAGCCTGGGAATCGGCCAGGACAATGCCACAAAACGCCTGGCACAGCATCTGAATGAGGCATGAGAAAATCAGCCACAGTGGGATTACATCCCTCCCCAGCCTTTTGACCAAAATCTCTTTTCCATCCCCAGACTCCCAGTCCAAAGAGCCTGACCCACTCCTTACATGCCTTCAGCACAACACCAGCTTCCTGTCCCTGCAGAGATCCTGGGAATGACGTGGGCTGACACATCAGGGCTTAATCCCTGAAAATTCACACTGTTCTGGGGGAAATTACAGGTGACCAGGAAACCTCTCCTGAAGGCAGGGATGTTCCATGTTTTCCCCCTCAGGCCTATCCCTCTCCAAACCCTCTGCCCAGGCAGCGGCATGGGAAGGAACCTTTCATGCTGGGAGCCTGGAGAAGGTTCACAGGAAATAACCCTGTGGGAAGGACATACACCAATGCTGATGCATTGAGCGATGGGAGTGGATCATGCTGGGATCATTCCAGGATCACTGGGATCACCCTGGGAAGGCCAGAATATCACAAGCCTGACCTTTAACCAGGGCACTGATGATGAGCTTGAACAAAGGCTGGGCATCTGTCCCTGTCCCAGCAATCACACCCGTACCCTGTGCCAACAGAAAAGGGAGGAAAAAGGGTAAAAAAGGAGTATGGCTGCATCATAATTAGCTGCAAGTGAAGGATTAAAAAATGAGCCTAAATGGCTGACTCGCATTCCAAGGGCAGGCTGCAGAGCTGCTTGTTTCATGAGCATGCCTGGCAGGTCACCCCTGTCACACAAACCCTGGGGGCCACCCCAGTTCACAATCAAACTGCCCAATGGTTTGGGCAAAACAGAGAGAGTTTTCACCCAAATCCAGACCAGCACCTGCTGTAGCCATGGATCTTGGTAGGTTCCAAGCACTTTGGCTCATAAGCTGAGGCAGGAGAGTTTGTGGCTGCCGAGTGCTCTGGAGCTGTTAATAAAAGTAGAAAGCTGGCACTTGTAAGGTGAGAAGAGTGAGAATCAAGGGCTGCATCCGGGAGGAACTGCCATTCCTCAGCTGGGAGCCTCAGTGTCAAGCACATGTCCCAGTGGACCAGTATGTCTACAGGAAGGTGAGCACATTTGTGCAACACTGAAGTTGGAGAAAAAAATTTAAAAGGTGCTCCAAAGGGTCCCTTTTAGGGATTAGGGGCACTTTTTAGGGAGGCAAGGGCTGAACATGGAGGGGGAAGCAGCTCCTGTCCCTATTCCTCATGCCCTCCTGCTCCTGCCTGTCCCAGCTGGGCCAGGCACACCCACAGTCCCACACAGGGGCAGCTGGCCAGGAGCTCATCCCCGGGAGACAGGGGGTTTGTGTCATGGAGGCAGATACAAGGGCTGGAGGAATCTGCTGGCTCCTGCCCACTTGAGGAGGGAAAGCTCTCGAGGACGGCATATCCCTTGGGACACAGAAATGCATCACCCTTGGATCACAGAATCCTTAAGGCTGGAAAAGACCTCCAAGGTGCACAAGTCCAACCCTTGTTGCAAACCATCCTTCTTGTCTGACCAAAAGCTCGTCCTCTCTGCAGCAGCATGTCCACAGCATGGAAAAAGGTGAGCTCAGGGAGAAAAAAGCCGCTTTACTTGGACACAAACCTCCTTCGCCCACAGCAAAACATGATATGCTGCTTTGTGACTCCATATCTCCAAGAGGAAAGGCAGTTTGGGCCGTGCCACTATCTAACCCGCACCACCACGCAGACAACAACATCTGCAGCGTAAGGAGCAGCAGATGCCCAAGGACACAGGCACCTGCTCCCAGACAGACACCAAGATCTGCTCATGCCCAGTCTGCAGACATTGGATTGAAACCAAAAGCAACCAGAGTGGCACTGCCCCTTGCCTGAATGCTGCCCTGCCTGCACACTGCCCGGCGAGGGGGATGGCAGATGCCCCAAACTGAGCACAGTCACCACACCCAGAGCTCCTTCCCACGGCCTCCAACGTCCTCCCTGACCTAGGACGGCTCTGGGCCCCAGCAGCTCCCGAGCCCGGCATGATGCCGAGCAGTGACTCAGAGGGCAGAGGCACTGTCCCCACCCAAAATCTCAGCACAATTCATTCCATTACTCAGGAGAGCCATCCAGAAATAGCCCATTACTAATCCAGAGCTGGTGTGCAAAGGCGAGTGGGGCAAGGAGACTGGAAGAGCTGTGAGCCTCAGGGGTCGGCTGCATGTCCCCATCCGTGCCCTGGACCCAGCAGCTGGCACGGCACCAACGCCAGATGTCAGCAGCTCTCTGTTCCAGGAGAGATGAGCTGCTTTGCCAGGGGATCTTCTTTGCTCAGAAGGATGAGGCCAGTCCCTGGGATGTGGACTCTGATGCAAAGGTTTTTGCACTGCTGCCAGATTATGAGCAGATAAAAAGAGTGAAAAACATGACAATTTCATGAAGACAAACAAGGTAATCCCAAGCACAAACGCAGATGAATTAATTGAGAGCAGCCCTGAGGAGAAGGTCTTGGGGGGTGCCGGTGGATGAGAAGCTCAACATGACACAGCAGTGCTCACTGGCAGCCCAGAAACCCCCATGTCCTGAGCTGATGCCACAGCGTGGGCAGCCAGGGAGGGGAGGACTCTGCCCCTCTGCCCTGCTCAGGTGAGATCCCATCTGCAGAGCTGCTTCCAGCCCTGGGACCCCCAACGTAGGGAGGACATGAGCTGCTGGAGCGAGGCCATGGAGCTGGAGCCCGTCTGCTCTGGAGCCAGGCTGGCAGAGCTGGGGATGTTCAGTCTGGAGAAGAGAAGGCTCTGGGGAGACCCTAGAGCCCCTTCCAGAAGAAATTGTTTCCTGAGAGGATGGTGAGGTCCCGGCAAAAGCTGCCCAGGGAAGCTGTGGCTGCCCCATCCCTGGAAGTGTCCAAGGCCAGGTTGGACGGGGCTTGGAGCAACCTGGGACAGCGGAAAGTGTTCCTGCCCGTGGCAGGGAGTGGAACAAGATGAGCTTTAAGGTCCCTTCCAACCCAAACCATTTTGGCATTCTATGATCACCTGAGGACAGCTTTACTACAACTGCCATCAGGCCAAATGATTAAAAGCACACAGTCATCCACAACAGACATGGAAATTGAGATTTTAAACTCCACCAAGTGCCAACCACCCCAAATTACAGCCTAGGCTGCCCAGCCCACGCTGGCAATCCAACCCGGCTCTCGGGAGTGAGCAGCACTCACAGGGCCCCACTGGAGATGCCTCCTGCTCATCCATGGAGACAACAAAAACTGTGTGCCAGCATTTCCCATCACCAAACCCCACAGGGCTCCTGTGCCCATCCCTGCACCTGCTATTGCAGGCAGGCTGGGCCCACACAGGGGTGGCTGTGGGTTTGGTCTGTGCCACTGCTGCCAGCACCAGCCAAATCCTGAGCAGGCAGCTCCTTCAACTCATTAAAAGCTGCAACATGACCCCAGATTGCTCTGCTCTACTTTCCAAGCAGCTATTCTAAAGCCATCACCATAAAATCAGCCAGGCTCCAGGGCAGCCTTTATGTTACTGGCCTCTCTCAGCTTTGTGCCTCAAAATGTGAAGTTCCTGCTGTGCAGGAAATGGGGAATTCCTCTGGCAGCAGGATGCGTCCATCATCCAGTGTCTGCTACAGGGACTCAGGATTAGCAGAGCAAGATGTTAATGCTTTGAAGGACTCCAACCAGGGACAGAAATCTTTCCATGAACCTCCTTGGCCAGGCTCGAGTTCCCAGAGGTAACAGAGGGGTTTTGTTCTAAAGCAGAAATTCCCAAGCGCTGCTGATGGCCCCACCCCAGTCAGACCTGTCACACCAGGGATCACAGCCCTGGCCAGAGGCACAGCTCTGAAGCCTGGGCAGAGCCTGGGGGGAAAGAGTTGTGCTGGGAGCAGCCCCTTGGCAGGGACACCCTCCACAGGGACACTCCAAGTGCTCTGGGGCAGTTTCACTACAAAAAAGATTGTAGTAGTTTGGACTCACTGGTGCAATGATAAAGTAAGTAAACTTCCAAATTAAACCCCAACAGGAATGCTCACTGAGGGGAATTTCATTTGTGAGACACCTAAACCATGGCCAAGGTAGTACAGGACAAGTGTCTTGGCCACTGTTGGAAGTACCAGAGGGACTCTTACCACAGAATCATAAAATCATTAAGGTTGAAAGGCAGAAAAAATTTCCAAAAAGGGCTGGAAGCAAACAGTGATGCTAAGGGGAAATGCATGGGCAGGGCAGAGCTTGGGTTCCTGAGCAGATCACCGTTTGAGACCATCCAAGTGGCGCTGGTTTTGCCAAAACAGCATTGGCAAGTTCATGCTCATTCAGCCCCTAGGCTGCTGAGCTGGGCAGTTTGTGCAGCACAGACCAGACCCCAGCCCTCGCCCAGGCCAACAGCCCTCGCTGACATCCAGAGCAGAGCCACACCCACCAGCACCACCAGAGCCCACTGCTCTGAGCCTCCCTGCCCGCCTGCCATCTCACCTGCCTCCGCTGCCAGAAATACCTGGCGCCAAGGAAAATGTCTGTATTTACCACTGGGAGAGATGCCTGAAACCTTCCTCAAACCTCTAGACCTGCCATATCCAAACAACGAGTGATCATCAAAACAGGAGCTCAACTCAGTGCTCAAGTTTAGACTTTACCCACTTTTTTGGAGATATGCTTTGGGCAAGACCAGGCAGGCTGGGCTTACTGCACACTCCAGTGGCAAAGGGTGACGGTCTGGACCCAGACCCGGAGCAGTCCAGGCTGGCTCGTTTTCATTGCTAAATCCCACAAAAAATATCCACAAGCAAAACAGAGAAAGGAACTTGGAACAGAAGAATTTGTAAACCTAAACAAAGCTCAAACCACAAGTGTTTGAGTTTTGCGGGAAAAGCTGCCTGCCCTTACCTCCTTTTCCAAAGGACATCATGCCATGTTCTTATTTTACCTCCTGCAGAAGTGACAGCCTTCCCAGCCTCACGGTAGCACAAGTGTCTTGCTGAAAGCTCCAAATAACATGCCACAATCTCAGCAGATGCCTGTACTTGTGCAACGCCTGACTGCCCCAGCGCCGATCAATATCTGCTAATACAATTCCTTACTTTTCATGTCAATACGCCTCTCCAGTGCAAACGGCAAGTTGGGAGGTGAGCCCGGTTAAATGCTCCCGATAACCTGTTGGAAGACAGTGACTTGGCTTATTTTCTATTTATATGTTTCCCTGGAGAAGCTGTAGCTGTCAGGAACATGGATTCAAGTTAAAGCCCATAAAATCTCATGCAGTCTCTACCTGAGCTGAGGAGGAGCTGGACATAAACTGAAACTATTTGGACACCAAAAGCCATTGGCGAAATAGAAACAAAATGCAACTGATCTCTGTGACGCACAGCCAGTCAAACCGCTACCTCCAGTCTCCAGTTTCCCACTGGAACACTTTACCAGGGAAGTTAGCATGGGGGGCTCAGCCAGGCCCCTGCTCCCAGCCCACCCCATGCAGATGCAACCCAGGCATCATGCTACCATTCTCACAGGGGTGTTGTGAGGCTGGGGCTGGATTTAGGGGGCTTGGCGGCCACGGGGAGACTTGGCTGCCAGACTGTTAGTGCTGGAAAGGGCCACGCAGTCATGCTTTTGGAATGCTCCCCTGCTCCTAAGACATTACACAATTATTTCCCCTCCCCGCAAGCCCCCCTAATATAAATGTTTAAGAATGAACTCAGCAGCAAGCAAAGGGAACTTCTTTCCTTTTTCCGAAGAAAACACAGAGTGGCCACTCCATGAGCAAGGCTGAGCACAGGGACACTGCTGGAGCAGGGGCTGTGGGGAGGGATGTGGGATTGGGCTGCAGCCCCCAGGCTCTCATCCGAGGTCAGACACTGCCTGAGGGACAACTGCAAGCCCACAGCCCAAGGCCACCCTCAAGGGATGACAACCTGCAGTAACTGAGGTGCAGGTGACCCATCCCTGCCCAAACCCAGGGACCCCCACCCCAGGCACACCCACCCCACCCCGTCCTGCCGCACCCCACCCAGCCCGGCTGGGCCACCCAGCCTATGCCCT
>VZRN01004720.1:233754-244551 GCA_013397935.1 Dasyornis broadbenti | reverse complement strand
CACTTTACCAGAATCAGTAACCCCACATCCCACTAACAACCCCAGACCTCAATCCCTCCAAACCCTACCTGTAAACCCTGGTCCCAGTTTCCCCAAGCCCCACCAGTAACCCCAAAGCCCTGTTTCCNTATCCCCACTCCCCAGCTGTCCCACTCCAGCACGGACCTCAGCCCCCCGCGCCCCCAGCAGAGGCCCCAGACCCCGCACCTCTCTCCGCCGCTGCCCCTTCCTGCTCCCGGTCCCGCTCCCGGTCCCGGTCCGGTCTCCAGCTCCGTCCCCGGCCTCGCCGCGCGTCTTCGGCCACCGCCCCGTCCAGGGCCGCCCGCCGGGGGCGGAGCACGAACGCAGGATTGTGCCGAGGTGGGCTGTGCCGAGCCGCGGTGGGCTGTGCCGAGCCGAGCGGGGCTGTGCCGAGCCGAGCGGGGCTGTGCCGAGCGGCGATGGGCTGTGCCGAGCCGCGATGGGCTGTGCCGAGCCCGGCCGTGCCGTGCCCTGCCCCTGCCAGCACTGTCCCCCGCCCGGCTCAGGGACACCCGGCGTCCGCCGCTGTTCCCCCGCGGAGCCCTTGGGCGCCCCGAGGGCGTTCTCCCGGTTCGGGTTCCCGAGGTCAAATGGGGAGGGGGCGACCCCAGCTGCCGGGCGGGGCTGAGCTGCTGCCCTCAGACGCCCCTGTGCCAGGCAGGACCAACAGCAAAGACCACTTCCCACTGTAAAAGACACAGAGGTGACGGAAGGTCGTGCCTTGTCGCCAGGGTCTCAGTCCCCTCCACAGGGGCACTGGCAGAGGGGGGCTGTGATGTGTTGTGCCCTGCATTAAGGTGACCCCAGTGCCAATGGTGGAGGCTCCGGCTCCCCGTGCCCACCATGGGCTGTCGGGAGGGAGGACCAGGCGGCTGCTACCCCCATGACATCTAGCTGCAGGGCACCGTTCCTGTCCCTCAGCCAGGAAGAAGCAACCCCAGGGGCCTGGCCCAGACCCAAGCTCATAAACTGCTGCTATTTTAAGGGCTTGCAGACAATTTTTCTTAATTTATCAAGCCCCGGGCCAGGAGTTGGTTCCAAAGGAAATGTTTCCTTAGTAAAAGAGGGAACCACAGAGGAAGCTTTAAATGCAGCCTCTGCCTCCTTGCCTTATCCAGCAGCAAGGCAGTGACCTGGAAAAGCAGAGCCAGTTCTCAGCCACCAGCACGAAAAGGAATGTGCAAGGGGAACAGGGCTGTGCAAACAAGTGTGGAGAGCGCATGAGGAGTACCAGCAGGACCAGATGGCCGTCAGAGGAACGTGGGACAGCAGGGATGCTTCCAGCAGGCAGCCCACCCTCTAGGCAGAGGCAGCTGCTGCTTGAGTGCCTGAGCTCCCAGAGAGGAATAGTCACATTCCTGGCAGTCACAACCTGCCCCACTCCCTACTCCACAGACAGGAAAACCATTAGCCTTTTCTCCCTTCCATTCCATGTGGAACGTTCCTGTTCCCACCAGACTGGCCACCACTGCTGCCTGCCAGCCCGACCCAGGGATCCAAGACCCTCAGGCAGCACCACGCCGAGACTGCCAGCACAGCAGTGGTTCCCACTGCCTGTGAGCACTGGACAGATACTCCATGGGCTCTGACCAGTGCCAAGGGCAGAGGGACAGCAGCTCACATGGCTCTGCTCGGGCCTGTTTGCCTGCCTACATAAATTAATCAGAGCTAATTGGCTTTTAGGTAAGTCTTCTTTGCAGGAGCTCTGCAAAGAAAGACTTTGAAGTAGGATTGCAAGTGGCAAAATCTTTATTTAAACACACAGTAGTACACAAGAACAAGTTCCCGGCCCCAGCACCACTCCCTTCTCCCTTCGGCATGGATGCCAACAGGTTCAGGTCTCGCTGCATAACTTTCACTTTCCATTATGTGCACCCAGTTTATTTACATCTCACTGGTTACAGGAGACAAACATTCACCAGAGGTGACACTTGACACGAGCTGGCTGCACCCAGTGACAGGACACAAACTACTGGTCCCTTTCCCAAACAAAGGACTATGGCCCAGGTCTCCCCATCCCCACACTGCCAGGATGGGACAATCCCTCACAGTTCAGGAGGATGCAACACTCTGCAGAGGTCTGGGAAATGGATGTTCCAGGTCAGAGATGTGTGTGATGCAAAAATCCTGTGCAGAGATCAACTGCGCCAGCTCCACTCTGCACCAGTTACGAGATCATTAAGGAAAAAGTGGGAACTGTCTTCCCCTGCCCTGGTCACACCAAGCTGCTTTTACTGTGGGTTCCCAGCCCTGGGCTAAGCAGATCCAGTGCAGTTAAGCTGTTAAGCTCGCCTGAATAGGGCTGCTCTGTGTGAGGCTGCCAACTCAGAACCACTCCAAAATATAGACATACATTCATAGACTCCCCACACCAAGAACGGATTTAGACATTTTCCAGCTCAGTTCTCCAGTTAATAAATAATTGGCTCCAGAAGCACTGCAGTGTTCCAAGGCACGAGAGGATGGGGGTAGAACCTGTGGCACAGCCAGTGCCAGCACAATGGCTCATCCCTCCTCAGGGCTCTGGGTGCACGGCAGAGCTTGGTCACTGCTCCAATCTCCCAGACTGGACACTGACACAGGTAGGTGGTGGAATGAAGGTGTGAGGGGCTGGAAACTGGGAACACAAGGTTGGAATGGCCATTGTTAAGGTCACAACTGGACTTGAGCCAGACTGAGCATTGCCCTGCTGCTGGTGAGGCTTTGTTCTGTTACATCCCATCTGAGCCCCCAGCTCCAACAACCGCTTCAGTGTCACTGGCAAAAGCGTCACAGGGCAGGAGACGGGGTGACTGCAGCAGGTATGAGTGCCCCAGCAGCCCCACGGCTGTCCCAGAGGGCTGGAGCCAGCACAGCCATGGCAAGGGGCAAAAGACGTGGAAGAGCCGAGGAGTCTTCGGGTTTTTCACAGCATCAAGAAATTAGCAGCCCAAAAACCTCCCTCAACCCCAGTCTTCACTCTCTATCCAAGGCCTCTCCATCTCCCCTGGGACTGGGATGCAAGCAGGTGGAGGGGGATGCTCTGGACAGGGGCACAGACTGAGGCTCCAGGTTTCTTACTCTTCTTGCAGTTGGCTCAGAAAACAAGTGCTCAAAGGAGAGGTGGCCCTGAGGCAGTGTGAGTGTCCCACTCATCTCCATCCAGGCAAGATGAGCCCCACTGCCCCAGGCTCATTCAGCATCATGTGTAGTTGCCCGGGCCACCCAGAGGGATCACAAAAACAGAGATGTCATCACCAGAGCCCAGCTTGTCATTGGCCAGCCGCCAGCCTCGCTCCTTCAGCACCCCCCGTGATCGCACCACCAGCTCCTGGGCCACCATGGTGTACCTGGGGGCACAGCAGAGCACAGCTCAGCAGTGACCCCCGACCCCCTGATGCAGCATCCTGGCAAGGAAGGAGAAGCTGGAGCAGCTAGAGGTGTAGGAAAGGGTCCCTTGGAGAGATCCAAGCTCAGACACGCACATCCAGGGGAGCAATGCATGCTGCAGAGACCAGAGGGATGTATGGCCACAACCCTGCTAAAATGAGCCAGGCCAAGGGGAGGTGGTGGAGTGCAGAACATGCTCGTAGCCCTGCCCACCTGAAGCTCACCTGCATGGGTCGTTGGGCTCATAGCTCGTCAGAACCTCCATCACCACACCAGCTACCTCCTTGTCGTTGGTGACATCCCAGAGCCCGTCGGTGCCCAACACCAGAACATCGTCAGGGCAGTGCTCATACTGTGTGAGGTCGTAAACCCTGACCTGGCAGGGAACAGGGCAAGATGCAAGGGTGAGAGGCAGAGGAAGCTGCTGCTGCACTGGGCACATTGTGGATCTGGTCACGCTGAGTGGCTCTGGCCATTGCAGGAACCCCTGGGTGCAGGGACAGCTGGCAGCCAGGCTTACCTCTGGGAAGCAGGACAGGAAAGGCTTGATGTGGATGTTGGAGCTGAACACCTTGAGGTCATGGTCTCCCAGGCCCCTCGTGACCCCAATTGTGGCCATCATCCGAGCCTGGAGAATGATGGAACCAAAAGAGAACTTTAAGCAGCTTTACCTCAAACTCCATTCCCAGCTGAGAAACGGTGGCATTGGAGTGATGACAGCACTACCAAAAATGGGCTGAAATCCCCCCAAAAGAGCGAGAGCAGACAGGAAACAACCCCTGCCAAGCTCCTGCTACAGCACTTCACCTTTTTGCCTTCCCCATAAATAAGTGGAAACTTCAGGTCATCTTCTTCTATCTTTTTGTAAGCCCTGGTCAAAATAAGCCAGAGACAAGGTGTCAGCAGGCGAAGGCTTCCAGTACCTCTGCTGCCCACTCAGGACCAGGGTACCCAGTGTACCAGAGCCCCTGCCCCATGGGATGGGATGCCAGAACAGAGCAGCCACTGCAGCAGGACCCCGATGCCACTGGCGGGTTGGGGGTTACCAGCCATTCATATTCTGGTCCCTGTAGAGCATCTTCTTCCCCAGCTCCTTGGGCTGGATCCTGCGGGGGAACTCCAGGTGGGTGAACTCCTTCCCCAGCAGCTCAGGCCTTAGCAATGCCTGCAGAAATAAGTGTTGGCTCAGCCACAGGGCTGGGAAAGCGGGATCTGCAGATCCAGGCCTGCCCTGATACGAGACCCACCACCCACCAGGACCTTGGCTACAACATTCTGTGGTGGGATAACATCGTCTGCTCTGGTGCAACTTGAATAGGTGCTGGTAAAGCAGCTTCAAACCACCCACCTGTGCTAAGCCAGAGGGGAGACTGGAGCTGGGGACAGCCATGCCAGCACTCAGCAAGAAGGTGAAGCTTTTGCACAGAGAGTTTTGGGAAATAAAGATTTCCAAAAGGGATCAAACAATCAAACCCCAGCAAATTCCAGGAGAAGCTGGAATTTGCCCAGAAGAAGTCACAGCTGCAAACCTCCCAGGATCCCAGGCTCAGCACAGGGCATAGCACTCACCCGAGGAAAAGAGTGATGGGTCTTTTCGGAAAGAGTTACCCAGCTGTGACTGTGACAAGGGACAAACAGCAGCACAGAGCCCTTCCCAGAGCAGTCCCAAGCCCTCCTGGAGCACAGAGTGAAGGGGACTGGGAACGGGCAGGGTTGGAAAATGCCAAAGAGGAAAGAAAAAGCCAAAAGAGGAGATCCCTTGGGAAGATGGGGTGGTGGGGGATTGGTGCAGAGGCATGGAGACCCCCAGCCCACTCCAGGGGGGCCCTGACCACAGCCTGGACATCATGTGGCAGAGCAGCATGTGCCTGTCCCCAGCCTGCACCCTGCCCCGTGCAGCCAGCTGGAGAGGATCCTGATCACAGCAGTTTCCTCCTCTCGGTCATTCAAAAATAGATTCAAGAAAAAGTGCCTCAGTGTTTTTCCAAGTATGTTGCAAGCCAAGAAATTGCATCCAGCAAGAGCTTCTCCAACACAAACTACTCCTCCCCTGTGCTGCCCTCAGAGAGGTCTTTATAACCTTAAAAAGTCTCCCTGGGTGGCACCATGGGGTTTGTCCAGGATAGGGACAAGGAGCTTTCAGGGAGAAAGACAGAAACCCACTGGCAGCTCCGACTCTCCAGGCAGCAGCCAGGGAAGAAACTAGGACTCAGCAGGAGCACTGCAGCTCCTTTGACAGTGAAAGGGAGCTTGGAGGATGGAGAGAGCAGAGCTGTCCTCCTGCAGGTCACAGCAGCCCAGGCAGGGGATGCTCCCTGTTCACTGGACAGTAGTGGGACAAGATGAACCAAACTGGCTCCATGCAAATGTATCAATCCCTCCCCACGCCAAAAGCCTGGGATCTCCATGTGCCAACCATGCCAGGCTCGCAGCTGTAGACCCTCACACTGAGCTCACAGCAAACCAGGGCTCTGCAAGACACAAGATGCCCCTACACCAGCTCCCTGCATCCCAGTTCCTCTTCCCATCCCAGGGAGCAGTCTGGGATGGACAAATGCCAACAGCAGGTCTCAGCCATGGGGCTGCCCTTGTTTCCAGAACCCCACCATGGCAGCAGCCCAGCAGGCAGCACAGGGGACTGGGAACAGGCCAGGAAGTTTTTCAGCAGGAATGAGGTTAAAATAATGGTCTTTCTTACTAAAAACTGCAGCCTCTGCCTCTCTGTCTCTGGAGTAAACTCCCTGGACATTGGAATGATTTCCCCGTTACGGATGATAATGGCCCTGCAATGAAACATGGAAGGATGAGATTAGAGAGAAGGAAAGGAGACATGGCGGAGGAGCCGAGCCTGGATCTCCAGAGCTGATTCCTAGGAGTGGTGCAACCCCTTCCCCTCTGCTGCCCACCCTCTTCCCAGTCTGGGGTGGGAGCTGCTTGCTGTCTTCACTGCCCCCCTGGGCAGGGCATGGTATCCCTCCCTCCTGCGCAGGACAGGCGCAGAAAGGAAGGGAAAATGGGAGAGAAGTATGGGGCAGAAGGGAATGAAGCATAGCAAATCAAAGGACAGGACATGGTTAGAAAAGGAGCAGCACAAAGGTGGGGCACCCTCCTTTAGAGGGGAGCTGCACACAGCAGGAGCAGAAATCGCCTGCAGCAGGACACGGGTGCATGTGCCCATCCCACACCAGCACTGTCACCTGCTGCTGGGGCTGCTCTGACAGTTTATTGTCTAAAAAAACCATAAAGTCTGATCATGAGATGTTTCTGGATGTCATGGTAGGCTCAAGGATCTCCAACACTGGTGGCCCAGCTGTTCCACCTAGGGCTGTGAGTCTCCTCCAATGATGTAAGGCCAGGCTGAGCTCAGCTCTGGCAGTGTCTGATGCCTGAGGAGGCAACACAAACCATCACCCAGAGGCACAGTTACAACCTCAGGATCCTGTGTATGCGGACATCCTGCATGGCCAGTGCCTGGCCACTGCTGCCATGGAGGGGGACCTGCACCCAAAAGCAGAGGCATGAGGGATCTCCTTCTTCTCTGTCCCAGAGCTGGAAGGACATCCAGCCTCAGAAAATTGACCAGAGCCTGTATTTGCTGGTCTGACATTGCTGAGGATGAGGTAACCTACAGTAAACACCCAGAGCAACTGCAGCTGCCCCATTCCTGGAACTGTTCAAGGCCAGGTCAGGCGGGGCTTGGAACAACCTGAACTAGTGGAAGGGGTCCCTGCAAATGCCAGGGAGTGGAACGAGATGAGCTTTAAGGTCCTTTCCTACCCAAACTATTCTGTGTTCCAATCATAAACACAGGGCAGGTCAAACCAGCTTCACCCACAGTGTCACCTTTAGTGAAAGGTGGACCTGCCTTCCTGCTGTTGCTCAGGGGTGTGGGCACACACAGGTGCAGTTACAGTAGCCCACCCCTGGAAATACATGTGGCAATTAAAATTCTTGGGCTCCAAGTTCCCACTGCACTTGTCTGCACATAGATTTGTGTCCTTCTTCTGAAACAGGTCACTGGTATGAAGCATACCCTAGAATGACTTCTTGCACATTTTTGAAAGCTTTGCTGAGAGCAATTTTCACTCCAGAACCTGCAACCCAGGCCAGTGCCAGCAGCAGGGGCTGGGGTGTGATCCATAGGCATCTGAGGAGCAAAGAGGATGCTGTTAGGAAGGAAGGGACCATGTCCCAGATTTTGGGAGGCAATTCTACAGCTCTGTCTGTGCACCAGGCAAACACGGAGATCACAGCAGGGCACATTGTCCCCCAAGGCATGGAGCAGGCAGGGGATAACTCTGCCCAGTTCTGCCACCTCCACCTCCCCCAGACAGGGGTGGAACTGGGTGGTCGTCACCAGCCATGCCTCCAGCATGGAGTGTCCCCAGGCACCAAGCAAAAGGTGAGGGCTGCCCTGTGGGGCTGTACCTGCTGTCACCAGCGTTGGCCACGTAGAACTTGCCCATGAGGTAGATGGCAGCCAGGGCGCAGCAGCCCCCAGCCAGGTGCTGGGATGCCCGCTCCCGCTCAATCTGGTCATCCTGGGGAGACAGAGAGAGGCTGCAGGAAGGGAATGTGGGCAGCGCCAAATAGCACCTGACTGCTCCAGCAGCACCTCAGCTCCAGGTGGGGAGCAGTGACCAGCCAGGGTACTTTTCTCCACACAGCCAAGGGGTGGCTGTAGGGCTTGTAGGCCAGGGGTCTTGTAGGCCAGCCATGGATGCGGCTTCACTGGGGCAGTGGGAAAGGCAGAAAAGAGCAAGAAAGGAGGGGAGCAGGTGGGCCTCCAGGAACAAAGTATAATGAAGCCCTCTGCACCCACACAGGCCTGAAGCTCAAAGCCTCTGTATTCTGAAACCTCAAAATGCAGGGCATCACAGAGCCCTCTCTGAGATCATCATGCTTGGAGCCCTCCCTGCAGCCCCCTCCTTGCTGCAGAGCTGCCTTTTGCCAGTGAGGACAAGCTGTTGCAGTCACAGACAGCAAAGAGGTGCTCCCAGGAGATGCCCTGGATGATTCCACAGGCAGAGGATCCTCACCATGTGCTTAAAGGCATTCTCAATGGCACCGATCACCAGGCTCTCATGGGACACCGCTTTCTCCAGGTGAAACCGTGGCACAGCATCATTCGGGACGTCCTCATGGTCCTCTGTAAAGGACATCCGCTTTGGATCTGCAGAACTGGTCTTTGTGTCATGCGGGAGGCAGATGGGAGGTGGGGAAGGGTCCTGCAGGATCTCCACGAGGTCCCGGAGCTGCTCGCAGATGTGCAGGTGGAGCCTCTCAGATGCCATGACAGCAGCACCGCTGCCCGCATGGCCATCAAACAAGGCCCAGTAGTAGAAATAAAAACCCTTCCTGCCCTGCAGGGAGAAGAAGGAAGGTTAAATGAGCCTGCAAGGAAGCAGATGGGATGGGAAATACAGAGCAGCTGGGACCACCAGCTAGGGACAGTGACATGAGTCTCACAGGTCCCAGTGCAGGCAAGAGCGATGTGGGCAGCTGACCGAGGGCGTCTGGACACAGCTGGTCCCTGGCTGGAGCCCAGCCCTGCGTCAGACACCTTGTGCCTCCAGCAGCTGGCTCCTCTGAAGGGGAGGCACCACAGCGCCAGCACAGCAGCCGTGTCTGCAGCCCACCAAGACACGCAGGCCAGTGGTGTCCCCGTGCCAGCCAGCCCTGGGGTAGTCCCATGGGGATAGAGGATGGTAGGAGCAGGCAGAGAGAAGGGCCAGCAATCAAGGGAATCCCCGGTGTGCACGCATTGTCATGTGTCCCATCTCATGCCCTGCTGCTGGGCATCTTCCCTGTCGTGTCCCTGCCTGCAAAACACCACAGCTCTCACCCCATCCAGCTCCCCGCTGCCTTCCCTGGACGATAGCCCGCCCCTTGGGCCGGGCCTCCGCTCCACAAACACCACCTCACAGCATGCCTGGTCCTCATTGTGCTGGCTCTTCCCTGCATTTATCACCCTGCCAGAAGGAAAAAAGGTGTTAAAGCTCTTTCTTTCACTTCATGTTCCAGCAAAGGCAACCCCGCAGCACCTCTTCCCCCGCCCTCCCCCGCCAACCCTCCGCTCATGCCCCCGTGTCCCCAGGGAGACTCTTCAGAGGTGCTCCTGTCCTGTCCCAGGTGTCCCAGACCAGTTGTGTGGGTTGATCTGGGGCCAGCAGTGGCATTGGGTTCTGCCCACAGCTGGGTCCAGGGAGGAGCAATTGTCCACGCACCCACCGAGAGAGGTGACCAGAAATAAACTGGGTTTGCTGAAAGTCCCCAGCACTGCCCCAAGCAAAATAATTGCCCAAAAACCTGCACCAGCCTCAAACATACACCCCCAGCCGGGACACACAGACAATCACAGCCTCACCCATGTCTCATCACCTCTTGGGGGGAGCAGGGGCCTCAGGGAAGTAGGGGAGAAGGTGATGATGATGAAACCGGCAGAACTTTTGCAAAAAGATTCACACTGACTTTTCCCAGCCTATGCTGATACAGCAGATTTCAGGTCTAGTTTGCAGAACCTGCTCTCAGGAAGAAGCTGTAAACACTCACAACAGGATGATTGTTCTTTGGGCACAGACTTTCCAAGTGGTTTGCAGAAAGAACTCTCGGGACACAGAAAAGGGTATTTTTTTACTCTGGGTACTCCTAACCCACTATCTGCAGGGGCGAATCAACATCTCATAAAGCTCTCTAGGATATCGCGAAGATCAGCTTGGGGAAGGGATGCGGGAATGAGTTGACAGCACTGAGCAGCAAAAATCTTCAAAGCCTGACCTTCCCGCCCGGTTTCAGTGAGGGGTGAAACTCGAGGCGAGTGAAAGAAGACAATCAGGTCCTTGAAGGGGAAGTCTCAAGCAGTCCCACTCCCATAAAAGCCCCAGCTCCCTGCTCCCCGCCAAGTCCCGTCAGAGCCGGCGCAGCTCCTTCACCCTCCGCTCCCCGTCGGTGACAGCGGATGTGGTGCAGAAGGAGCAGAAAACAAAAAGGACAGAAGAGTCTAAACCCCTCGGGGATCGGCGAGAGCACAGCCCCTCGCTGATGCTCTCCCATCACGGGCATCCACAGCTCCCGCTCCTCGCTGCTGTTGGGAAAGGGACAGACGCAGCTCACCGTCCGCCGCGACCCACTTTCGCCCCCAAGGTCCCCGCTCCAGTGTCGAGCGGTACCATCCTGCCCTCCCCAGGCTGCAAAACACCGCCCCGCTCCCGGCCCCACTCACTCGGCGTATCCCGTGCTCCAGGGCAGGCGGCGGCGGCCGTCGCGGGGGCTCTGCACCGCCCGCCCCGTGTGGTCGTCGGCGCGGCGCAGCTCCTCGGGAGTCAGCTGGAGGAAGGCCGGCCGGCAGAACGCGGCTGACGGCGGCGATCCCCGACCGGGCCCGGTTCCGGCCCCGCCGCCCCGGGG
>VZRN01004720.1:199095-228088 GCA_013397935.1 Dasyornis broadbenti | reverse complement strand
AAGGCGGCCCTGACCCGGAGGAGAGGAGCGGAGCGCAGCGGAGCGGAGCGGCACCCGGCCATGGGCAGCGTCGGCCGCCGCCCGCACGGAGGCCACCGGCAGGTACGTGCAGAAAGTTTGGGGGAGGGAACGCGATGGAACCCCGGGGCGACTCCCGTCGCTGTGCCGAGCGCCGGCCCGGTGCCGCTCCGAAGGGACGCTGAGCCCCGGCGAGGGCCGGGGAGCCAGGGTCGGGGAAAACGCCGGGATCGGCGTGCCAGCGGGCGCCGGCGGCATCGGGATGCCGGTCCAGGGCTCCGCCGCGGGGTCCAGCGCTCCCGGCTCCGCCCGGTCGCCGCACGTCGCTGCCCGGTCCCCGCGTGTCCCGGTCCCCCGTCGTCCCCCGGCGCTCCCCGGTGCCGGTGAGGGCTCGGAAGGGTCCCTGCAGTGAGTTTCTCGGGGCCGGTTCTGCCCTGCACGCAGTTACCGGTGACTCTGACAGCAGCGGCGCCCCCGGTCCCTGCCCACCCCGTGGCGGGGGCTGTGCCGCGCAAGGGGATTCGGACACAGTAGGGCCCAGTCCGGCCACTGGCTCCGGGGGTGGGCTCGTCACGCGTGCTTTTTGCCCCCGCTAAAACGGTTTTGCCAGCAGTGCGAAGCTACTCGCCTTTCTCGGAGGCAAAGCACTGCTGGAGAGACCCCAGATTCTGCAGCCAAGGATGCTCCTTCACCTTGGAAAGGGCCATGGATCCCAAACGCTGCTGCCTTCAGCGCAAGCTGTCCCTGTGGCCAAAGCCCCGGGCAGTACAGGATGGGATGGGGGCTTTTATTTTCCTCTGCTTCCTCCCTCTTTGCTATAGCTCTTCCAGCCAGGATGGGTTTTCCTCTGGCCAATACCAGGCTGGAGCAGGGCAGCGGCACTGAGGGCCAGCTTCCTCATGGGGTGGCTCAAGGGGCGCAGGATGAGCACAGGTCAGATGTCCCCATCACCCACGAGTAAAGGCTCAGTGGCCAGAGGAGCGCATGAGCTGTACCAGTCCCATTCTAGAGTCATGAGTTTGTCCATGCTGTGGTGCAAGGAAAGGAAGCAGGAATCTCCTCCTGCTGCTCATTAGCCATCCCTTTTGCTGCAGTGTAAGACTTGGGGGGCTGTGCAGTGTGTGGGTGCCCTTTACCTGGGAGAGCTCATCTGTGCTGGAACACCCACACCCCAGCAAAGAGCCTGCACAGGCTAGATGTACCTCCTGGGGAAACAATCTTGGCTCTGGATGAGGCTGAGGTTTGGACTGTTAGAAGAGTTGACCTACAAAATGCCAGTGGCAGTGGGGTGGTGGGATCAGCTGTGTGAGTGAGCAGGAACAGGCTCATGCTTGGGTGGAATTAAAAACTGTTCCGCTCATCTTGTCTGGGAAGGAAATGCTGCAGGTGCTGGAGGAACGAGCAAGAAGCTGGAAATAAATTGGCGTAGAGAAAAAGATGAAGGAGCACACTTGGGGAAAGGAGACCTCTGCGTTTCTCTGTGCTTCCAGGCCACCTCTTTGCCTGGTCAGAGGGCAGATGCTTCATGCTGCCCTCATGAGCATGTCTGTGGGGCTGGACCACAGGTCCCCTGCCAGGCTCCCCTGTGGTGGGGTTTCCCTTTGGGGAGGAGCAGTGCAGCCTTGGAGGCAGCCCAGCTTCGCAGCTTGTGCCCAGGATGGGCAGAAACAGGATCCTGGAGGTCCTGGGCCCAAACCTCACAGCCCATGTGTGTCTGAGCATTTGCTCACCTGACCAGTGTGGAGGATCCAGTACTCAGGTGTTTTTCCAGGAGATGAGAGGGAGAAAGGAGATGCCCTCTGCCCAGCCTGCCCTGCTGTTTTGCCCTCCTTTTGTCTGCTGAAGACTGGGTGACTCTGGAGGTGTCTCCTTGCTTGTCAGGATCTTCCAAGGAGGCATCAGCTTCTCTGGAGACCCAGCAGCCTCTCCACACTGCCGCGTTGGCTGTTGTGCAGCCCAAGGAACTGTGCTTGGGCAGTGAAGGAAGGACACTTTCCCTCGGGCAACACCAGGCAGTGCTCTGGGGATCCAACCTTCCTCTTGTATGAGGAGGGATCAACTCAGCCACTGCAGTCCTGAGGTTTCTCAGGTGTGGCAGGGATTCACGGGGTGGTCCCAGGCTGAGTACACAGCCTGTCCACAGGTCCTGGGCAGTGGGACATGGACTAAAACAATCTGAATTTTTGCTTCAGGGAACTACTAAAATCGCCCCCTCCAACAAGTAGTATAACACCCCCCACATTGTGGGAGGGTTTCTGTGCCCATGGGCTCTGGCCAGGTTTCCTCCCTGCTCTGTGGCCAGGGTTTGGGGCTGCCCAGCACTGCCAACCCCCAGGTTGTGCTGTGTTGGCCCAAAGCACCAAACAAAGGTGCCCAAGTCCCAAGAAATGCTGAAACAACAGGAGTATGGAAATAGCTCTCAGAAAACTGGCAGGATTGTAAGACCAGCAGTGCGTAGAGGTTGGCAGTGTTGGGGCTGCAGCAAGGAGGGTTCGTTACACTCAGCACAGAAACCAGACAATGTGCCAGCCTCTTTTCTTTCTTTTTGGGTGGAATTCTGCTAATTATCCAGCTCACACAGACCTTTGCAAACATTGCTTCAGACTGGCAGGACTTGGAGCATAATTTGGCACGACAGAGTCCCTCATTAGCGCTGTGGGGTGCTGGGCTGTGCTCCAGCGAACCGCGGACGGAGCAGTCCTGGCTGGAGGGTCATAGTTCCACTTGTGGCTTTAATGAAGGAGGAGGAGAAAGTCCGTAGCTCCTGTGGCAGGCAGAGTGGTTGTTGTCTGGGAGGGCAGCAGGGAGCTGTTCTTGTTGTGTGTCTGTGCCAGAGAACCTTGATGAAGGTCCAGTGTGGATGATGGCCCATGCCCACATGTGCCTACAAGGGGGTCATGGGCCCACACAGAGGAGCCATCATCTCTTGACACACTGGTTGCAACTGAGATTGATAGTCTGAGAGATTTGAGCACTTGACAGTTACTTCAAGTGCCAGCTCAGACTTGAAAGGCGAAAGCAGCTAAAAAATATTAATGAAAAATTCCACAGAATTCCAAACAGCACATAACAGAATGGAGAATACTGAGATTTTTCAATCAAAATCAAGTGTTTTGACATGCCAGAACACCACTCTTCAATTCAAACTGACATACTAGGCTGAAAAAGCTCAAGTCAGACCAAACATTTGTAGTTGTAATCTCACGACACTGGAGGTTGGTAACTGTCAAAGTAGCGATTTCTGTGAAACTGTGTTTTCTAATTGGAGTTGGGGCATGAGTGGGAGCCCTGAGTGCCTCTGCCAGCATGGAGCACTGGGTACACCTTGTCCTCATGCTCCCCTGAACCACATGTGCTCTCCCAGCCGCCAGTGCGGCTCCACTCAGCTCAGTGGTTTCCCTTCAGAGTGTGGCATGGACAGTGTGGGTTGCATTATTGATAACGCTGTGATTTATTTATTTATGCTTCTTTGGCTAAAGCAAACAGCTCAGCCTTTCTGAGCTAAATATACTTTGCACTGGGACTGTGTCACTGTCATCTGTGGGATGCAGCAGCCACTGGGGTGCTTGGTTTATGGTCCAGCTGGAAGGTTTAGTGATGTCTCCTGGAGACCTCACATGGCCTGGAGGGTCCCATGGGCAGGAGGTGGGGATGGGCTCCTTCAGAGGGGCTCTGGTGTGTGCTGTGGGGCTTGGGGCTGGTGCCTGGGAGCTGGGCTGTGCTTTCTGCATGAAGCCGGCACCAGAGCTGGAGCAGCAGGCAGGAAACCAGGGCCTTCTGATGGGAAGCTGTCTGCTCTGCTGGAAGGCACAGGGGAGGTTCTTTGGCACTGGGGACTCACTGTCGCAAGAATTTCAATAGCATTGTGTCTGCTGTCCTCACATCTGGGCTGCTAGATGTGCCCCATCATGGGCCAAGACAGCTGCGTGTGTGTCCAGCGGGGACACAGCTCCTCCGTGGTGCAGCGTGGCTGGTTGGGGGTAACCACAGGTTGGGGGGCACGTGCCCCTCTCCCGGCTGGATGCAGTGCTGCAGCACACACCGCCTCTGGATCCAGGTGAAGGACTGAGCGGCTCGGAGGGAGCTGTTTACTTTGTCATTGAGCAAAGTGTGCACACTTCAAGCTGACATCAATATTTACTCAGTGGGCTATCACGTCTCAAAGGGTCTCCGGCAGTACTGGCTGTTGTATGATCGCCCTCTGAGAAGCTTCATGCAGAGCAGATTCTGCTGGAGCGCCAGAGATCACCTAAATATGAATTTACAGGAGGAAGTCTCACAGTCCCATCACATCACCTGGAGGAGAGACAGTTTTCTTGCACATTGAGCCATACTGGGTTCTTCCTGGCAATGGAGGGGCTGGAGCAGGATCAGTCTCTCATCACCCAGTGGACAGGGATGGAGTCAGGACAGTGAGTGGGATGCTCCCAGCCACTCCTCAGTCTGCTCCTGGCCAAGCTGACCATCCCACAGCACTAATTAGGAGTATTTCCTTACCTCTAAACTCTTTTTTAGCATAAAATATGTAGTTTTGTTAAGATACATTTGGTTTTTTCTGGGCAAATGTCAACACTTTTGATGGCATTTTCTGATTTTTGTTTTCCAGATGGGAGAATCAAAGTGCAAAGCAACACTTTAAAGCACCACTTTGGAATGAAGCATTTTTCATTTTGAAATATCAGCTCAGAGCAGGACAATTCATTTTTAAATGCTTCAAAACAAGAAATGCCCTTTTTACCACTTCAAATTGCTTTGTTTTGATTAAAAATGTCAGCATTTCATATCGTGGCTCTTCATTAGAGGAGTCTGTTTCACTGTCTCGTGGTCCAGGAGCAGATAGAAATTTCAAACACAATTGAAAATGGAAGATTTCTTCTCTCAGAGGTGTGGCTTTGTCTGGTGCACAGCTGGAGCTCTGCGCTGCCCGTGGAGGGGACTGGGGGCACAAGGTTGGCACAGGGCAGGGGTACCCTTGGCACCCACTGCTGGTCCTGGCAGCACTCCCCAACCTCGGTGTCATCACCACTTGTCTTTGTGGCCTCTTGTTAGTAAGTTATGATCCAGAACTAAAGTTTTATGGGGAACACAGTCGTTTGCTGGACGTGGTTAGACCCCAGCAGGTGATAACTGAGGCTGGGAGGTCACCATGTCACTTGGCAGACGCCAAGCGGTGACATCGCTGTTGGTGCCGCTGCCTGCAGAGCACCGAAGATGTGCACCTGCAGGGCTGTGGCTGTAAATAGTGAAGAGAGCCTATCTAATGCAGGCAGCAGTAAAATACCAAGCCTTTGGGGATTTACATTTTTTCCTAGGGGCTCTAGATGATGTAAAACTTGACTTCCTCCCAGCATGTCCTGCATGGCGCGGGAGTTGTGCCAGTGTGGTGCCTCGGTGTTTGCAGAGGTGCCAAGAGAGGTTGTTGGTGTGTCCAGAGGCAGCGGATGCAGTTTTGAGTGTGTGGTTGTGTGAACTTGGCTTCTGTGCTGAAAGGAGGAACAGCCCCAGAAGAAGGAGATGCGCTGGGAGAGCAGGCTGCAGGTCCTGGCACTGCCGTGGGCTCTGCGTACCCAACCGGCCATCAGCTGCCCTGTTCCTTGGATCCCTGTGGGGTGCTGCTCCCAGGACATCCAGTGGGATAGGCCCATCCTTCTGTCTGTCAGCAAGTGGTTTGCAAATGCCAAACCTCGGTCATCACTGCAAGGGACCTCAGTAAGACAAGGATGATGACAGTGTGGAACCACGCACAGAAAAGACGGAACCTGAGATGACTTGCTGCTGATTTACTCTGGCTCTTCCCACACACACTGGGTCTGCATTTAGTGTTTGTCATCTGCTTTAATAACCTACTATAAAGGGCCTGATCTTGTACTCCCAGCAGTGAAAACCAGGAGCAACCCTTCAGGTCCTGTTGTTCAAAGGGGTGAGCAGGGTATTGGGCTGAGCTCCTGGAGAGGATTCAGTGGTGTGACGGGCACATGCTTGTGCACCCAAGAGTTGTGTCCTGAAGTGGGACTGGTGAAACTCCAAGGTGTCCCCAGCCATTCCCAGGGACATGGTGGCTCACACTGACAGCAGGTATCACTGCCCATGTCCTTCTTTCTCCTTTTAGATGTGCTGATGTCTGCTCCTTGCAAAGACCTGACCCACCTGAGGTTGGCAGATGCACGGGTGTGAGAGTGAATCCCCAGTAAAAGGTAACTGTCACTCACCTATACTACTGCTGGTGGGGTTTCTTTCTGTCCTGCTGCAATGGCCTATGCTGCTAATGGAGTCCAAGCCCATGTGAGGGTGGTGGGTGAATCCCTTTGTCTCCCAGGGCCATGTCCCCACAGCCAGGACATCCCAGTCCCCGTATATTCAGGAGTCATAGCACTGCATGCAGGAGCAGTCCCTCTTCCTCCACATGTCTCTTCTTCTTTTTGGTAGAATGAGTGAGAGAGATATACAGAGCCTGAGCAAATGGGTTTTCGTGCTCAGTCTCTGCCTTACCGTGCTGTGGGGACGACTGTCACTGGCCTCCATGCATCATCACAGAAGCCATTCAGGTAGGGGAGTGGCATCCTTGCTGCATGTTTCACATACTTGTGCAATCATCTGGGTCCCCATGATACTGGTGATACCTTGGGGTCTTCATGGGATGCCTGAGGTGGGGGTTATGTGGGGATGAGATGCTTGGTGAGGTTCTGTTTCGCACTTCTCAGTGGGAGCAGTGGTTTCAGGCTGTGGTGCACACCAGGAGCAGTCAGGCGTCTCTCTGGAGACCAAATGCTGACAGCCTCAAGGAGCTCGGTGTCTATCCCTGTTTCTGGGGTCTGAGCAGCAAGAATGGCAAAGGACACCAAAGGTGTGGGGCACCATCCAGCGAACAGACATCAAGAGGCACCAACACAGGCCACTACAACAGCTGTGGGATTGGCATTTGGAGTGTCCATGTGTGCAGGAAACTCCCAGGACTACTCCTTTGAGACAGGTAGGAATATGCAGCCATAGGGCTGTAAAGCTGCTCCTTGGAGTCAGAATTTGTGAATACTCATTATTGGGCATTTAAAACCACCGGCTTGGTGGGTCTGGCTGGTCTGAGGAGTTAAAGAGGGAATTTCTTCATGTCTGTAGCCAAATCTGAGACATATAATGATCCATGTATACATCTGATACATCTATGTGCTCGGGTTATTATTGACGTAATTCTTGCTCTGTGAGTAGTGAATGTAAACCTTTCCATCTGAGTTGCAATGAGTGTCACAAACCTCACTTGTTATGTGGTGGACACTCTCCACTTAAGGCTTTCATTAGAAATAAAAATTTTCATTCCCCCGGTTGCAAAAATCATCTAGAAAGATGGAACAAGTACAAAGTGATGTAGAACTGAAAGTCTTGCTGGAAATCATCACCATGGCTCCGAGATGTTAATCTGTTATTCCCAGCTGTGAATTTGAGATTCCATCTGTGTGTGTTGGAATGCTGCTTTGTGCCATGGATGTGTGTTTTTGGAGGGGTTATGTGAACCCATGGTTGAAGTTTGTGTCTGGAGAAGAGAAGCATCTGAGAAGTTGTGCTCAGCCCTTTGTGCCCATCCTGCCTGGCACAGTGGGGGACCCAACCGTCTGGGGCTGGGGGCTCCTTGGAGCATGGTGGGAGGATGTGTGGTGAGGTGCATGCTGGTGTTACTGGTGGTGCTGGTGTTACTGGTGGTGCTGGTGTTACTGAAGTTACTGGCAGAGCTGTGCAGCCAGGCAGCACATGCAAATGCTTGGATCCTGGGGCACCTGCTGTCTGCTTCTTGTGCCTCTGCTTGGAAAGGGCGTTTAAGGGTTAATTTGAAACGGTTCATGCACTTGAGTGACCCCACACCTAACCCTGTCCTATTTCTGTTGGTTTTGCCCGACAGTTAAAGTAGTTCTAATCCTGTAATCCCTAACCGCCTTACTTAAAACCAAAACGCATCTTCCAGAGTGACTCCCTCACCCAATCAGTTGGCAGCTACCTGCTTTTGCCTTGTCCTAACTCTGGATATACCCCATCCCTGGAAGTGTTGAAGGCCAGGCTGGACAGGGCTCTGAGCCACCTGGTCTGGTGGAAGGTGGCCATGCCACCCTTGAGCAGATTCCCCCGGGCACAGGATCGTCTACCTCCCTCCTTCCTGCCTCTCTCTGCTGCTCAGCTCTCCTTGGGACACCCAGACCCCTTTAACAGAATTTCAGTGCCCAGGAGAACCATATCATAGAATGGACTGGGCTGGGCTGGGCTGGACTGGACTAGGATAGGATAGGATAGGATAGGATAGGATAGGATAGGATAGGATAGGATAGGATAGGATAGGATAGAATAGAATAGAATAGAATAGAATAGAATAGAATAGAATAGAATAGAATAGAATAGAATAGAATAGAATAGAATAGAATAGAATAGAATAGAATAGAATAGAATAGAATAGAATAGAATAGAATAGAATAGAATAGAATAGAATAGAATAGAATAGAATAGAATAGAATAGAATAGAATAGAATAGAATAGAATAGAATAGAATAGAATAGAATAGAATAGAATAGAATAGAATAGAATAGAATAGAATAGAATAGAATAGAATAGAATAGAATAGAATAGAATAGAATAGAATAGAATAGAATAGAATAGAATAGAATAGAATAGAATAGAATAGAATAGAATAGAATAGAATAGAATAGAATAGAATAGAATAGAATAGAATAGAATAGAATAGAATAGAATAGAATAGAATAGAATAGAATAGAATAGAATAGAATAGAATAGAATAGAATAGAATAGAATAGAATAGAATAGAATAGAATAGAATAGAATAGAATAGAATAGAATAGAATAGAATAGAATAGAATAGAATAGAATAGAATAGAATAGAATAGAATAGAATAGAATAGAATAGAATAGAATAGAATAGAATAGAATAGAATAGAATAGAATAGAATAGAATAGAATAGAATAGAATAGAGTAGAGTAGAGTAGAGTAGAATAGAATAGAATAGAATAGAGTAGAGTAGAATAGAATAGGGCCTTAAAGGTCATGTTGTTCCACCCCCTGCCATGGACAGGGACGCTTTCCATTAGACCAGGTTGCTCCAAATCCCATCCAAACTGGCCTTGAACACTTCTGGGAGAAGGGGATTTGATGCAGAAGTTTGGCCATTGCCTAGCACTTACATGCATCCAACTTCTCTTCATTTTGTAGCTCTCCGCCAACAGAGCAGTATTTTACACTGAACATGTGGAATTGTGCCCACGCTCCCTGAGACACTCAAAATGTGTCATTTCAGGTTATGCCATTAAAAACCCATGTTCTGCTGCTCATTTAAAGGTCAGCCAGAGTAGTACTGCATTTTTATTTTATTTTTGCATGCAGGATTCAAAAGCCGTGTGCTCTTACAATTCTTTCATGGTTCCACAAGATAAGGTGTGTCTTTTTAAAAAGGGTTCCAGTGGGGAAATCCCAGTTAAATGGGAGGGAGAGACATGCCAGAAGCTCTGGAACTTATCCCAGGCTCTCTGGAGGTTTTCTGCTGTCAGCGTTAAACACACCATCCATCTGATCTGTGTTTTGTTCCAAGTTTCCTGCTGCTCAGCAAAAGGAGAAGCAGTTGCAGGGAGCTCTGGAGCCCATTGCTAGCACTGCACATGGGCTCAGCCTCTCTGCTCACACTTCCCAGGCATGGGACATGAAAGCCCAGGGTGGCAGGGAGCTTCTGGGTCCTGCTCTCCTGCTGGCATCCTTTGGCATGGGGATGCTCTTCTCCTCTGCAATGAGGAAACAGCAGTGTCTCCTGCTGACATCCTGGGAATCACCATATCTGAGGTAGAGGGATTTCTTTGCACTCAGTTACAAACCCCCAAACTCCTGTGCTCACTTGAATGTTGGAATCTGGCATGGTTCATGTTTCCTGTGGGCCAGGGGTGGGATAGCAAGTGAATCTGGTGTGTAGGAGCTGAGGTGCTTTATGCCAGCTGGGATGGCTCTTACCCTGCTCCCCGTGGGCATGTCACCACTGCTCAAATGCCATGGCTTTGGAAGGGGATGCACTGTGTCCTGCTGCCAGGACTGGGGCTGGCACCTGGAGGGGCCAATTTCCAGTGTCATTGTGTCCCAGGGCAAGATGTCAGAGGGGCACAAGACAATGCAATGGGGAATGTTTTTTAACTGGAAGGAGACAAGTTTGGATTAGATGTTCAGAAGAAATTTTTCTCTGTGAGAGTGGGGAGGCCCTGGCACAGGGTGCCTGGAGAGCCTGTAGCTGCCCCATCCCTGGAAGTGTTCAAGGCCAGGCTGGATTGGGCTTGGAGTAACCCGGTCTAGTGGAAGGTGTCCCTGCTCATGGCAGGGTGTGGAATGAGATGAGCTTTAAGGTCCCTTCCAATTCTGCAATTCTAAGACCTTTAGGTAAATGGAAGTATTACCTGGCCTGAGAGTGGGATGGGTCCTGGGGCTGTGTGCTGCTCCTTCAGCTCTGCCATCAGTAGGGCCCTTGCTGTGAGGCTGTATGTTTCCTGAGGGGGCTGTGGGGCTCTGGGATTGTGCCAGGGGCTGTGCCAGGGCAATGGGGTACCTGCCCCACACACGCAAGTCTTCCTGGGCAGAGAATTTGAGACTTTGGGTGCAGGTCCAGCACCACAGTGCTCCACATTCAGCCAGCTGCAGTAATGCAGACGAGAGGCAAATTTCTCTTTATCTCTGAGCTGCACCTTTCTGAGCAAATTAAAAGGGCTTTGACACATTAGCAAACTCCTATTGCATGGCTGTAATGACCGATTTCTCAGTTCTGCCTGGCTTTCCCTCTGCTGAACCTTTTAAAATTAGCTGAAAATGAGCAGCCAGAGAGCAGGAATGCAAGGGAGCAGTGGGGTCACCTGGGTAGCCCTCCTGGGAAGAGCTCTGCTAATGAAGCTTTTCTGAAAATGAGTCAAAATCATAACTAGGTGTGAACACTGAGGCTTGAGGGTGTAAAATCCCCTGGTGTGGTGCACAGGGTGGAAGAATGACTCCTTGTGGTCCTGGACCACAGTGCAATGGGAATGTGGGCTCACAGGCAGCCAAAGTCAAGGTTCGCTACTTCTTCCTCAGATTATTTGAAAGATCCCATGAAGCATAAAAAAAGGGCAAAATAGTCATGTTTGTTCTGCAAGGAGTTCCTTTCCTTCTCACTTTCACCAAAGTCTACCCTTTCTGCATACAAAAAGAATGGAATTCATTATTAAAGCTGAATTACTATGGCATTTCAAGGGGAAGACAAAATTTATGGCCAGAGATGCTATTAGAAAATATTCCATATAATAATTGTGTAATTACTATGGACAGAAATGAAAGTAAGGGTTTGTTAAAAGAAAATTACCATGAAATAACAATAAATAAAGTAAATTAAAGACGTGGTTATTGCACAGCCTGTCCTGCCCGTGTGCTGGTCGATGCAGGGCACAGGGGTGTGTCCTGACGCAGCTCCTCACATTCTGCTCTTTGTGTCCCATCTGGCATTCAGACACAGTAAAAACAGAAGGGCAGGGAGTACCTTGGCTGCAAGCTGGTACAGCCATGCCCAGCTGGCACAAGCCAGGAGTTTACACTTAGACCAGCATTTCCCAGCAGGGATGTGAAAATATGGCTGCAACACAAGGGGATTTCCCCTGCTGGGGGAGAGATCCCATTTCCCTCAGCTTTCCTTGGAGAGGCAAAGTGGCTGCATTAGAAAAGCTCTTGGAAGCTGGGCAGTGTTTGTTGGTGAATGTGGGGTCCTGACAAGGTCTGCAGGGGCACAGGTCAGCTGCTCCTGGTCTCCCTGACTTTATGTTGTGGGAGTGGACGGGACCCCCAGCAGGACCCTCCAGCAGTGACCAGGGCTGAGGCAGAGGTGGGACCTGTGCCTGGATGGGCAGGATGAGGCTGACAAATGCAGGGTGGGTCAGAGCAACTGCCGGAGCCTCATGTGCTGGGACAGGGCTGAGTGCGAGCTCGTGCTCACAGGTACGTGCACCAGCAGCATCAGCATCAGGACAAATCATTCCCCACAGTCCTGCATGTCCTGCTTGCACCTCCTTCCAAGTCTTTCCTCTGGTGGCAGCTCCTGGGGGCTTGTGCCTGCACTGCAGGATGTGGAAGGTGTCCTGAGCCAAGGGTGTAGAGCAGCCAGGAATGCCCTGATGCCTGCTCACCTGCATGCATTTTGGGATGCCACACTGCAGGAATGCAGCTTCCCTGTCCTCTACCCAGCCTGGCTCCCGCTTGCTAGGGAATAAAAGCCTGTTCCCAGTGACCCAAGGGATCCAGGGGGTGTCTGTGCATGGCTCTGCACTGCTCTTCCAGTGCTCATTAAGCAGGACCAGCAGGGATCTCTGGGGTCATGGGAATGAAGTCTCTCAGCTCTTTCTGGCTGATTTGTATTGTGCTTGTGTGGGCCATTACCCAGCCAAGGCATTGATTTGCGATGCTGACCAGCTCTAAACCCTGATCCCAGAGGTGATCAGCCAACACAGTAGTTTTCTATTTTCCTTTATATTTTAATGGCACTGAGAGAGGGAGCAGCAGAGCAGCCTGGATTACTGATGAACACCATGACATTTCTCTGCCTCTCCAGGGTGGAAGCACCATCCTCATCCTTCTTCCTCCAGGCAGAGGCTGGCGGGTAATGGCGAGATGAAGGCATTGATTGTGCCTGGGGTCAGAGGTGGTGGTGCTCCGCTTGAAGCCAAAAGCTGCACGATGCACCATCCCCTCTTGTAGCAAAGTGCATCTCATTATCAGCTGCAATTAGCTAATGTGCTCATTAGTTTCAATAAAGCTCATGGCTTGGCTGTGGCATGAGGGGATGAATTTTGGAGGGTAGGACGGGTGTGAAGGCTGTTAGGAGCAAGAGCTCAGATGCAAGTGGTGTGGAACAGGACCACTGCTTTTCCTTACAGGTGGGCTGGGAAGATGCTGTGCCCAGACACCTGTGTGTCACCAGCAGCCCTAGGGGTGATTCCAGAAGCCGGGACAGCGCTGCACATGCCAGGCTCTCCTGGTGCCTTGGTCAGCACACACCAGCAGTGCTGCCTGGGCCTCTGGGCAGCAGGTGGCCTGAGGTCTCTGAGGTCTGATAGTGACTGTTTCTCCTCCTGCAGTGCACATAGAGCCTGGCACGTGTGAAGTCATCGCAGCTCACAGGTGCTGCAATAAGAACAAGATCGAGGAGCGCTCCCAGACAGTGAAATGCTCCTGCTTCCCAGGGCAGGTCGCAGGGACAACGCGGGCAGCTCCCTCCTGCGTGGATGGTGAGTACCCCATGGTGCAACCCCATCCTTTTCAATCCCTGTCCTCATCTTCACATCAGTTAAGCTGGTGTGGGGTTTCCAAGCCCCTGGGGATTAACAGAGGAGACCTGCCCAGGGATCCTGCAGCGGAGCAGTGGAGAAGAGGGTGCATTTTGGGGACACTATGTCACCAGACACTCACAGAATTGGTCTGGCTGTGTTACCACACTCCATGTAGCCCCAGGCTATGTGCTGTGGGGGAGTTATTGGGGTTGCAGCATCGCTCTGCTGGGGTCAGGTCTGGAGCGTTGATCCCTGCATGTTTCTTCACCACGCTGCCACAGCTGAAAGCAGGGATGTGACTCCAGGCATGCAGCACCTTCACCTGCAAGGAGCACCAAGCAAAACTCAAACTGTGTATGTTTTATCGAATGGCATCACATGCCATGACCAAAGAGCCACTGAGAGCACCGGCAGCCCCTGCCAGCACGGTATTGATTCGCTTGACAGCCAGTGCCCTCTGAGTGCAGTTTTGTGCAACACCAAGAAATGCCAGAATGAGTTGTCAGGGAAGGCTCTTACTGTCCCCAACAGCCCAGTTGTCATCATTTCCAAACATAGGAGAGCCCACTCTGGTTGCCCACACTGGAGGCATGAATGACAAGACTCTAATAGAGCAGAATGATAGGATAAAATTGCTTTGCTCTGTAAGCGGAGCCTGAAACATTATTGAACAGTACTGCTCTCCCTGCTCTCACTGGGAGTGAGGACGTTGAGCTTTTTACCTAGGGTAGCGAGAGAAGACAGGGTGTTCTGGAAGCAGGAGCAGTTGGGTCAGGTGAGGCCAGGCAGGTGACGAGCAGCTTCTTATCCAGGGCTCCTCGATGTGGGTTATGCTGGAAAGAGGGCCTGTATCTCTGGCTGGCACCCAAAGGTGGGCAGGGCTGGTCCTCCATACCCTGTGTTGCAGCCCAGGCACTGATCCCCTCCTCTCCCCCAGCCTCCATCGTGCTGCAGAAGTGGTGGTGCCAAATGGAGCCATGTCTCGATGGGGAGGATTGCAAAGTGCTGCCTGACCTTTCGGGATGGAGCTGCAGCAGTGGCAACAAAGTGAAGACAACAAAGGTACGTCCCTGGCAGGTGATGGGGAGAACCTGGCTGTGCCTTCCCCAGCCTGGGGCAAGCAAAACCCAGGAAAGCATCCCAAAACAGTTCTGTGGGGAAGGAGAGAGCTCCAGCTCCTTCAGGGCACACACTGTTTGATAAGAACGCACCAGAGCAGAGCAGAAGGTCTGGGCTGTGCAGTTGTCACTGGGGCTGGAGAGGCTGGCGGGTGTACCACAGCCCTGAGTGGGTCCCACAGCTTTTCCAATTGATAATTCTTGCTGGGAGGGTTTTGGATGGCTCAGCCCCTGCGCAAACATACTAGGTATGTCTCTATAACATCCCAGGGCTCCCAGGGTGTCGAGGTCGCTCCCCAGCACCTTCTGCAGCTCTGGGGCAGCAGGTTGCCCTTCCCAACGCAGCAGCACAGCCCTGAATCTGTCTCCTTTCCTTGTCTGAGGCAATAATTTCTGACAGAGCACTACATGATTATTATTTTCATGGCTTGCTGAATGCCCCAAAGAACAAGGTGTAATTAAAATTTTATCAAAATCATTAGTAATTACATATATGCCATGATTAATCAGTTGCATAATTTTGTAATCATTGTTCATACTGTTGAGTGTAATTATTCCTTATGCTTTCGTTTTCCTCACCCCACATCCCCTGCTGCAAAATTATTGTATTAAGTAATGTCGAGAATTTTTTCATTGCTGCTATTATTTTTGTGCACAGAAAGCACTTTCATGCTGAAGTGTTTTAATGGACATCCAAGAAGGTTCCTTCAGCCTTGGGTATCCATCACTGACCAGTAACAGAAGCACTACATGGAGCTGGTTGTCTTTTTCCCATTTTAGTGTTGTTTGGTTAGTTTCCCCCAGCTACTATTAGCCCAAAGTCTCTGCTCTGGCTTTGCTGTCTTGAATTCTCACTGGGACCACTCCCATCTGGAATGGGAGCCAGACTCCGGAGCTTCTTCTCTCCTCCCTCATCCAGCAGACCCCTCCATGGTCATCCTCCTTTTGGGTGCCGTGCCTTCCCTTAGGGAGGTGGCACTGTGGAAATGGAGACCTGTGTTTTCAAAAGGACTTTTGGTAACTTTGGGTGACTTTAGGGACTTTGGAATGGTGCCAAAGGTCTAGATTTTCATCTCGGTCTCCTGTGCAGACAGACCTCAGTGGGAGCTGCAGCCAGGGCACAGGAATCACAAACCATCCATAAGGTGGCATTTGGAATGACCACTCCATCAAATGAAAGTAAAGAGCAAATCTTATTTGCACCTCTTGAGGCTGTTTGCTGATAGTTCATGGATGGAGGATCAGCTGGATACATTGGATAACTTCTCCTCTCCTCCTCAGGTCACTCGATAGCCTCCGTGCAGTACAGCACTGGCTGACCAGCCTTGGTGTGGATCCTGGTGCTCCTGTGAGGAGCAGGATGTGGCCCAGTGCCTGCAGAGGTGGGGTGCTCCAGGGCTGCTGTCCCGGCAGGACTGTGACAGGTACTGGATCAGAACATCTGCTGAGCCCCAGCTTCCCTGGAGGCTGTAGGCAGGGACCCGAGTGCAGCTGCCAGACTCCTGTCACTCCACAGATTCCTCTTTTTCTGTGGACGTGTTCACCAACCAAGAAATGGGCTCGTTCACCAATCCTCCTAAATTAAATACTCCAACCGTGTAAGAGCTGTTGACAATACAGAGACAGACAGGCAGCAGGCCCCCAAAATGGGCTTTAATCTGAATAGCTAAAATCATTGCTGTGAGTCACCTTTCCCTATCTCCCGAGATGCTGAATCTAAGTTATGTCAGGAATTGGGAAATCAATGGTTACGGGGGAAACTCTCCCCCATGTGGCTTCTGGCTTCTGGCCTGGGGGTTCCTAGGAGCAGCCACTGAGCTCCAGCCTGATTCTGAGTCACTGGGGCTGCTCTGCCCTCAGAGCACTGGGCTGTCCCTGCCCCACCACCTTCCTGCTGTGACCACATGTGGCAGATGTGGCAGCGTAGTCAGAGGGTGTCTGACACCCTGCTGCCCCCCAGGGTTGGTGAGATGTCTCCATGGCACATGCTGCTGGTTTCTCCTTCCTCAGTAATTGCATTAATCAGGTTGCAAATTTAATGTTTTCCACCATGCAAATCCCAGGCATTGAGTTCTGCTTGTGTTTGCAATCAAATTTCAGAGTTGTGTGCAGGGATCTCTCTGGCTGCAGCTCTGGGGTGCCTGGGGCATGCAGATGCCCAGCCAGGGCCTCAGACCAAGCCAGGTTTTGTTGCATTAATCTAAAATAAAGAAAAATGTACCACCTCCTGGGCCTGAGCTCGTGACCTTCTCCAGGACGCACTGTTTCCTGTGGTGTGGCAGCTGAAGGTGGGGGAGGATGTGAGCTCTGTGGCCCTGATATTAGAAGTGCTTGAGACCCTGGGGCTGTGGGACCAACACCTCCAGCCCTGCTCCGTGACTGCACTGTGACCCTGCAGGGGATGTGCTGGCTCAGGAGGGCCTGGAGATGGTGTGGGGGCCATGGCAGTGCCAGGGTCACTGGAGTGTTTACTGCCACCTGCCTCCTGCCCCTGGTCCCAGCATGGGACTCATTATGGAGACGTTTTTGTAATGGGATATTGTAATACCCTCTCCAGATGTGATGTAAATACTGGACTGTGAAATAATAAATTCATTTTAATCTCTGCAAAGGATCTTTTCACTCAGCAGTGAAGGGACACTCTGGGAATACTTCTCATGCCAACTGTATCTGAGGTGGAGGGGCCGGGGACTCTGCCCTGGCCATTCCAATCCCAAGCAGCTTGTGCAACAGTGGCACTGGAGGAGAGCTGAAAGTGTGTTGGGGACAGCAAAGGCTGATTAGCTCACAGTGATCCTATAGAAAAGTGCATTACTTTCTACAGAAAGCTTTGCTGAGAGCTTGTCCTGTCCCTCCACCTTTGTGTGGGAGCTCCCACTGCTGCAGACCCGTGTCCCCACAGATGCTGCCCCTACCCAGGGTCAGACTGTGACTGTAAGGTCCCCACCCAGAGTCCTGTCCCCTCTGAGAACCCAGGCTGCCAAATGTAGAGTGGAAATCTGTTATTTCCAGTAGCAAACACTGGGCTGTAGATGGGAGCATCCCTGCTTGGCTGAACATTTTCATAGTTGGCTCATAATGTGAAGGATCCACTCAGCGGAAATGTAGAGCTTGACACCTACATTGATATAAAAACATTTTATTGTCTGCATAATAGGCAACCTCGAAGCTTATTTTTCACTTACTGCAGTCCACAGTTTAGTGAGGAAATAGCCCCTTGGTGTTTCCGCTGAGTGCTGACCTTGCTGCTATCACACCATCAGAGTGCACAAATACTGCAAATTGCTGCTCCTCTCCTGGCAGGTAAATGTGTTTCCAAGGAAAGTGCTGCAGCCTGCAGGACTGTTGGTGTTATCTCTGACTCCTGAGCAGCCAGGGAAGGATGCTCCTGCCACAGGTTCTGGCCCTGTGCCCTTCTTCCACTCACTGTATTTTCAATGCTTTCCTTTGGCCAAGCAGGCAAGCACTCCTAGCAGGAGCTATAAGCCAAGGAAGAGGGAAATGGGAACATCTCTGGGCTGAGGCAAGGGCTTTCATGCCCTGTGTCTTCACTGCCTCAGTAGGACAATGCCACCTGTGTGGTCCCCAGCTACCTCAGACAGCCTGATCCCTTCTCTCTACCTGTGGCCACACTGCTGGGTCCTGAAGGACAGATCAGCACCTGCAGCTGCATCAGCAGCTTGGAGACGTCAAGCTCCCAGCCCAGTGTCCCACATCCACCCTGCCCAAATCCCCATCTTAGCAGGAACATCTTGTGCTAAGCTCCGTCTTGGCACATCTGCACAGTAACTGACTGGGAGCTTGCACAGACAAGATTTGAAGTTGCCTGAGGGGTGATTAGTCAGAGGAAACTGTCACAGTTAACGTACTTTCAATATCATCTCCCTGGGTATTATAATTACACCCCATTCAATTAGTCTTCAGGGGAAAAAAAAGGCCTTTTGTATCAAGATTTGGTGGAGAATTATTAGAGAGTAAATTAAAAGACAAGGACTCCATTTTACCTCAAAATACTAAAAGCATAATGTATAAAATACCCGCAAATTACAAGCTGACTAAATTTAGAGCTGTGCTAGGAGGTGAAATGAAAGGTAAAATGAAACCCTTTGAGCAGCCACGATGTGCAGTACAAGGTGGGGTATTATCAGAGAAATAAGACGGAAACATAATTAACAACCTGGCATTATGATGAAAGGTGGCAAATTGGAATGGGAGACAAAATCAGGTGAAATTGCAGAGCAGGCTCATTTATTTCTGCTTTATAAATCAGTGCTACCAGTCAGCAGTGATGCCAAGCCATTGCAGACCAGCAGCTTGCCAAGGGATGCTGTTTGCACGCACCTCACCTTGTCCAAGCTGGGGCTGCTGTGCTCACCCCAATGGTGAACTGTGTGTCACTGTAGGAGAAGGTGATTCCTCCGAAGGTCACATCTTTGGTTGTGCATTCGGGCCATATCTGCTCTGTCCCTTCCCCAAAAGCTGGTTCCCTTTCCCTGATGCTTTGCTGCTCTAACTGGTGCCACCCTTGTTACTTCTGCTAGTGTTCCTCCTACAGCATCTCAAGGGGAACCTGCCATCAGTGGCCTCTTGCACTGATGAGTTGAAGTCCAGTTTAGGGTTGGAGGACCATTTTCTTTAACTGTGCTAAATTTCCTCCTCTCAGGCTTAATTGGCTCCTGTTCCCTATAACCTCTGCCCCTTCCATCCTCCTGCTGTTGCTCTGCTTGCTCCTCTCTGTGCATTTGCTTTATTGCTGCTTTTCAATGAATTCAAACAATATAAAAATTGTCTTTTCCAGAAGTAGAAAGATTTTTGCTAGAATCACCCCGGCTATGCAAAAACATCCCTGTGCATCTCCCATGCTGCATTTAGGAATGGAGAAACCCAGAATTGGCTTATCAGATGAGAAGCAGAGTCCATCTCGTTCAGCTTACAGGATTCACAAAGGTGGCAGGTGCAGGTGGCTGTTCTGGCACTCGTGTGTTTGGACATGAGCACATGGGTCAGGTTTTTCTACTTTGCCAATACCTTTCACTAAGAAACTCTACTTTTTTTTTCTTTTTTTTTTTTTCTCTCTGGCATGTTTGTAAGTAGATACATCCGTGTTTTGGGGATGTGAAGCAAACGGCTCCAGCATCCAGACATTCTGCCTCATTCTGCCAGCACTCAGGACAGAAGCCAACAGCAGCCACAGCCCCCACCTCCAGGATCTAGGGACATGTGGCTGCAGGGCCACGGGGCCATGGGGCCATGGGGCCATGGGCATCTTCCCCATTGTCTCGCATGCCGTGGGACTCCATTAGAATCACCAAGACAAAAATACAACCGCACAGTGCTTGCTCTGCTTAATACGCTGTGATGGGGCTGTTTGAAGCACTACATGGCTCTTCCAAAAATGCATCCTCATGTTTTATTCGAATGTGCATTTGTGGAGATGTTCTTAAGGGAATGAATAAAATATTCATTCAGATGCTACTGTGCAATAAAAGCAGAGTCAGGACAGAAACCACACTGCTGGATCAGGGTAGAGCTGGCCCTGCTGCAGGCAGCCTGACTCCTGATGGGTCCCAGGAGGATCCCTGGGGATCATAGAATCATAGAATATCCTGACATGGAAGGGAGCCACAAGGAACATCAAGTCCAGTTCCTGGCCCTGCACAGGACATCCCCAAGAATCCCACCATGTGCCTGGTGTGGGTGAGGGATGGTGGTCCTTGCTGACACCTGCTTGGGAGATCCCAGCCCTCTCCAGAGGCTCTGGCACAGTCCTCCTTGAAGAACTCCTGGATCCATCTGGCCCTGGAACAGTCACTACTGACCAGGGTGGTGAGACACTGGCACAGGTTGCCCAGAGAAGCTGCACCAGAGAGCAGTGCCCATGTCCCATCTTGCTGCAGGCAAAGCCCTGTTCCTGACTCCCATTCCAAGCTGGCAGGAAAAGTCAGGAGTCCCAAGTGCCGTATGTCCCTGCTGTCCATATCCACATCTGGATCCCTGCACGCTTGGCAAAGCCAGATCGTAGAATCATAGAACCATGCTCTCTGCTCCCTGGGAGAAAAGTGTGTGGACATGGGGGCTGTACCAATATGGGCTCATCCTGGGCAGACTGTGCTTACTACCTGCATCAGGGATTAAATAGAATCTCATTTTTATAAAGTGATTTCTAGCCTTGTTTTCCTGCTGGAGTGGATGCAGTGGCCACAGCAGAAACAGAGCCATTGGCTGGGGCAGAGCAGAGAGGGAGGATGCAATTTAATTTGTGCATTTCCCAGCTTGTTAATCTCCCGATTTACTGCTGTTATTTGATTTCTATAGCATTGCTTCATAATAAAGGGATTAGCCTGGACCATAGGTCTGCTCTGATCTACTGGGGATTACTGCGAAATTTTGCAGTTAGCTAATGGGTGAAATAGGTAGAAATGAATGTATTTGTATATGTATGGTTTTGTTGACATTTGCAGGAGCATTCAGTCTGTGATCTAGCACTGGCTCTCCTAACCCATTCAGCATTCCCTGCTCCCTGCGTCATGGGGGTCCTGATCCACTGTTTCCTGTTTCACAGTTTCCAATCCCCTGGTCCCTGTCTCAGAGGGTTCCCAATACCCTGCTCTCCATCACAGGATCGTTTCAATCCCCTGTTCCCTGTCACACAAGGGTCCCAGTCCCCTACTGTTGGGCCCAGAGCCCCAGAGCCCCAGAGCCCCAGAGCCCCAGAGCCCCAGAGCCCCAGAGCCCCAGAGCCCCAGAGTCCAGAGCCTCAGCACCTCTCCAAGGTAAGGCTGATGGATGCTGTGGTGACAGCCAGCAGCGCCTCCAGCTGCCAGTGCTGGGCGTGGTGAGGAAGTGCCTTGGGCAGGGTGCAAAATCCCTGTAAAGTGTGGTCTGAATTTTTCCTGTGCACATCAGTGGCACCAGAGGTTAATACAATATCAGCAAGCTGACCTGGATATGGGTAAGTCAGACATCCCTAATAAATGCCTGCTAACTGAAAACACAGACCAATTAGCACATGCTCCATTTCCTTCTAATGATGTGCTTTACTCTGGTCTCGGCTTTCCCACGTGTGTCAGGAGCCAGCTGCTCCTGGAGTCCTGTGCAGTAGGACTGGCCACCTCCGTTGTGTCACCTTCTCTGCAGTGCTTCCAGCCAAGCCTGGCCCTCTGAGCCACCAGGAGTGAGATCCTACAGGCAGAGAGATGCATAATTGATTTATTGGTAACATGATACAGTGCACAGAGCCAGAATTAAATAATGATCCTATTAAACACTCATAGATGTATTCATATTAGTGAGCTCTAAGTCAATCAATTATTTAAATACACTGAGAATCATGTCCTGTGATTATTACAGGGACTGAGAACATGTTCATTAACAAAAATAATAAGTATTATGGATATTCAGTTCTGTAAGAAAATTCTTCTGTGAGTTGTGAAAACTGCCGGAACTGCAAGGCTGGGAGGACATGAATATAGATCAGCAGAATTATTACACACACCAGTACCAAGGGACAAAATTAGTGTTTAAAATTCCCTGCAAAGACAAAATGTAAAATATGAAAATTGTTGCAATCATTCATAATAATGAAATTTTGATTCGAAAACCAGGATCATGTATAAGTTACTGAATCCACCCTCTGGGCCAAACAGTATATTGAATCCATGAATCCGGCTGAGAATGTTTTGGCTTTGAAGAGAATTTTGTCTTCACGCTGGACACAGGGATGCCCAATCCGTTCAGGATGCAGGTGGACCACGAGCCTGAGTGGTGGGCACTGGCAAGGGGCTCTGGACACACAAAATTAACTGGCCTGACCTGGAGGAGGAGAAGGAGGAAGAGGAGGAGGAGAAGGAAGAGGATGAGGAAAAGGAGGATGAGGATGAGCCAGTGACCCCCTAATGAGGGGTGTCTTTCTGAAATATCCTCCGCTGGGTACATGCATGACCGTGCTGAGGACAGGAATCTTCCTTGAGGGTTTCTGCTCTTACATAGCAGGGAAATCAGAATATAAATTATTTAAGCAGGCAGGAGAATTAACTCTAATCAATCTGGACTCTGCCCAGGTTATAGCTCTGCAACAGCATTAATCTCACTAATTACTTAATATAACTAACACAGTTTTCAGTGAGTTCAATAATGCGTTCGGTGAATCTAACATTGAGCAATAGATGTAAAGTGATTGATGCTGAGTTGAAAAGTCTTGTGGTACTGCAAATCCAACCATTTTATTAATCAAGTTATCACTCTTAGGGCACTGAAGAAGTAGCAATTCAGTCTCATGGGTAAATTTCTTCATTTCGCTGATGAGTTATTCTGAGATTGTATTAGAGGGTGTTATTTCAGAAACATTAAGAAAGAAGAATGTACACTAACAGAATCTCTGGTAAACAGTTATTTAAATAATGGGGTGAGCATTGAGGTTAGAAGGCTGGTTTTGATTGAGGAATTGCATCTTGTGTCTGGCTCTGAGGTGAACCATCATGCCAGAGGGTTTGGGCAGGATTCCATCCAGGAGTCTGGCCAGGAGCACAAGCACTTGGCAATGCTTTCCATCCTTCTCAGGATGCCTCTGCTCATGCCTTGGGCTCTGTTTGGTGGCACGTGGCCTGACACAGACTTCTGAGCATCAGCACCCATTGCTGTGAGGTGCAGCTCGCACTGGGACTGGACTGGAGATGTGCCAGACAGAAAGGAAGCTTGGACTGAAACAACTCCGCAGTAAACACCAACCAACATTTCTGAAGCCACCAGATAGCCCGTTATTTTCCAGTCATTCTGCTGTGCAAGTCACAGGAACCTGGGGAAATGAAAAGGTGAGAACGCATTATTGATTAATTACTTAGTCATCTCCAAATGGTTATTGAGCCCGGACGCAACTTTGACAAATTACTCCTCCATTTTTGTGACTGATACACAACTTGATTAATGCAGTTTTATGATTCTCCTGTCAGAGGGTGACACAGAGTCTGATTCCAGTGCCTGGCAAAAGGCAATGGTGTCATGTTCTCCATATCTGGTGGCATTTGGAAATGGCCAAGACATAATTAAGCGATGTGATATTTTGTTTGAAAGGAACGGTGGGTTAATAAATTGAGCTGAAGGCAGAATATCAATGTTATCTGATCACGCTGACACAGATCACTGTGAGCTGGTGCCTTTGCCAGGCAGGGCGTCTGAACACTGAACCACCCAATGTCAGTGTTGGGAGATAGATATTGGCTGATGGCAGGGAGACCTCGGAGCTGTTCCCACCCAAGTGTCTGCCCATCAGAGCCCTGGCACAGGGAGGGCCCTGGGCAGACCCCTCTCCCACTTCAGCCCCATCTCTGCCTTTCTCAGAGCTGATATGGCTCCTGGGAAAAGGCAGGAGTGCACTGTAGCACTGCGGGGTCTGGTCAATATTTGGTTAATATTTGGTTTTGGCTTTTCCACCTTTATTTTGAATTGGAAACCTCGCACAGCAGAGCCCAAGAACTGGAAGCAGAGCAAACCACCCATTTCCACAGGGAAAAGTTGTTAAAATCCTGTGCAAGGAATGGGAAGATTAATGACCTGTGGCTATGGCGCCTCACCTGCAGCATCCTTCATTTTATCTTTAAATCCTCAACAGCAGCATCTGTGGAGCAGGACAGTGGGGCAGGGGAGGACAGGCTGTCTCTGTAACAAATAGCACTGGGGATAACAGGGAGCGTTGGATGCTGTGAAAGGCCATTCTTGTAGACCAGAAGGCAAGTGGCCTCATAAAGAAGGATTTCACACTATTTAAACAATGAAATCCTCACTGGCTGCCTGGGGAAAATAGCCTTTTACCTGGAAAAATTGTGATGTGACAATAGTGATTGTCAGGCACCATTCCAGTAAAGACTCATTGTGAAGGGAAAAGCCAGATGAGCCAGTGTCATAACGGTTCTTCACAGGCATTAATTACTTGTCTGTGGCATATCTCTGCCTTGGAGTGGGGACTTGGAAATGTGCCAATAGATGCTGGGGATGAAAGAGAACTAATTTGCCTCTCCTGGGCCTGGGAGGGGAGTCTGAGGACTGTCTGGTATCCCTGTCCCTGCCTCTGTCACTCAGTCCAGCCCCTTGTGCCCTAGGCTGGCTGCTCCCTGATTCTCATCATTTGGGGGCATGGTCACGGCAGGATGCTGAGGGTCCCCTCACTGGTGCTCAGGCAGGTGGGTCTATGTCTGCCAGGACACAGCTGATGACTGATGCCACAGTTACCACTTCCAAATCTATATTCCTAGAAATGTCCATCACTCATACCCCACTCAGTGATTCTGCTTGTTTTCTCTCCACAATAATCAATAATTTGCTCTTTAAATAAACTGGCTTTTTGCTCCCTTGAGAAGATTTCCCCAAGTTCCCCTCAGTGCTCCATGTATGTTACGTGTTTAACAAGTGTCATGCTCTGTGCTTTTCCCACTGAGTCCATGTGCAGAGGGTTTTCCTGCTGATTGTGCTCACCACGAGGTTGCTGACGAGGTGTTGGTGCAGCCACTCGCTCCAGTGTGAGCTGTTTCTGCACCTTCATCTCTCCTGTTAGCACCTGTTCCATTTGAGACCTCGTCTGGAAACCTGATGCCTGGAGCAAGAAACCCAGGATGATGAACAGGGAATGGAGACTCTTAAAGGCGGCAAGGCTAGTAAAGAATATTTTAACTGCTTAGCTGGAATAAATTCAGCTTTAATGAAATAAAATGAAACCAGTGGCCTGGTGCAATACGAGCACAGGGATAGAGCTTATGTCATATCATAGAGTCCCAGTGGTGAGTTTTTAAAGAGAAGCTGCATTTCAGGCACAGCTCCGGATGTCAGATGGTTTTCCCTGTATCACTTCCAAAGGCAGTACAGCTGCCTCAGAGCCAGGAGCTGGAGATGTTCCACCAGATGATGGGAATTAAAGACAACAAGCAAATCTGTGTCTTAAAAGAGAAGCCATTGTTATTTGGGGTGGGGCCACAGGACTTGACCTCAGGTTCCCTCTTCCATTAATCAGTATTTGTGCTGGGTTTAATTAGTTTTGATTGCAGTTTACAGATGTAAATGTGTCTCCCATGGCATCTCCCTCACCTACTGAGAATATGAAATGAGTATTTAGTGTAACAGCATCAGAGAGATGCACAGAAAGGAAAACAAACAGAAGAGCTTCATGTACACCCACGGAGCTCCTGGTGATCTCCACCTCAGTCTGTGGTAATAAACAGAAAAGGGAGAAGATCCTCAAAACAAGAAGGGAAAGGAGAAGGGAACCCCATCTTGATGCTTCTGGAAAGCAGTGTCTGATGCTCTTGAGGAAAGGTCCAAGGACCATCCCTGTGCCAATGTGAAGTCTGCAGGAGTTACCCATCCAGTTGTGCTCCACAGGAGGAATCCCAGCTATGCAGGAGGAACATGTCCCATGAGCAGCCCCACAGTGACACCGAGGACACCTTGCAGCAAGCTGGGAGGTCTTTCATATTTGTCAGATGAAAAAAGAATTCCTCACCAGGAGGTTAATGCCCTTGATTCAGCCCCCACAGGAATGTCATCTTTCTTATTAGTGTTTGCCATTTTATAGTTTAATTAAGGTCACACAGTGGGCCTCTAAATGACTTCTTAATTAAAGCCTGCAATATCTGCCAGCACCAGTCAGGCTTACTGTGGAGTCAGTACCTCAGGAGGAGAGTGAGAACAGAGATGTGAGGCACACCTGGAGTTCTTCATCTGCAAGGAGAAGGCATTGGTGCTGATTCCAGTGTGCTCCTGTGTGTGACAGGAGCATCACAGCTCTGCCCATGGGTGCTGTGTGTCCCCAAGGAAGGTATCGTTTGATATTGGCATCCCAGATTTACACTTTGGCGTTTACTCCCAAACCATGAGATAGAGCAGAGGCCACCTCACCAGCCTGTAAATGGGGATGTGTGTGATCTAACAACCTGCTTGTGACTCAGCGGTGTACTCAGATCCATCTCTTGTGATTTACGACTCAGCTTGGTGGCTTATTTTGAGTCAGTCAAGTTCAGAGACAACCTATAACTCAGATCCACCACATATTCATCAGTGACACAGGACTTGGATAACTTGGCGATAACTTCAGAATTAATTGTGTTACTTATGAAGTTGCTGACATGACTAATCAATTGCCACATGGCAAATAAATCAGCAAGACACCTGAGAAATTCATCATCTTTTTTATTTTTTCAGTTAGAAACTTCATATGCCTTATAAATCAGACACTGGAAAAGCTTATTTTACATCGAACCCACGCTTGGAAAATGGCCTTTTGGGAAGAATATATATTTAGGGAATATCTGTCATGAACTGGTTAAAGGAGTTAAAGAAAATGTAAGGGCATTTACATTTTACAGGGTTGAACATTTTATTTTACAATCATCTGTGCATGAGCAATGAACTAAGAACTTGCCACAGTCATGGCTCAGTGGTTTGGGTCAGTGCAGGGCACAGTGGTGTGTCCAGAGCAGAGGTGTGAGCCATCCCCTGTATCCCCACGATCCCCACCATTCCCATCCTGGGGATGAGCTCCCGCCTCACCCCAGGCTCTCAGCCAGAGCTGGGAAGATGTGCATGGAGTTGACCTTCAGATAGATCAGGCTGGACAAGATTTGGAGCAACCTGGTCCAGTGGAAGGTGTCCCTGCCTAGGGCAGGGGGTGGAACCAGATGAGTTTGAAGGTCCCTTCCAACCCAGACTCTACAGGGATTCCGTGATAATTCCCAGGTTGCACACAAAACACCCTTTCTCTGTTTGGAGCTCAGCAGTGCTGCTGTCATCCTGTCAGCCGCCTCGCTCGCCGAGGGTAACAGATCTGCTCTTAATGATAACACTCAATATATTCAATGAAGAATCAGATTTTATTTAATGTGCAATTCGCTTAGAGCCTGACACCTCTATTTAGATTTATTAAAGCAATTCTTGTACATTGACTTGTACTGATTGATTCCTTGAAATGCATTTCAGTGGGGCTTTAAAATCCCAACAAGATAGACATTTTCTATATCCTGCATTTAAACTGCTACAAATGCAACGTGTTCTTATCAGTAGGTGTCCCTTTAGAATACAGAATCACTCCATTTTTGTTTTATACATAAAATGTATGGAAGAGATTATTCAGGACATATTTAAAGGATGGGGTTTTTAATGACTCTGTGGGAAATTTACCATAAATTACACTTGAAAATGTAAAATCTAATCAAACTAGTTGCATAAGCAAAGCCATATGTGCAGGAGTTCCACTCCTGGAAAAAAAAATAAATTAATTAAACAAAAGCATTAGAGATTATTTGAATACATGAAGCAGATTTTTAAAGTATTTCCTTAAGAAACTCAACCTGCACAAAGTGCTGTCATTAATAGAATGGGAAAAGTTGCCAGTAAATATTTATATTAGCACCTTTTGATGGAAAAACAAAACTCCAGATAGAAGATCTAAGTTTTCCCATCAGATGCAGCTCTGACACTTGCTGGTTTCTTGCTGCTCTCCACAACAGAGTGGGACTGTTGGGTGGCTCTGCCTGGCTTTATGTGATGGGATCCCGCGGAAGCCAGGGAGAGAGCTTTTCCAGAAACCTCTTGAAAGACCTTCGCTCTCAAGAACTTCTCACCCCAACTGGAGGCCTCAATTTCCCTGTGTGAAGGGCTTGGTGAGCAGCCATTGCCTCCTTTCTCCAAAGCCATTTGGAACCTCCAGCTGAGAAACGCTAGGGAGCTGCTGCGGCTGCTGATGATGATGACCAAGCCTGGTTCAAGCCCTCCTGGAATGCTCTGGAAGAGGTGGGATGCAGAAAGACTTCACCACAATCTTCCTGCTGCTCCAGCAGCTGTTGCACAGCCCATGCCTGCACAGTGATTGGACACAGTCATGGAACAGGCAGAGATGGAAGAGGATGTGCAATTTTATTAGTCTTAATAAAACAAGATCAGAGAATGGTTTGGCTTGGAAAGGACCTTCAAGGTCTTCATAGCAGATGATGAAAGCAGTTTTTAACATACCAGTAAAGGAACCAGTATTGGTGCCAATAGGCCAAGAAACACCCTGGCTTTACCCTCTCTAGTCTCTTCTCTTCCTTGCCTCTGCTGAAGCTGGAATAGATTAATGAGATGCAAATATTGACAGCAAACTGCATCTCCTGAGCTCCCTAGGTGCTGGTATGGGATCATTGGCTGCTGAGTCCCATTTTTTGCTGGCAGCCAAGGCAGAGTGACCATCCCCAGTCACAGTGACCAGCATGGCTTCCTGAGGGGTGGAATAAAGCTCTGATGAGAACTTAAAAAGCCCCAGCAGCCTGACTCTGCAGTGATGTGTTGCTCAGTTTCTATGGGAACAGGCTGAGCTGGTTGATTGGAAGCCCACATGCAGGAGAGGAAGAGAAGGAGTGAGTGGGACTGTGGATGCAGAGATTAATTGCTGTGACTCAGGCTGGGCTTTTATATAATTTGCAGCCATCCCAAAAGGTGCCTGGGCACTGGAGTTGGAATGCAATGAGGAGGTGTTCACAGGAGAACAATCTTATCACTTGTTGAAGCGATTGTAGCGCCTACTCAAAAAA
>VZRN01004720.1:143112-199056 GCA_013397935.1 Dasyornis broadbenti | reverse complement strand
GATTTATTTCCAACACCTGTAGCTTAGAATCATGGAATCGTTGAGGTTGGAAAAGTCCTCTAAGATCATTGAGTCCAGCATTAACCCAGTACTGCCAGGTCCACCGCTAAACATGTCCCTCAACTGAAATAAAAATCATCAAAAGAATATGCTGAAAGGCAGTGCTGTCAAGTGGGATGGGGCTGCTCAGAACCTCCCTACAGAGAGGGAGGGAGTGTTTGTGGCCATGGACCCTGGCTGATGGTCCCCAACACCTGGTGCTCTGTACGTCTCTGCTCCAGAGCAGCCCATCTGTGTCTCGAAGCCTCCTGCACTCACAGCCTGGCCTCAGTGCACTGAAACAGTACTTAGAAGTTACATTTCATTCAGAACAACTGTAGCCTGAACAAAATTACTCTTACAAAATGCAAATGAGCTGCAGTTCCTTTTCATTTTCCTTCTTTAACAGCATTTACTCTGTTGCTGGTGGATTTATGGCATTTGGCTGCAGGTTTTAATTGCTGTTTGCATACACAGCAGTGCCACAGCCAAGCACTAAATGTGTATTTCCATTTTACATCCAAATCTGAGCCACTGCAGAAAAATTATCGGTGTGTGTGTTTTGATACCAGCTCCATTGTAATTTGCCCTTCGAGCTGCTAAGGAGAAGGGATGAAATATATTTGTTTTATTTTAAGCACTTCGTAAAACACCCAATGAAGCAGAAAGGAAACCAATCCCACAGCAGAGGCCACACAGGACACAGGGGCTCTATGTGACTTTGGTACTGGAAGGAAATGTAATAAAACTTGTGTTACTCCAGTGGAATGAGGCGAAGAGCCAGAGTGGTACAGGGATGTGTCCCTGGTTTGGCTGGGGCCACCAAGCCTTGGGGACAGTGTGGTTGGTGGCCCTGGGACCCCTGTCAACACTTCAGAATGTCACCCATCCCCCAGGCAGAGGTGTCTTTCTTTTCCAGGTCACACACCATCCAGGTACCTTTCTTCCCTTCTTTTTTCTTTCTCTTTTTTCCCCCTTTCTTACTCCCTCGTTGATCAATTATTTAATACATTTCATCCCAGTGCCGAGCTCCCTGAAGTGAGTTGTTTTAAATTAAATACATTTCTCTTTGAATCAGCTGGAGTCCCTGGGAAATTTTTAGCTCTGCAAATGAGCTCATTTGAATTTTGGAGGTGTACCTGAAGCTTGCCTCTGTGTTTTTTCTTTATTTTTATTATTTCAAATCTCATTCCACTTTGTTCGAGGTTCAATCTTTTCCCTGCAGCAGTGCCCTATGCACTGACTGATCAGAATATTTTCAAAAAGAGCGAATTAAAGGGCCCAATATGAAATTTCCTAAGAGAATTGATGTGGGTTAACTGTCTGTATCTTATTGTGCTGCCTTGTTTGGAAGGCTTCTAGCGACCATCCATAATAGTTACAAGGCTGAATGATGACTACAGCTACATTGGAAAAATAAAAAAGAGAAAGAAAAAAATGAAAGAGAAGCATTTTCTATGAATAATAGCACCAGGGTATTTAAAACACTTTTCAGGCAGCATGTGCTGAAAAATGCATTTCTCCCTTAATAACCTTTAAATCCCTTGTATGATGTGGCTTTTCTCTAAGCCTCTAAATATGTTCGGAGGAGACAACAAAAATACAAACATCACATGACAGACTGTGGCTCCCAGGGTGGAAACCACTTCTTCATCTCCCCATAGACACAGGAAAAGGTGTTATTCCAGCTGTGATACAAGAACAGCCCTGGATCTCCACAGGAACAGGGCCACCAGTGCCCATCAGCATCCCATCAGGACACTTTCACTCTTCAGTGCATTCTGACCATTCCCATTTCCCTTCTGTCCTGGTTGGAGTAGGGATGCAGTCCCCTTTCCCTGAATGAAATGCTCATTCTAGACCTTTTTTGATGAATGTCACCCTCTAACCCTCTAACTGCGTCACCCTCCCAGGCTCTTTACATTTGCTGTTTTGTGTTTGTCAGGGGACGCAGCTGTATTGCCAAGCCATAAAGGATGTGAAACAACCGAGGTGACAATAAACATTCCTAAGCCTAAATCAGCAAGGAAATCAATTGGTACAAAAGTTCTTCCCTGGGATTTTCTGAGGATCCTCCAGGCAAGCCTCAGGCAGACTGGTCAGACAGTGCAACAGCCAGGGAAGGGCAGTCATGGAATCACAGAGAGGTTTGGGTTGGAAGGGACCTTAAAGCTCATTTTGTTCCATCCCCTGCCATGGGCGGGGACATCTTTCACTAGACCAGGTTGCTCCAAACTCCATCCAGCCTAGGCTTCGACACTTCCAGGGATGGGACATAAATGCTGCAAATGCAAATGTGCTCCAAACACATTTGGAGAATTTAGGAGAAAATTAACAAAGGGGAAAAAGAAACAGGAAAATAATCCTCAGAGTTGTAGTGCGAACAAGAGCTCCTAGGGCAGGCAAACCTGAGTGAACCTCTTACTGAATTGAGCACACAGTACCTGCAGGATCCCAAAGCCCTGCCAGGATGGGAACTCAGCCAGGTCAGGGAAGATGTGAACCCTGTGCCATCAATGGTGCTGAATTAGAGCAGTGAACCCATGAGCTGACGAGGAGCCTGTTTGTTCCAATGTCTGCATTTGTGCCACATTTCAAGGCAATTTTTTCCCAGGAATTTACTCTTGGTTTTTACAAGACACGAGAACCCACAGAGTCTGTTGAAGCTCTGCTGCTTTTCCTTTTCCCGCACTCAAAGAAACCAAAGGGTTAACAAAAGCCAAGCCAGGCACACTTACACTGAATTCCCCCCTGCAGATCCCGAACAAAAGCTGCAAAAATGCCATGAATAAATTTCTTCCTGTTTGGCTTCGGTTCCAGTTTTAAATGGAGCATTTCGTGCTCCGGTGCCCCAGCAGGGAGAGGGCTCTAGGTCTGCCGAGAAAAGGGAGCTCAATCTGCCTCTGCTGTGCTGTTATTTCGTTTTCATCATGACTAGTCTAAGGACCCAATAATCACAGATAAGCCTGAGTGAACTCTGGTTAAAGCCACCGGGCAAATAACCAGCCCAGCCCAGGGACCCCACAGAGCCTGAGAATTGCTCTGCCACTCCACTGCCTCCAGCCACGCAGGACGAGCAGCTTTTGATCCGCCAACACTCGAACCAAACTGTCCAATTGGAAATTTCCAACAGGCTCATTTTTTTCAAAGAGAATAATTTACAGTTTGCACAGAGTTTTTGAGACAAGCTCTTTCCCTGCTTATTTTCTGAATTTGCTGTTTAGATGAAAGACCTGCCTCCTCTGCTCAACAGGCAGCTCTGGGCTTACTGCTGCAGCTTCCTTGACAGGAAGAATGTCCAAAAATCAGAAAAATATCTCAAATGCCTCCAAAGGGAGTCACACCTGCATCCCTGGTTCTGGTGGGTGTGTGACCTCCCTGTGAGTACAGAGGAGAATGAAGCTGTTGGAATTAAAAGGAAACCGCTTGGGTTGTCTTGTCTCTGCCTCATAATGCTGCCAAAACAAGGAGGGCACGAGCAAGAGCTTTTTCTCAGTGATGCTGATCATTTGAGGCCCCACCAGATTCTGTGCATTGGGAAGGCTCATCCATTGCCAAGGTAGGCATGAGCCCTGGTGCTCCGACACTGATGGATGATTCCACCCCACAGGACGATTCTGCACCTTTGGGGCTTTTCTCCCTGGAACAGGGGATTGTTATTTTGGAAGCAGCTATGGGCTCATGGTACAGGATCAGTCCTTCAGGGTAGGGATCAAAAGGGCTATGTCACTGACACTTGGGTTTCCTCTCAAAAGGTAAAACCCTCATTTCCCAAGAAATGAAACCTATGGTGCTTTCTCAAAATACCTAGAAAATGGAGTGTAACTCATGAATGACAAGAAATTGCCTGATGTGTCATTTTCTGAACATATCTTACGACAAGGAAAGAGGCTACTTGCAAATAATGAGTTTCATATGTTGATAATTAAGGGGCTGTTAATTAGCTCTGGGTGCCATTGCTGGCAGAGAGCGGAGGTAACGGGAGTGTGAAAACTTACACTTCTGGAAGTCTTTCAGGAGTTCTTTTAATACAACACTTGCAAGGATGGTTTGTGCAAGGAGTCACAGCAGTCTCAAAGAGAATCAGCTTAAAGCCACAGACAAGAGGGAAAGAGGACAGCAAGACTGGACAGGGTTGGGCAACTGGGAATGTTCTGCCACGGGGTCCTAGAGCATCAGCTTCTCTCTGGGCCTGAGACCCATGGACCATGCAACGGAAATGAATATGCAGTGAAGGCAAAACCTCGGATGGTGTTTCGCATCAAGTATTTACCCATTTCAAGGTTATTTAGGAAGGAATTCTTCCTTGTGAGGGTGGTGAGGCCCTAGCACAGGTTCCCCAGAGCTGTGGCTGCCCCATCCCTGGAAATGTCCAAGGCCAGGTTGTACGGGGCTTGGAGCAACATGGGACGGTGGAAGGTGTCCCTGCCCAGGGCAGGGGTGGGATGAGATGAGCTTTAAAAGTCCATTCCAACCCAAACTATTCTGTGATTCTATGATTCCTTGATTATTGCTTTTGTGTGGAGCAGAGGCAGGAAGAGAGCAACAGGCTCATTGAGCAGGGTTAGGAGCTCAGTCATAAGTGCAGAAGATTCCTTTGAAGCTCTCTTAGTTATCTCTCTGGCTAGCAGAGAAATACTGCACATCTTGGTGTTTTATTCCCTTTGATCTTGCTGCTGTGGCCTTTGCTGCCCCCGCCAAACCTCTTGCTTGGGTCTCCATCTTCGAGATTAACTGTGGGTTAACGGTACCTCCTCAGCCCTTTGATGCTCCCTCTAATACTGCTTTTACATTTTTCAGCAGCAGTGTGCAGGGCAGGAGCGGGGCCAAGCCACTCTCACTGGCACCCACGGCTGAATCCTGGAGCCCAGTTTGGACCGGTTGGTGATGTGCACACACAGCTGGGGCACTGGTGAGGGCAGTGAGGAGAAAAGAACCCCGTTATTACCTGAAAGTATGGAGTGGTAGCGAATGCAGCCTTGAAATTCCCACCTCCCACCCCACTTTCCTGGGGGGACCCCTCTTTCCCAAACACCTCCTTTTGTGAAGCCCTTGGCTCTCCTCCCTCCATCCCAGGGTTTGGCTGCTATTCCCTAAAAGCACATGAGAAAATTTCCCCTCAGTTGTGCCAGATCCCAAGGGAAGCTGCCACAGGGTGGTAACCAACAACAACACCCCTGTATGATCTACACAGAGCTACACCCCAGGATCCCAAAAATGGGACCTTCACCATCCTTGAAAAGTAAAACTCAGCTTTTTTCTGGGATGCTCAAGGATAGCAGGACCAGGAGACTTTATTTGACATTAAAATCGTTCACACTGTGGTGTGCTCTGTGCTAATTGTTGCCGCTACTGAGCCGGGGGGTCACTTCTCCTCCTGTGCAAACAGCCATTAAATGTCACTTGAGGAGCCTGTCACAGCCCAGCACCTTCTAGTTAATGCAAAGCTCGTCCTGGTGTGCCAGCTGCTGATTGATTCCACTTCCTGCTGTCAATATTTTAATTAGGACTGTATTTCCAGGGTTAGGTAAATTTGAGGGGCAAGCAGCCGTAGTCGGGAGCTCACAGCTTTACTTAGACCCACTGAGTGGGGCACACAGTTTTTTGAAGAGAGTTCAGCCTGTTGCACACCTGCTGTCAGGCCTGGTGTGTTCCCTCTTGAGGTGCCTGAGGCCCCGTTATAATTAAATGGGATTAATTATAATCCCATTTACGATTTCATGCGGCTCACAAAGCCCCAGAAGCAGCAGGATTACCGCCTGACACCAGAGAGCACCTGCTCATGGGGTAAGTGGACACAGGGGACAGGAGCCTTGGGGTGAGTCTGTGCAATCGAGGTTCTGGCCCTTGGAGCATCTTGGGGAGCATCATGGGACAGCCACATGCTGGTGCCTTCCCTGCTAAGGGATCTGATAATCATGGATGCTCTCACAGGTTGTCTGGGCAGGATGGGTCCCGCAGAGCTGGTGTGGGGTGCATAACAACACCAGTGGCACCAGGGTCCTGACAGCACCGTGCTGCTGGGTCACACAGATAATCTCTCAGGCACAGGCCCTCCTGAATGCGCGGGAGAGCTGGCTGACTTAATTACAGGGATCAGCATCAACACAGAGCAGGGAGAGAGAGGGGGAAGCGGAGGTGAACAGAGGATGTGAGGGTCTGGCAAGCACTGTAATGGCACAGGTTTCATATAATTGCAGAATGGTTTGGGCTGGAACCATAAGAAGACCATCTTGTTCCAACCCCCTGCCATAAAGCTCAACTTGTTTCAGTCTTCCACTAGACCAGGTTGCTCCAAGTCCCATCCAACCTGCCCTGGAACACTTCCAGGTATGGGGCAGCCACAGCTGCTCTGGGCAACCTTTGCCAGGATCTCACTATCCTCCGAGAAAAGAATTTCCTCCTAATATCTAATCTAAACCTGTCTTATTTTAGTTTCCAGGCTCCCTTGTCCTCTGTACTGATGCCTGATCTTTTCCAGGGTCTTACCAAACTTTTTAAAGTCTCAGGTGATGGGTTTCTTAATCTAAGATAATGGAGAGGGAAAAAAATCTCCATGGGGATGAGAAGGTGGGCAGAAGGGGGGGCCATCATGAGAAGCGGGGCAGGAGCTGCATTATCCCAGTGGAATGTGCTCCAGCGCTTTGGGCCCCAAGTGTTCTTGGGGCTCTGCTGCAGCTGATGCTCTGAAAAAGACCAAAGCAGAGGAGTCTAGTAGATGATATTCTACATGATAACTTCACAAAACTCACTTGCTCCCAGTGGGGAAATCACACCGAAGGAGGAGGAAGGCGGAGCGGGGGAAGGTTATAAGTTATCAGAGAAAACTGCTTTGAAGAAAAGTGTAAGTTTCCCCTCCAGAGAACTAAAAGCATATTATGTTCTAACCTGATTACGACGGGGCTCCTTACAAATGCAGCTGGAAATGGCTTTGAACTTTTGCACAGAGCATGATCAGCATACGCTGTGCCACGGAGGGGGACAGGAGATCACAGGGCTGGCTGGCTGGGGAGTACTTAGGCAGGAATTTAATTCCTCTAAAGGAAAGTTTAAGGTGTTTCTCCGAGATGAAGGTTTGTTATCTGGCCCCTTTCCTGCCCTCTCCAGAGCTGACTAATATTGCCGGGGCATGGGAATCATCGAATCAGGAAATGGTTTGGGTTGGAAGGGACCTTAAAGCTCATCTCATTCCACCCCCACCATGGGCAGGGACACCTTCCACTACCCCAGGTTGCTCCAAGTCCTGTCCACCCTGGCCTTGAAGACTTCTAGGGATAGGGCAGCCACAGCTGCTCTGGGCAACCTGTGCCAGGGCCTCACCCCGCTCACAGAAAGAATTTCTTCCTAACAGCCAATCTAAACCTGCTCTCTGTCAGTTTAGTCATTCCCCCTTGGCCCATCAAAGGGCTCCACAGCCAGGCTCCTCCTGTGATTTATGGTTTAGAAAGGAAGAAGGAAGCATGCTGGAATCACTAGAAGAAGCCAGAAATGTCTGGAAAAACCTACCTGGCTGAAGATTCGTTCCTGTGCTGCCTGTGAGCTGCCTGTACAGCCCTGCCTGCTTGGGGACAGCGTGTCTCATCCAGCACTTCTGGTGGGAGCACCCCAGGACAAGGTATAACCATCCCATTGGAGCCAGGTGTGCCTGTGCTTATTTCCAGATGTGGTACTGGGTGCTGGCTGGAATCAGAACCTCCTGGTCCCTGCAGTGGCTGAAGGCACACATGTTCCGTTTATCACCTTAACCATTAAAAGCAATGCTTTTCTTCAAATACAGTCTTACAAGCTATTTGTTTTCATTTGCTCCATCCTTGAAGGTGAGTTTAATACGATTCACACATTTTCATTTATAAATTTGTCAGTAATAAGAGAGTTGGTGCATGGGAGAAAGTAACTGCATAATTGCAGCTTACACGCTTGTCTTACTGAAAAACTGCTGGCTCAGGCATCGGCCACGCCGGGCATCATGCATGAAATTGCAAATAGAATTTAATTTGCCCTTGTATCCTGTAGGATCAGCCTAAAGTGATTAATGCAGGAGAGAATGTTGTCAAGATTTTATTCATTACAATCTCTAAGGACTGCAGTGCAAAACCATCATGTATAACATGACAATGTGTAATATGCAGCTTTCTGAGCTGCTTTCTTGTGGCAATCACATTTCTACTCCTTTATTCCAGTACTGAGGTAAATGCGATTCATCCCATGCATGTTGTGATCTCCTGGACAGGTGGAAATATAATTTGTTTAAATTTAGGATGTATAGGGCTGGTGTCCAGAACACCCCTGGAGCAGGAAGTAGTGCAAGCTCTGGAGGCTGTTGGACCTGCGGCAGGCTGATGTGACGTGCTCCATCACCAGCTGGTGACAGACCAAGCTCTGAGACAGGGAGAGTCCAAACATTTTGAATTTAGGTGCCTCAGTCCTCTGTGAGCTCAGCTGTCAGCTTCTCTCACCCTTCCCTCCACTGGGTGCAGAAACAAAGGCTGGCCAAGCCTGGGGTCATCCTCAGCATGAAAACACTGCAGAAGTGCAGGAAGGTGGAGAAGGAAAAACAGTGGGAAACCCTATAGCTTAATTGAAAAGGACAGCCAAGGCAGAATTGAGGAACTGGAGAAATGGTCCAGTCTTAAGAAATGGCCTCTGAAGAGGCAGATTTCTGCAGTTTCTTCCCCTGAAATTTCTCTTTCCACTGCTGATGAGTAGCCAGTAAGAAAAATCCCTTCTGCTCCATTGCCACTGGCTAATTGGCTTAACGTGGTGAGAGTAATTATTGGATTGTTCTCTTTTTAGTGGTGGGTTTGTGAGGAGGTTATGGCTTAGAAACTGTTCTCATCAGAACTCTAATTGAAGAATGAAATATGGGTTGTGATTATGTTATTGAAATGAATTGTCTGGTAATTATATTAATACAACAATTACTGTAGATCTCATGTAAACTGCAGTTGGGAGTATTCCTGTCTCAGAGGAGTATTCCCTCCTACTTCTGAGTTAATCACTGTTTTGTTAGAATGAGAAATGGCTCTCCCAGTCCCCCGAGTGGGAGACAAACATCCTTTTTCCTTGGCCTGAAATCCATTTTACCTTTTGATTTCTTGTTGGCTGATCCACACCAACTGTTGAAGCAAAAGCAACAAGAATCACTCCCTTTCCCCCTGCCAGTGTCATTCCATGAGTGATCTGAGGTCCCTCCTGATCCCCAGGGATGCACAATTGGCTCCCTGAAGCTGTGGGTTAGGGAATACTCCTGCAGCCGGTTGTGCTGCTGTAATTACAGAAGCTGTTTGGCTAATTAGGCATTCAGAGCATGACACAGACACCTCAGGCTCAGATCTCCAGCCCACGCTTTGCTGCCTGTGCTGTGATAGGGAGCGAGCAGGGCTGGGACTGGCAGAGCAGCACCGTTGCTCACAGAGACCTCCCCCATCTCCAGGGTAGACAGTTCACCCTAAAACCACGTTTTTAGTGGAAGAACAGGGTGTGCGTCAGGGGAGCCGAAATGATGGCAATTAGATGGTTGTGGTGTAAGTCAATAGAAGTGTAAGATCATCAAGACGTTGGGCACGCACTGGTGGCTCCCAAGGTTCAGGCTCCACACAACTCTGCTGACCCACCTGAGAGTGAAGCCCTGGCACATGTCGCCTGGAAAAGCTGTGACTATCCCATCCCTAAAAGTGTTCAATGCCAGGTTGGACAGGGCCTGGAGCAACCTGGTCTGGTGGAAGGTGTCCCTGCCCATGGCAGGGCAGCTGTCAGATGAGCCTTAAGGACACTTCCAACCCAGATTATTCTGGGATTCTATGATGATTTGGCAAGGTGGACATCCTTGCCCAGCCTGAGCATGAGCACATTTAAAAGGCATCTCAGTTTGAGAGGTTCCACTTCTGCCTTAATTTAGAAAACTGCTGCAAGTAGTAATTCTTCCTAATCCCCTTTGCAAGCCTTATGCCAGTTTTTTGTAATTAATTATTAGCAAAGAGAAACACATCTGCAATCATGCCACTAATTACTTCCTCAAATTTCAACTCTAACATAAGTCTGTCAACAATATCCCTGAATTTTACTGCCACATCCACCTCCTGGAGGCAGTTTTCCACTGCTTCAAATGGAATTTCCATGGCACTCCCTTGGATTTTTATTTGAACTCACTCCACAAGCTTTGATGGTGGTAAGACCTTTACAGCACCTCCAAAATAGCCCGGATTCTTCAATAAATTGTCATACATGCATTACTTCCCTGTGAGGGTGGTGAGGCCCTGGCACAGGATGCACGGGGAAGCTGTGGCTGCCCCATCCCTGGAGTTCAAAGAACGGTTGGATGGGGCTTTGACCAACTTGTTCTAGTGGAAGGTGTCCCTGCCCAGGGCAGGGGCTGGAATGAGATGATTTTAAAGTTCTTTCCAAACCAAATCATTCTATGATTCAATGACCTTGTTACTATTTCCTAAAACAATGTCTGTCTAACTTCATCACCAAACATCCCCAGATAGGGAAATCCTCAGAGGCTGAGTGGTACAGAGAACTGGGATTAGCTATTATTTTCTCTTGGGAAAGCACTCTCTCATCCCAAGCCATCCCATGACCATTGCGGTGGGAGCTATTGGCACTTGCATATCCTGTAGCTCCCTGAAGGAAGAGATTATTTTTCATATACAACATAAGCTTCTGAACGAAATCCAGCAGTGCTTGGGGAGAGGAGGTGGAGCTCAATTTAACAGCATTTTTGGAGAGATCTGAGGTGAGTAATTGCAAAGCTGGTCCCCCTCACAGATCAGAGCACAGGGCATCGGGACAGATTTCTAGACAAGCCATTTACTTCTGTTCTCCCTGAAAACAAGGAATTTTCATTAATTTGCATTTCATTGCAAATTAAATTGTTCTAATAGAAAGCAAATACAGAGGTTTTGCACTGCCAGCACTAAGTCTCCAGATAGGCTGTCCTAAAAGTAAAATCTATGCACGGCCATTACAAAAGCTATTGCCTCTTAAAAGAGAAGAATCCTCTTAAACTCCCAGGAATTTTTACTATCTTCTTCCCAAAGCCACCCAACATTTTGATCTCGTCCCTGCACTTCTGGTTTAAAACACTTTATCTGACTTGCACACCCAGGGTTGTGTGGGCTGAGGGAGACAGGAGAGGTATTGCTCCTCCGGGGCTCATGTCTTCAAGACTCACAATTAAATCTTGGCTGAACTGAGCTTCTCTAGGAGCCTCAGCCAAGGACAGGAACAGGACATGGTGACTCCTCCAGTTTTGGCAGAGCACAAGTTGTGCCAGCCCCAGCCCCAGGAGGAGACATCCTACATTTTTCAGATTTTATCAGATTTCTTAAGATATCGGTAGACTGGGCTACATTTTCTCTACGAACTTGCAGAATTACGCTTCTGCCTTTTGCTAGGGTCCATAAAGCCAGCAGCACTAATGATAATGAAAACAGTGCTCAGTATCCTCTGCAGAAATGTTCAGGCTACCATGAAAATCGGAACGGTTGCAAACAGAGCTGAAATTACAAATGTCCTGGGTTTAAATTAGGAAGCATTGAGTAAACAGAGCTGGGGTTCCACTAAATCAGGAGAAATTAATGCAGTTTGTTTTCATCTGGAAAGAGAAAAAGCTTAAATGAGAAAGAAGGAATTTTTTTAAAAGCCACCATACCTAACAGCAATTAGTGTATATGCACATCCTCTGCTCTGTGCTGGGTGGGTAGCAGGTGGCAGATACAGATTCCCACATGCTCCGGGCACTGGCAGTCTTTGAAGGACGATTTTGTGTGTGCGTGTCCCTTTGAAATGCAGCAAAACACTTTGCTAAACACCTTCATTTGCACTTCTTAATTATATGCAGTTCTTGCTTTCATGGGATAAAGTGTTTCTATCGGAAACTCCAAGTGTTTATGGAAAGGAAATTTGCTTTGGTTTAGACTCTGGAATAATGTCCCATAAAACTAACCCCATCTTTCGTGCTGCCTTTCCTATCCCACCTACACCATCCCAGCTGTCTGTAACTGCAAAGCTTCAGGTGGTTCATCACTGTTTCACAGGAGCTTCAATGATACAAAGCCAGGAAAAATTACTTGCTCTTGCAGGATCTCAGATGAAGTGGGATGACATTGCTGCCCAGGGAGGTCCCTTCTGATTCAAGCAGAGCTGAGCATTGGCATGCAGAACAAGAGGGGTCTCAGCAATGAGATGGCAGTCAAAGAGCCCTGATGGTGCTCGGCTCTGCCCATCCTCCAGCAAGTTCTGAACATCTCTTTAAACCTTTTTACAAGGGCAGGGAGTGACAGGATTGGATTTAAACTGAGAGGAGTTTTGGATGGGAAAATTAAGGGAAAATTCTTCCCTCTGAAGGTGGAGAGGCTGTGGCATAGTTTCCCCAGAGAACCTGTGGCTGCCCCAACCCTGGAAATGTTCAAGGCCAGGTTGGATGAGGCATGAAGCGATCTGGTCTAGTGGAAGGTGCTGCTGGCCACAGCAGGTGGTGGAACACAATGAGCTTTAAGGTCCTTCCAAACCATTCCATGATTTTGTGACCTCCACTGCATTGCCAGGTACGGCAGAGCTGTTGCATGTACCTGCTTGTAAAGACCAAGACATTGCAATGTTCTTGAACTTGTCTGTTCTGTTTGTGTATTCCTAAAAGGGGTACTGATGGAAGTACAGGTTGCAATGCGAAGTGTTCCAGCAAAGGCGGGAAACTGGTGGGTGACAGCAGCACTTCTCAGCCTTGCTGCTGGTCGTGGAGCACAAATGACTTTTGGTCACACCTCACCAGTCTCTGCTGCTGCACGTCAAACTCAGATACCCCTATATATGTAATATTGGGGAACTTAACTTGGGTTCACAAATCACATTTTTCCACGATTCTACAAAGTTCTGCACAGCTTCATCCAACTCCTCAGAAGAGCATGTGGAAATTCAGAGTCACCCACTTTGGGAAGCAGCACTGTGGTTCCTGCTTTCCATCAGACACTCTAAAACTGGCCATTGGCAAACCACATCTCAGGTACAGCATTTCTCATTCTGTTTCCATCTCCTGCTGTAATTTGTTACCGAATTCTTACCCCTCCCTCAGCCTCAGCCAGTCATTTTACATCCGGTGCATGGCCCTGCACAAGGGTTCTGTAAATGAACATGGTGACACTCCAGTGTAGATGAAAGTGAAAAATTGACATAGCATTCCCGGCTTCATTTTGCTGCGGCACAATTTATTGGTGCCATCTGTCTTAGTCCTTTTTAAATGGCAGCTCTTCTTGAATTGATTGACAAGTGACTAGATTTTCTGCCACAAAGTTTTGAGGTCAATCAATCACTTACGTGTATTAATTACATAGATCTTGAAGCTGCAGAGGGCAATTTTTTTACTTTGATAAGCTACACATATAGAGTTGCTTAAACTTATTTTTAAACAGCTTATTTTTTACTGTTGGTAAAAACTCTGGGCTGACAGATTCAAAAAAAAGAATTGGCAGCTCCTGAAAGCAAACTTCAATATTTCAGCAGACCACACTGTTGGACTATGTTAGTGGTGGCCCAGCAGGAGTCTGAGGGCGTAGAAAGCCAGATGTCTTCCTCCAGATGAGGAAAAAACCCAGTTGTTTAGGCAGTTAAAGTTTTATAACCCTTTCTGCGAGAGAGGGGATATATAGAATCCAGAAGTGGTTTGGGTGTGAAGGGTCCTTAAAGCTCATCTCATTCCAATCCCTGCCATGGGCAGGGACTCCTTCCACTAGACCAAGTTGCTCCAAGCCCTGTCCAACCTGGCCTTGGACACTTCCAGGAATACTGTAGAAGAAATGAAGTCTTGTCCAACCCCTGCCCAAATTCCACCATTTCAAGTAGAAAATGAGCAGCGTCCTGGCTGACAGGATGCTGCGCAAACTCCATGGGAAATAGCAATCTAATAATATCGCCTCACGTTATATAGATTTGTAGAGCTGCTCTGCAAACAGATAATGTTGCTCACCCAGAGACACCTGCAGTTTTAGAGTCACAGCAAAAATTCTTCATATACACGATATTTTTCTATACAAAGTTGCTGACACATGAAATAGGAAATGGAGGAGATAATGTAGACTGCGTATGTGTATGTATACATACATAAATTCTAGTTTATGTATCAGTTTATAAAGGGTTTGAGCTCCTGAGCACAAAAAGGGACAACTTAGGTTCCATGAATGTTGACATTTTCCTAGATTTCATATAGCAAAATTCTGTCAGTATTTCTGGCCAGTTCAAATCCAGGTGGCTGGACAAAACGAAGTTTTTTTGTAAGAACAAGGTTAAAAAGGAACAGATTTTATATCCTGTGCTATATGAATTATACGAATCTAACTACAATCTGATGGTGAGAAAATGTCTAAAAACTTCTGGGTGTTATAACAATCACCAGAAAAGAGAGGAGCTGGTTATTTTGGGAGATTCTGCTTGAGTTTAGCTAATTGCAACTCCTGCAAATGCTGAATTGTGTGAAATTTTTAAACACATTTTGGGGAACATTGAGAATGCTTGATTTTCTCCAGAATGGGATATTAACAATTTTGTAACATCCCCCAGGTGCAGCAGAAAATGCATTGTAATATCCACCTTGGAAATGAGCACAATGTAATTAACACCTCTACTGAGCCTCAGACACAATGGAGGCTTCCAGATAAACAGCTCAGGGAAGAAAGGGAAATGCTTTGATACAGTAATTAGGAGTTTGTTCCAGGGTAATGAGCACCTTCCCATCCAGCCCTTGGGTGAAGGAGTGTCTCTGCAGCACCCGGGACCTGGACACCCTCACCCACGATATGGCTTAGTGGGGATGGTGGTATTTGGCCAAAGGCTGGCTTTGATGATCTTGGAGATCTTTTCCAACCTTACTGATAATGATTCTATGATTCTCCCCTGGGAAATGGAGAGTGGATCTGGTCTTGCAGACCCCAGCCAGCCCTGGATGATGCACTGGAGAGCATTTCCTCACCAGGAAATGGCTCAGCTCCACCACTTCTGAACAAATACTGGCAGCACTTCTTCAGCTCCTGCTTCAATTCTGACAGAGACAGAGAGAGAAGCGCCCATTCTGTAGGATCTGTGAGGTGCTGGATGTTGTTTCCCACCTCTAAGCACCATTTCAAACCACATGCAAAGGGAAATCTTGAAGCTTGAGCCCTATACTGGTGGACATGTGAAGGCTTTGCTGCACAAGAGGGGTTTGTAAACGACACAATTTTAGTAATTTGTATGTGAAACAGCTTGTCCTTCACCTGCTGATTTAATGCACCCAATTGCAATTCCCAATCTCTTTTTAGGGGAATAGCTTGAAGGAAAACCCGAGGCTGCAGCCCATCTGTGCTTGTAAGTTTCTATTTATTGCAAAATAATTTCCCATTGCTGTTTTCTAAACTGTTTTGACAGAAACAAAGTGGTGGGTTGGAGTTCTGGCTTCCCTTGGCAGTAGCCATGTGGAATTGCAGGTTTGACCTCATTTCATCCTCTGAGTATTTAGAGATTGCTTTCATGCCCAGGAACCATATGAGAAGAATATAGATTCCTTCCAGAGAGCATTGAACTTGGAAACAATAAGTGACCTCTAAAGTTGAATTCTACAGCCACAAGAATAAAGAATATCTTTCTTTGAGAATGAAAACAGGTTTTAGATCAACACCAGAAGAACAGCTACTCAACTAAAAATACCCTATAAAGTGGAAATAGAAAAGCTGTTTCCAAATTATAGCTTTTTAAAAGAAATCCTTATTTCTGTGATTCCCTTGTGCTTTTCATATCGATGTTGCTATCCAGCAGCAGAGGCTGCAGAAGTTAAGGAATGTGAGTCTATCCTGGTGTCCCTTTGCAAACACATAGGCACAGGGAAGCTATGCCAGACCTGTTATTAGATTCTATTCCAGGAAAAATGGGCAATTTTTCACTTAGACAATGTGATGCTGTCTCAGGTTGGAGACAAGTTTAGGAGGAAAGTGCTCTGAATGAACGCCTCCCCCAAAAGAAAAGGGTTTAGGCACTTCCTCCTCTCACCACACGAAAGGAATTTCACGGATGAAAGTGGATAAAACCTCTTTATTTAACAAGAAAAACAAAATGCCCTGCAAGGCATGGGAAAAAGTGGAAAAGGATATTGAACCTGCGAAAACAGCTGATGGATTCTAGAGTTCCTTTTTCCTTGGGCGTAGCTTCCCCCTCCAGGGGGTCCCGGCGGGCCGGGCGGAGTCGCTCCAGTGGCTCCCTGGAGGATTCTTGCCTACCGTCCTCCCAGGGATCTTCTGATTCTCGGACGAGAAAGCAACTCGAAAAAAAGTTCAAGAAGAAGACGAAGAAGAAGCAGACCCAGGGAAACAGCTTCTCACTGCTGCAGCCCAAGCAGCTAGCAGCAGCAGCAGCTGCTGGAAGCTAAAAAAGGAATGCTGCTCCCAGCCGCCGCGCTCCAAGGCTGAGAAACCTGGGGGAGAGTTCCAAAACAACCTGCACTGGCAGAGCTTCTCCCGACTACTGAACCTAGCTTAAAGGTACAGGAATCCATTTCTGGCCATAAAGTTTACTGGGCATAAAGCAGACGACAGGGGATACAGGATTATCATAACATCATCCCAAACCAGGTGCCCAAAGGGCATTTTCACAGAATGGGAGGGCAAGAACGGAGTTGCTTCAGGCTGTTGGTCTGCTGGAACAGCTTTTGTAGAGGACCTTGTAGAGATTACTTCCCCTTGAGGGGGGATTGTCACAGCTTTCCATGAGGAATGGGAAACAGTCGCAGCAACGAAAGTGCAGCCAACACTTTGCCACTTCTGTGGCTTCTGGGTGAGATGATCCCTGCTCCTGGGACATGTCCCAGCCTCTTTTGGCTGTGCTCTGTCTGTGCACTGAAAGCAGCTCAGCTGGCTGGGGAAACAGCTCCAAGAAAAAGTCACCAATCTTCCTTCTTTTGCAGCGTTATTATTAGTATTAGTTTTATTGGTATTATCATTTGTATCATTATTATTTATATTATTATTGGTATTGTTGTCACTGTTATCATTTGTGAGAGACAAATGATAACAATGAGCAAGCCCTCCTCATTTGTGAGGAGGGCTTGCTGGCTCAAAACATTTCTTTGTGTGCACCTGTGGGGGAAGAGCCACATCGGGCCTTGCCTTTGGTGAGACAATGCCCTTACCCCATACACCCCAGGCCTGTATCCCAGCCCTGCAGTGTCTGCCAATCCCTGGCACCCCAGAGGCAATGCTCAACTCCTGCCTCCAGATCCCCTAACCCAGATCCTGAGTGGCCAAATGACTGGAAGTCCCACCTGGGGGTTGGGCCCAGGAAGGCCAAGGGGTATTTAAAATGGAACAGGAGGTAAGCACGTCTTGACCCCACCTTCTCTTGGAATTTCTATCAGTTGAACACCACTGCAACTAGGAGTGGTAGTTTGTTCCTTTCTGTATCTTTTCTCTCTTTCTTTTTCTTCTTCTAATTCCCTCATCTCAGAATTTTTGAGTAACTGAAAGTTGAACAGGTTTAGACTTTGTTGAGTGGGCTAGGTTAATGCTTTGAGGAGTGTTTTTTGTTGACTGAATGCTTCTCTAAACATTTTGCCAAAGTTCTTTGGTTTTCTATAGTTGCCAGTAAAGTTTTTCTTGTCATTTTGACTCCTTAAGAATATCTTGTCGGTATTTCTGCCATGCATCTAACTCAGAGTATATGAACAACCATAAGCCCATTTAAAAGTCTTGTCGAGCAAGTTGTTGGGGCCTTACATCATTATATTGTAATCATTATTTATTATTTTTTCCTCAGCATGGTTGTGAGGTTGCTGGGCAGGAGGAGGGAGGGACACAGGGAACACCATTCCTATCACTGTGCATGGCTGGCCTGGTGCTAGGGGCCTGGGGACCAGCAGATGGACAGTGACATGAATAAATGGGGTTTTTTAAAAAGCTTGTTCTCTGCTTAGCCCTGCCTGTGCTGACAGACTGATTTATGCCCTGCTCTTGGCAGGAAAGTGGCAGAAGGTGTGTGTGTCCTCCCCGTGCATGGGATCACCATGTTTGCACATTACTGCAGCCCCTCTGTAGCATCCAATCACCCTGGGTATGAAATGCTTCATAAGCAAAGTTTTCCTTTTGCTTTTCTAAGGGCTTGTGCTTTTGCAGATGGCAAATTTCCAAATACGGTTGGACTAAAGAGGAAGTTCCCACTGATACAAACAGATTCAGCCCCAGTACATCCTGCCTGTGCCCTCCACTGTCCTGGGGAGGAAAGGGATGGTCCTACCCCCACCTCCCATGTCTGCAGCCTCTGGAAGATTTCCTCCAAAGCAGCGTTGTTGCATTCTCTTGGAGTGAGTTAAATAAGGAAATTTGATTTCACAGAGTTTATCGAATTTTAAACAGAAATTATTGATGGAGAAAGAAATCCCCATAAACACACACTGGTATGTTCTCCCTCCCTCATCCTCTTCCTCCCTTCCTTCCTCTTTGTGATCATGAGCTCACTTGCATGTCATGGACATTGGGAATAAGAGGCTGGCGAGGAAAGGAGGTGGGGGGTGATGGGGTTGTTAGTAAAGGTCCCCTCAGAGGGCAGAATAATGGAGGTACTTTAGGCCCAGAAGTGGTGGCAAATTGAGGGACCACTGGGTGAGAACAAGTAGGAGCAGACAGCATTCTCTGCTGAAAACAGCTTGGTAATTACAGATTTTATATATATTTAATTTAGGAAGGACTTTGCTGTTTCATCTCAGGTAATTGTGTCCTGGCTGGAAGAGCTGCTGTGCCAGGTTCAGTCACAGTGCCAGGCTGGGCCAGGAATGCTAAGGGTTCACCTTCCTACTCTGTGCTATCTTCAACCCACTCAATGGGTTTCAAAGGGCTTTTCAAACACTTTACATGAGGCCATAAATGTGTATCCATTAGTTACCCACCCACAGCATCCAGGGGAATGGAAGCAATTCCTGAGGCTAACAAGGAAAAAAATAAATCTCACCATTTGGAAGGTGATAGCATGGAAGTAACAAGTGCACATGTCTAGATAAAAATAGATGAATACTGCAGAGGCCAAATTGTCTTTTTGACAGATGATATGAAGATAGGGTCATAAAAACGTTCCCTCCCATAACTACATCCCCCTTGATTTATATTAGGAATAGTGCTAGGAGTCATTATGGGTTTAAACACAGCATTTTGCTGCCGTGTGCTGTGATGTTTCCAGCCAGATCAGGAGACAGTGAATGGAAAGTGCTCATTATGTTGTCATTTTCATAGGTGTGAGGAGTTGCACACCTCAGCATCAGCATCATAACCCTCTGGGAGTGATGGGAACTGTCACAGGTCAGGGACTGCGCTCTTCCTTTGGCTGCTGCAACACCAGGAAGGGACTCTGGGAGTCCTGAAAAGCTGCATTTTGTTTTGTAGTCATGATCTTCTACATCCCAGCCTGCAGGCATGGATGGAAATCCTTGTTCTGCCTTGGTTTGTGAACACAAATCTTTAGGTGCTTCAACTGTTCTTTGCTGCAGGGCAGTCTGGAGCGAACAGTGCATTAATTAATTTAGGGTAGTGATGTGGTATCCAGCACCCACAAGGCACTCATGCCAAGGTTCTCACAACCCCATTTAGCACCTGCCATCCCTGTGGCACATCCCAGCATGGTAACCAGTAACTACCACCTTCATCCTCCATGGAGCAAACTGGGTACCAGACTCCTCCTGGCTCAGTCCAAGCCATAAGCACATTAAGCAGAAATTGCCTGGAAATACCGGAAAGAGCATGAAATAAAGCTGAATGAAACCCAGAGCCAGCTGCAAAGCTCTGGGTGCTGACCCGCCTCCCAAAGTTCGGAACAGTTGCTGCTGTATGGGGCAGGACCTGGAGTTTCACACCCAATTAGCACCTAACTGAGATACGACTCCCATTAAAGGTGGTTATTTAGACTTGATGGTGTTCGTGCTTCTCTGCTCCTAGTCAGACCAGTCTTTGCTGCAGTTCCAGAGGTGTTTGGTGCAGCAGCAGTTCCCAGGAGATTGGGTCTTAATGAAGGGCTTCCTAATAAACGCTTTAATTGTCTGGTAAGACGAAAGTCGATCCCCTGAGGTGGAACATCTCTAAGATTAAAGGATGCTTCTAGTCTTTTCCCCACTGCTTCTCGTTTTGACTTCAGGTTTAACTCTCTTAACACCTTCTTTATTTCTCTTCCCCTTTGGCAGTCGTGCAAAATAAATGGGAAGAAGGAGAGAAAGCCCAATAACAAAGGGAAAAACTATCATCTTTAAAAACTTGAAAACTGGGGTTTTTTCTTTCTTTCTAAATAACACAGGCAAGAAACCCCAGAATAACCCAGCCTTGAAAAAAAAAAAAAAAACTTTAGGTGCTTTGGGAGCTTGGACAGCAGAGTGGCTAAAAGAAGTTGTTCCCTGTGAGGTTGCTGAAGGTCTGACACAGGTTGCCCAGAGAAGCTGTGGCTGCCCCATCCCTGGAAATGTCCAAGGCCAGGCTGGATGGGGCTTGGAGCAACCTGGCCTAGTGGAAGATGTCTCTGCCCACGGTGGGGCTGGGAAGGAGATGAGTTTAATGTACCTCAGAGCCCAAACCATTCTGGGATTCTATGACAGCCTCCCAGATGCCACCCAGTGGGCAGTGAGCCTGGCCCTGCCTATGCTGGGGTCCCCTCATCCCAGTCACTCTGCATTGGTGACGGAGTGTGCAAAAGCATTCGCTGTATGGAGAGGGAATGGTGCTTTAGCTACCTTACTCTGCCAGGAACTTTAATCAGGTGTCCCCAGACATGCTAATTAATTTGTTCTGAGTGGAAATAAATGTCTCTAGACTTCCTTTGTCATTTTCTATCTCTGTTTAACTCCCATCTGTTTCCTTCATGGTTTGTGAACTAAAAAAGAAAGAGGGGGAAAATGGAAAGGAGTTGATTTGAATTTTTCTTATCTAATGCTATTACTGTAGTGAGGCCCTGGGGATGCCACAGAAAGGTTCCACACGCCTCTGCTGAAATCGAAACAGCTGTGGGAAGTGCCCTTTTACTGTAAATGTTGCATGCAAGTCACTAATAATCTGCAGTTTCATTAGGTAGTGCCAGATGTTAACTCTGAGCATAGCAGGAGGTCACCAGCCAGCTGAGACATGAGTAGTGGCAGTGCCAAGGAGGGACCATGTCACACTGGACCTCTCTCTCTGCAGCAGAGGGCTCCTGGAAAGACAGGGACCCCTCTCCCCGACAAGCACCATGTTGGAACTGTGCTCTGATTGCTGCCCTACCCTGTGTGAGGGCATGGCACAAGCACAGTGCCTGGAAAGGCTGGGAAATGCTTTCTTCCTTCTCTTCATCCCCACCTGCTCCTCCTCCTCCTTCGCCTTCTCCAGTGCACTGCATGATTCCAGGAGCAGCTGCTGCCCCTGATCTCATCGTGATGCATGGGGAATCATGTTGGAAAAAACCTCCAAGACCATGAAGACCAACCTGCCCCTGATCCCCACCTTGTCAACCAGTCCAGAGCACTGAGTGCCACATCCAGTCCTTCCTTGGACACCTCCAGGCATGGGGACTCCAGCACCTCCCTAGGCAGCCCCATTCCAATGATTCAGTGAAGAAATTATTCCCAATATGCAACCTGAACCTCCCCTGTAACATCTTAAGGCCATCCCCTCTTGTCCTGTCCCTTGCTCCCTGGGAGCAGAACCCGACCCCCACCTGGCTGCACTCTCCTGTCAGGAGTTGTGCAGAGCCAGAAGGTCCCCCCTGAGCCTCCTTTTCTCCAGGCTGAGCCCCCGCAGCTCCCTTGGCTGCCCCTCACAGAACCCACCCTCCAGACTCTACCCCAGCTCTGTTTCCCTTCTCTGGACGTACTCCAGCACCTGACTGGGAAAGGATAGAGAAGAAAGTGTGGTGGTGGTTGCAGGGCGATCCTGCCATTCCTTCCTGCTGGTGAAACCCGGAGCAGGATCCTCTCCATTTGCAGGGTGGCAGAGCAGCTCTTTCAGTGCAACAGCAGGATAGTGATGGTTACTTTGAAGACCTTATTACAGAGAGATTAATACCTGTTTCTGGTCTCTTTCAAGCTGCAGATGGGATAGGTAGGAGGTAGAAGCAGGGCATGAGGCAGGATAGGAACAACATCCCAGCTCTGCAGAATGAGGCTCTTTTCCCTCCTCTGCAGAGGATAAAGTTAGTTATAAACCAGCCGAGACAGTTCAGCTGGAAGTGAGCAAGTTGTTATACCTGGCACTTGATTTTCATAGCTTTTTTATATGGTGCATTAACAGAGTAACAAACCCTGTTACAGTTTAATAAACCTAATTTCAGACTGAACAGCCTTGTTTCAGGGCTGGCTCATGTTCAAAGAGCAGGACAGCCAGCTCAACGCTCACTCAAGAAGCTGCAAAGTGGTCTGAAAGCAAAAAGAGAACCATAAATGAAGCAAAAAGCTCTTGCCTAAGTTTGGGCTTTCTCACAGCACCGTGTTCTAATTAAATGCATCAGTTGAGCACCCTGATTTTGGGGCACAGGGAGGGATGGCTGCAGAGGCAGCTCCCAGTGGGACAGCCTGACCACCTGCTCACCATGACCTTCTTTGTTGCTTTTATTCGTGACGAAATGAATTTGCCCTCCGTGTAATTATAGAAAGCAAATAGTTTTGACCTCAGCTTCATACTTCTCAGCTTAATGTGTATAATTGCTTTGCCAGCCATTTATTACTGTCAGCATTGCCAGTTGGGGCAGTGGGGAGTAGCAACGGGAGGGCAGGGGAGATGGGGAGGTTGGAGGTGTGCAATAATAAAAGGCTGTTTACAATTGCATATTAATCATAGATACACACATGGGGTGAAGAAAATCCCACTGTCCTCAGGCACCAAAGGTTCACAGGGGTGTTGGAGGGGAAAGTGTTGCAGCATCCCCTGCCTTGCCCTTGGTCTGCCTGCTGCAAGCTCCTCTTCTTCTAGAGGTGCTCCAAGGCCAGAATATCCAAGACTAATGAATTATTGATCAGCAGAAAATAGGACTAGTTTTATTTCTAGTGGTTGAATTGCTTATTGATCCGCTTCACATGCAGAGAGTGGGAGGACTGAACATTCACCACGTGTTATTGCCACTGTACCCTTGTCTAATTGACACCCCCCTTGTCTAATTAACACCCCTCAGGGGTGTGTGCTGGAGAGGAGCCTGTGCCCGGGACCAGGACTGGGAGTCTGTAAATCCATCTGGGTTTAAGTAACATTAACAATGAAAGTAAAAACAGCTGCTTTAGGTTATCCTGGAGAGAAGAGGGAGAGGAAAAGGGGAACTCCCTGTGAAGAACAGGCAAAGCCTGGTAATGCATTGGTACCATTGCATCTGGCATCTACTGTGGATCTCAACAGGATGAAGAGAGAACCAGCGATTGCTCGAACTTCACTCTATTCACAAAGTACAAGGGAGTTCTCACTCTTGGATTTATGGAAATCAGCCAGGTAGAAGAGTCCTCCAGGCATGGGGAGGGCTAAATGCTACCTGATAGTACAAAGTGTTACGGGGAAATGGATTTTTTTCAAGTTCTTAATTGCTCTTTGTCCTTTAACCCTGAGAGACTGAACAGGTATCTAAACTGGAATTAAATTTTGCATTTCAAAGTAATATATGCAAAAATAATCATAGATTTTAGCATTCGCAATTTTAGCAGATTAAAACAGATTGACTCTGGGTCCTCAAATTCATCCCACCTTTCACCTCCTCCACACCCCCTGCAAATCCACTCCTCCCTCCTGGAGAGCTCTGGCAGCCACAGCACAGGACTTTGCCCAGTATCTGACAGGCTGGGCATCCCTTCCAAAACCTGGCATTGGCTCCCCAGCCTGAGCTGTCCCCACAGCTCCCATCCACTGCTGATACATCCCTATGCCAGCACTGGGCACAAACTGCCTTCCTGCCTCTGCCTGGCAATCCTTACAGCACCCTGTTCATTCAGAAAAAAATGCAGCTCAGATGCTTCTGTAGAGTAAACCACACACCCAGTGTTTCATAATTCAGGAGCTGAGAAAAATAATTATAAATATTTAAAGCCCATGGAGCTGCGATGCCTTTGGAATGGCAGCAGCATTGGACCCCTTCGTTCTGTCATCACTTCTTTCCCCTTTGCCATCCTGCTCTCCAAAAAGCTTTTAACTGGAACAGTGGCAGGAAGCATCGCTGCCACTGGCCCTGTGAACCTGGGACGCATTTCCCTTTTGCATTAAGAAACAGAATTACATCTGAAATACTTGAGACCTGAAGGTTTCAGCAAGGATAATGGGTTTTCCTTCTGCATGGATGCAAGCTGGATGCGCATGGTGTATTCCCTCTGTTGGACCTCTCAGGATGAGGATTTCTGGGCTTGGCTTTTTACTTTCCCATGGATCTGCTGAAGCTGCAGTGCGTAGGAATTCCCAGGCACTTGCACTGAGCCACCAGCCATGTCCCTGTCCTTTCCATCCCTCGATTGCAGGGTTGGCATCGCGCAGTGTGGTGAGAGAAGTACACTGAGGTGAGGAAAGGGAGCAGGGCAGCTCTGGCGGTGCAGCACTGGGGCTCCCTCAGCCCTGCTAAACCTCATACAGGCTTTTTTGTCACTGTCTTAACAATGCCATGCCGTGGCAGCATCACACAATGGTAGTTTAGAACATTATCATGGCAAACAGGAACAACACGAGTTATTCTTGAGATAACCAACAAGGCAAGAATATTTAGTTATTTTACATTGTAAAACAGCCAAAAATGCCATTACTCTGTAAAGAATGCTTGCTGGTCATACACTGTCCATTCCAGGAGGGCCTAGGGGAGTGAAGATGGGAAAACCCATAATAATGGTGGGGGAAATCTATAGTAAGGGTGGGGAAAGCGCATAATAATGATGCAGAAAAACGTGTGATGCTCAATGTGGGCATGCAAGTCTGTGATTCTTGGGACTCAAAAAAACACAGCTTCACTGCAAAGGGCCAGCAGCCCCCAGCTGTGCCAGGAGCTGGGAATCTCCTGACCTTTTCCTCCAGGCTCTGACCTAAGGAAGTGGCTATGAGCACTCCGACTTGTCCTGATGCTGCTGTTCCCAGGGCTGGTGGCATGCCAGACCCTGGTGTGCACACAGCATGGCTGCAGCAGGGAATGAGAACAGAAGTGGACCTGGGAGGGTTAAAGAGACTCTCCAATCTGCCCTCATCCCACTTGAGAGGAAAGAGCTCTGCAACTCCCCTTCTCCCCAAAATGCCCCCATATCCCTCCCACCTGCTTCTGCTGGGGCTGAACATGGATTAGTAGGGGTCTTCCCTCTTGCTTGGGAGGATTAAATGCATTATCCCCCTGCAATCATTATGGATTCAACTTACGCTTTTCATTGTAAAAAGCAGCTTTCATTTTTGGAACATCTCGTTTTCAGCCCTTAGGAGAGGCAAGTCCTGCGGGAAGACAGAAACTTAGGAAATTGTCTTCTCTCTGCTGGTCAGGCCACTCTCTGCAGAGCATTTCTGTGCTGCAATGCCCTGTAATCATAAAATATCCTGAGTGGGAAGGGACCACAAGGATCATCGAGTCCAACTACTGGCCTTGCACAAGACAATCCCAGAATCCCACCCTGTGCCTGAGAGTGTTGTCCAAACACTCCTTGAGCTCTGGCAGCCTTGGGATGTGGACTATTCCCTGTTCAGTGCCCAACCACCCTCTGGGGGAAAACTCTTTCCCTAATATCCATCCAGGACCTCCTTGCCCTGCTTGGGCTCCTGCCTGGCACAGGCAGGATGGGTGTCAGAAAAGGAGCGATGCACCATAATGAGCAGGAGAGGAGGAGGGAGGTAGTGGTGGAGCTTGGCAGGAACATTCCTGCCGGCACAATTAGCAATGAACAACTCCCTAATGGTTCTTACAAAGTTTTAAACCAGCTAATGGGTCCTGGGAAAAAGAAGTTCATTGAAAGTACAAAGCATAAAAGCGCAAACACAAGCTGTGACATTTTAAATGAGAGGCAGGAACCAGTCTCTCTGAAAGTGATTATGGAATTACAGTACTGCCGCAGTTACCCGTTAGCCAAAAGATGTGCCGGCAATGCGAAGACAGGGCAGTGCATGTGGCTTTCTGGTGCCAGGGGCTGCCTTCTGCAGGTGGACACAGCGTGGCAAGGACAGGTGCCCATGGGGGCACATCCCTGCTGCTTAGACCTGATATCCGAACAAGCCAAACCCACAGGGTGCCCTGAGCAATGCCCTGCAGCCAGGGGACCCAGGGGGCTGCCCAGTGCCAGGGTGCTAGAGCTACGGGTGTCCACGTGGTTCTCCTTGCCTGTGTATCAACCCTCTCACCTTCCTGGCACCTCGAGCTCAAAGCTGTGACCAGGAACGGTGACAGTGGATGCTGTCCTGGTAGGGGTGGGCACTCACTTCCCATTGGGGCATAGTGTAGGGTGCCCGCCCTGCTCCCTAGCACTGCACTGGACCCTCCATCCTTATACCAGAGCAGAAACCAGTGTCACTTTGGCCCACAAATACTCTCTGCAGCCTGCAATTCCTGCTGCTCCCATCACAGCCCATCACCCCATGCACTGCCAAATCCCATCATGCCATGCCATGCCATGTCCATAGGAGCAGCTTCCTGACCTTCTTTCCTTCCCAGGCTGCAGGTGTGTGTTTGCCTGCCAACATACATTCCTGCACTCCCTCTCCCTGCAAGGCTGCAGCCCAGATCCAGAGAGGAAATATAGCACAAACCAGAGGTCTGGCAGCCATAGGGACAGGACTTGCAGGCACCCCCTCACCTCTGTTTGCCAGACAGGGCACAAGAAGGGAGGTAAGAAGGGTTCAAGTGGTACACACAGAAGTCTCCCAGCCCTTTCTTTCCCCGTGCCCACAGAGGATGAGGTATCCAGTAATGCTCCACGGGGTGAAGAAGACACAGCAATAATCCAGCATGTGCCAAACCTGCTGGAGGGCCAACGCAGAAAAGAAGTTCTTATTTTCTTATTAGATTAATGTGCTGTGGCATTTTAAATTAGAAAATATTAATGCGGAAATAATAGGAATGTGCTTGGGTAATTTTTCATCCCCCTCAGCAGGCTGTAAGCAATGAGAAGGCTGAGGAAAAGCTGCTGCCAGAAAGACAGAGGAGTTTCCACTGCCCCATGTTAATCCTCCCGAGAAGGTGGGCAGCTGGGCAAACTGTGCAGAGGCAGAGACACATGCTGGCCCCAGGAAGGTTCTGGATGGGACTTCTGAAGATTAGGACCCTTCCTGATGGCCCCACAGAGACCTCCATGCTCCAGGCAGAGGGTCTCTTCCTGCCCTGGGATCCCGCAGTGCCCTGCAGCCCCCAACACCCTCCCAGCCCACCCATGGGATCACTGACAAAGTTTACACCTTCCTCTTATTTATTTATGACTTTCATTCCTCTTTCTGCTGACTCTGTGATGGCACCACTCCAATTTAATTAAGTAAATAAATTAATTTATTAATTTTAATGCCATGTACTCTCCTGTGTGAGCCCTGACAGATCTTCTGGTTGCAAGCTGGGCAGGAGACACTGATCATCCCCAGTCTGTGTCTCCCATGGGGTCAGCCATGGGATCCATGGACACCCACATGCTCCCATGGTGTGATCAGGACTGTGGGTAAGGGAAAGAAGGATTTAGGACATCCCTCATCCAGTGGCCCTCCAACATTCCAGGTTCCAGAAGCTGGGCTGTGAGGACAGCAGCAAATAAAGCCAGTTTGGCTTTGTGGATACAAAAAAAACCTGAGTAGTATTTTTTCACTTTGTTTTGATGCAGAGCATTTGTTTAGTACAATTCAGAGGACAATATGGAATAACTCTGTTAGTATCTGATTATCTTTGCTGTTGACTCAGTGCTCCTGGGCAGTTTGACACAATACAGGTTTTTTCCTTAATGTGTTATTTCCAAGCAGCCATGAAATAGCACAGGATTACAGATGGAAACTTGTCCTACTCGGAATGCTTCCGTGAGGAATTGAGACAAAACACTTTAGTGTGTTGATGAATTAAGAAGAATATTCCTTAGTCCAAAGAGTAAATTCATTTGCTACCTCTCCTGGGCTGAAGAGGGTGGTCTTTGCAAAGAACACTCACAGCCCGGGGGTATGGAGAGAGGAATCAGTCTCTGAGGCCACAGGAAGAGAGATAAAGCAGGTATATGGAGATGAAGCTAATTAAACTGAGATTTGTGGATGCAAAGAAGACTAAAGAAGGTGTCTTATCTGGCGGGATGGGAAGGGCAGAAGAGAGGGACTGAGGACACCTGGTTTATAATCTCCAGCTTTCCCTCAATGTGTTGTGTAGCCTGGGGCAAGTCACTTAATTACCTTTTGCATGCTGTTTAACCTTGCACTGACATAAACCAGCCACATGCTCTACAGCATTTCCGAAGCTTGGGAGTGTTTTGAGATCCCAGCTCATCGTGCAGGCACTGGACAACCACAATCCCCAAACCATTTGAAGGCGCATCCCCATGTGGCCCTTGTCTCCACAGCTGGGAGCAATCAGGAGCCTCTACCTCCCCCTCTGCTGGTTCCCTGCAGTGAAGAGTTTTGGATTTGCTGAGATAGCCGGTATTTCTGCACCTACTCTTGCCTTTTGTCACAGCAGCTGAGGTTTTACCCCAAGGGCTGATGGAATGTCCTGTAGACCTGAGGACAGGCAGAGTGGGGCAAAACCAGGTGATGCTCAGCACAGGCTCATCAGCAGGATTTTAGGGAGAGATGCAATAATATTTATGACTTAACCAAATCTGAGACCCACAGCTTGCAGCGAAGGCAGCAAGAAGATCAATATGGTGGCTAATGGATACAGAGGGCAATTTAATTGGATGTTGTGTTTGATAAATCATTTGGGAAGTTAAACACACAGTGAAAGTATCTCAGACTTGCCAGCTCAGGAGGTGAGGAGTCAGCTGGCACAAATGGAGCCTGGATGATTAATGGTTTTGAGCACCAATGTTTGCCAAACTGACAAGTCACCAAGAGCAAAAACAAAGCTGGAATATTTTCAGTTGAGTTTTATGTCTGTCCGTCGCTGTTTGGAAGCGGTTTGGAAGCAGGTCTTTATTTGAGACAGGGAGTCTGCGTGCCAGACTGTGGTCACAGGCACCATCCCCACTGCACATCCTGCAGTGCTACGGAGCTGCCGCTCCCAAGAGATGTGACAAAGCTTAACATGAAAGTTAACAGTAAAGTTAAACTTAACAGCAGGGGCTGTTCAGCCTGGAGAAGGAAAGGCTCCAGGGAGAACTTGGAGCCCCTTCCTCTGCCTAAAGTGGGGACTTATAAATAAGAGAGTGATCTTTTTACACAGGCAGATAGGACAAGGGGGAATTATTTTAAACTAGATAAAGACAGATTTACATTAAAGATATGGAAGAAATTCTTCCCTGTGAGGGTGGTGATGCCCTGGCACAGGTTGCCCAGAGAAGCAGTGGCTGTCCCCTCTCTGGAAGTGACCTAGGTCAGGTTGGACAGGGCTTGGAGCAACCTGGGAGGGTGGAAAGTGGCCCTGCCCATGGCAGGGGGTGGAACAAGACAAGCTTTAAGGTCCTTTCCTAACTATTCTGGGATTCCACAATGATTTAGCAAATTATTTTTAAAAACGCATCTATTCATTCTCAGTAAGGACTAGGCATAAGACAAGAGCTGGAAGCTTTCTCTACCCTGCTTTGCTTATGTCTTGAGCCAGGACAGGAGTCACTGGATATGTTCATCCTGCTCTTCCAAGCCTCGTTTATGCAAACCCATCATGAGAACATATGATGATGGTGGAGAAGTCATCAGCAGAAACATTGCAGACTCCTTTTCTTTCCTCCTTGGCTTCCTGCAGCAGTGGTGCCTCTGCAGAACCAACCCATCACCTGGAGCTGTGTCACTGCTCTTTCTTTTCCTTCCTCCTCCCTCCCTCCCTACAAGCTTCTCATCCTCGTACCCACCAGCTGGGTCCTCTTCATTCATGATTGTGCCTTCCCACTTCCCTTGGCACAGGATCCAGGCAGTTGTGGTCTTGAGAAAACTATTTTGGGCAGAAAAGCCATTCTGCAGCCCCTGGTAGGAGGTCAGACCCTCCCTCCCCTTTCCCCCTGTCTGGGATCCACTAATTACAGCCAAGGAGTTTGGAACTAATGAAAGGAGGGATGAAGACTCACAATGACCAAGTCTCAGTGAAGTGGGTTCTGGCACCTTTTCAAATTGATTTTAAATGGGAACTCCCTTTAATCCTCCTCCCTTATCTTATTCCCTACATCAAACAGTTTAAATTAATTTGAGCCTGCCGTTCTCTGCCCTGTTATCTCCCCCCCCCCCATTTATGAATTTTAAATCAGCTTGTTAACAACCTATTTAGTTGCATAATTTCCCCATAATAATCCCTGCCCCTGGCCGATTGTGCATTAATTCTAGAGACAGCACACTGAGCAGCCGATGGCACAGCTGTGCTTACACTGCCAACAGTGGCTGCAGTGACAGGAAAATTACTGTATGCAGACCAGTAGCCCAGTGGCCACTGGAATTTGGGCTACTGGTGCTTTACTTCCAGCTTGTGCCCACTGTTCTCTAATCCAGACCATGCCACACCATTCTGGTGTAGGCAGGAACATGGGATCTGTGGCTTGGTGCTGTGCAGGGACACTGGGGCACAGGACAACTTCATTGTTGGGCAGGTAGCCCTGTTACCCCCTCTGTCCCTTCCCCACCATCTCTATCCAACCTCCCAGCCTAGAGGCTCTGGAGCCATCTGTGATGATGACAGGTACCATTCCCAAGACGGAAACTGAAGATAAAATCTAGAAACCATTTTCTACGTGTTATAATAGTGGATTATGGATTACTAGGAGAGGGTAGAGAAAACAGGAAGCCCTGAAGGTCATAAATCCTGTAAATTAAGTACCTCTGTGCGTCAAGTGATGCCAGCTATGTTCTCAGGTCCTTGGTGTGGCAGCAGATGGATTTCCTGCCTTGAGGATGTTTTAATTCTCACCACTATCAGGGCCAGGCGCCTGCCCTGGGCTCCCCAGGAAAGGTTGAGGGACAGCAATACTGTGGGTTTCCTCTAGGCTCCACAGGTGAAGGTCACTTCAGTGAGATGCTCAGAGTTCCATCTGAGTGAAGTTTAATTCCCTCCAATGCATTGCTTTCATTCCTTCTTCCTTGTCTCTCTGAAGTCACTGAGAGCAGCATTTCTTTTTTCATCCCTGCTGTGCATTTATCCTGCTTGTTCTACTTGCACAGAGACATTCTGAGAGTGCTGGTACTTATTTTTCCCACTTTTTATTGTTTTGGTTGCTTTGTGTTTTTTTAATTTCAAGGCTAAAGAAAGCCGTCATAGAATAGACATTAGAATTATAGAATCAACAGAATCATCAAGGTTGAAAGAGACCTTTACAGTCATCTGGTCCAACTGTCAATTCAGCGTTGCCACTGTAACCCCTAAACCACATCACCCAGTGCCAGATCCAGACACCTCTTAAACACCTCTAGCAATGGTGTCTCCGCCCCCTCTCTGGGCAACCTATTTCAATGCCTGATCACTCTATCAGTGAAAAAGAAAATGTCTGATCTGAATCTCCTCTGTCTTAGTTTAAGGCCATGTCCTCTAGTCTTCTCATTGCAGGCACGGTAGAAGAGACCAGCCCCTATGTCACTACAGCCTCCTGTGGAGAGTGACGAGGTGCCCCCTGAGCCTCTTCTTCTCTAGGGAAAGTCCATTACATCTGATGACAAACTAGACAGAGGATCTATAGCATGGTATGTCAGCTCAAGTGTTCTACTTTAGCTGTAGAACATGCCCTCTCTTTCCAGCCTGGAGAAGGCTCCAGGGAGAGCTGAGAGCCCCTTCCAGTGCCTAAACGGGCTCACAGAGAGCTAGAGAGGGACTTTGGAGAAAACCCTGGAGTGACAGGACAAGAGGGAATGGCTTCACACTGTCAGAGAGCAGGGTTAGATGGGATATTGGGCGAAAGTTGGTGGGACATGGGCCCAGGTTCATGGAAGCTGTGGGTGCCCCATCCCTGGAACTATTCAAGGCCGCAGGGCGCCCTCTGGCGTCCCCGCCGCGAACAGCCGTGGCGAGCGGCCGGGGAGAACGGAGTGGTTTGTCGTTGATCTTGACCTCAGCCCTTCCTAAAGAGAAGCGATCCCCACTCGTCCCCGTCTGGTCTCCCCTTGAGTACCCAACACAGCAAATAGGACCTTCCTTGCCACCCAAATGGGGATCCTCCACCCTGATTCATGGATGCTCACTTTGTCATCCATGTGGCCGTGACATCAAGAAGCTATTTTGGGGAATTGTGTGTCCCTGTTTCCCCTCTGTCTCCCAGCATCACGGAGCTGCTACCCTGCCCGCCAGCCCAGAGTCTTTCCTGCTGGGGCAAACAGCTCAGAGACCCCCTCGACGATTAGCACTCCTCAGGGACCCTGGGTCTAGGGTGCCAGGCCAGAGATGCTCTGGTGACTAAAAGCTTAAGAGTATACACAGACGCAGCAATGTGGGCAGCATGTGGAGTGTTGAGGAGGGACGATGGCCACAACGGGCTCCATGCCATCCCCATATGACCATGGCAGTGGCAGGAGTACCCACAGGATGGTGGCTGGGATGCATGGAGGGCTTGCCCAGAACTGCTGCAGTTCTCCCATGCACACACACACTTTCCAACAACCAACGGCTCCACAGCCCCTGGCACATGTGTCCAGAGGGGACAAAATTGCCCTGTTCCACTTATCCTGTCCCACCCTTCCCCTGGCCCCAGGGTGTGGGACACCCCACCATACCCTTTGGGAAGCTGTGGATGCACAGCCAACTCCCCAATGTATCACAAAGGAGCCAAAGCCATTACTGTCCTGGCAGGGGAGGAACTTCTGATCCTGCTGGATTATAAACCAAGGCAGCCTTAAGTCCTGGGAAAAACAGTGCCCAGCAGCCGCCTGTGATGACTGTCACTGCCCTGTCCAGAACATTATACTGTGCATTCAGAAATAATTATGAACAACTAGTAAAATGGTATTCCAGGGTGATATCCCATAACTAAACATAATGATTTCTTAGTGTTTGGCTGAGTGAGAACAAGACATTTATAGTTAATGGCTTGCTTTGCCTTTTATTTGGTGGCTATTAGATCCCCATGTGGGCTACAAAGCAGTTATTAGCACAAGTGTCCATAATTAGCTTTGTTCTGACTTGTATGTTACTCATTACATACTTAGTCTTCAGCCAGTGGGAGACCTTACCCATTTTGACACAAGATGTGACACAGCTGCCCCAGCATCGGCCACCTGCCTGGACAAGGCCCTGTTGTGGTGCCCAGCGTAGAATAGCACAGACCCCACACTGCTACGGGGAAGGGTACAATGGCAGCACTGCTCCTTCCAAGGCAAAAATTCCAAGGCTATGTCCTGAAAAAATATCCACTGCTCTGAACCTCATCCTGATGGTGAAGCTGAGCAGCCCTGGCTGCCCCAAGCGTTGGGTAGTGTCGATGTTTCCCAGCGAGGTACCACTGCTGTCTGCATGGACTGGGAATAAATCACCCATTTTACTGTTTCTTCCCTTTAAGCAAGAAGAAACTTGAGAGAGGGTTCCTAAATTATTTTGTAGACATGTTTAGCTATTTCCTCAGCTCCTGCATGAGATCTGGCTGGCACAGGCTGTTCAGAGCTGTGGAGCTGCTCATTTGGTGAGGACACATTAAGGGGAATGATATCTGTAAATGTATCTGCACATCATGGGTGAGTACAGCACTGGGGCTGCCTGAGAGCCTTTGCTGGGATGCTGAGACTGCAGCCAGATGTGGCTTTTTCCACTTTAACTTTACAGAATGATAGGGTGGTCCAATGCCAGCCAGGGTTTGTGCCAGGATATGGTGACTTGACTGGCTTCTCAGCCATTTCCTAAGCTTGGGGCTGCCCTGATGTAGGAGCAGGAATTGCTCTAGGTGAGAGCAAGTGTTTTAAAATGTTACTAATGCATTAGTCCCTCAGTCTGCTCCCTGACCCAGGCTGAAGCCCTGTCAGCAGCTGTGATGTCCTGTAGAACCCCACAAGGGACCCTGCTGGCATCTCAGGCAGCTCAACATTGCTCCTGACTCTTCCCAGGCCACACTCCCACTAGAAAACTGTTTCAAAGCCCACTGGGTGTCCCTCAGGCTGCTCTTGTCACCCTGGCCCCGGCTGCACATAGGTGCCATAGGTGCCAGGCAGAGCTGCAGATGCTGGCGATGCTCCATAGCACCTGCTGATGGCGCAGAACCAAACTCTCTGCCAGCAGCTTCTCCTCTGCCCTGGTGCAGTGGGATGGATCAAGGGATTAACCTCTGGGATGTCTCTGGGAAGGGGATAATCATCAGTCCATTTGCTGCAGTCTCGGTTGAAAAGCCACCGGGTAAATCTGCTCCCTCCATGCAGATAAAAGCAATGAAGATATCAGAGACATGTCCCCCCAACAGTGGGGGACTCATAATGGCTTCTTCATTACTGAATCATCTGACTACAGGATTGATTCCATTTTCACACAGTTTAGTGCAATTCAAAGCCTGGTGAGCTTCACCATGGCCTTGTCTGCAGATCATAGGCACTTCTGACATGGACATCAAAGCAAAGGGAGAAATGCAGGGGTCAGCAGGGGCTCAGGAACTGCACCCACATGTGGGAGCAGGTCAGGCTCTCAGCTGAGGAGCCCCCATGACACCACTCATCTCCGCCTAGCTTGGACACCCCATGCCAGTGGCTGGGGACAGGGTGGTGGGGAGGTAGGAAGCCAGCATTGGCTGGATGGGAGATGCAGGGAGGTCAGCACCACTGGAGGGGGGGTGCAGCTCCCAGTCTGACAGGAAGGAGAGGGAAATGAGATACTGGTCTGTAACTGCAAACAATTAAATTGACAATAACAGGCTCATTCTTATGTGCAACATGCAGCCACCAATTAAATTTTAAATGTTTCATTTTCTGTCTTTTCCCTCCTAATTTTCCACAGACAGTAATTAGCAATCTTTCTGTGGGTATGTAGTTGATTAATACTTCGTTAGTCATGGCCAGGATCATACTGCTTTGATTTACTCAGTTTTAGTCTTTTCCCAGTGCAATTACTCCCAGTTCTCATACTCAGAGTCACAGGTGCAAGAGTCTGGAATAAATCTGCACAGCCCCTGGAAGATCCTGTCCTGGCTCCCACTGCACCTGCAAATTTGTCAGTCTCCCCACACCCTGTCACTGTCCTCCCACCTCATCCTCCCACTGCAGGCACTACTCCCAGCAGGGACATCTGAGCTGTGGGAGCTGTCTGTAGTGTCTGGTCCCCTCAGTCCTGGGTTCTAGGGCACAGTGAGAATGCAGGGCAGGGGTGCTGCTGGGGCAGCAGGGCCACGGGTGGGGTGGTTGCCACGAGAGGGTGCTCATGGCGCTGGATCCGACTCTGGAATAAGTGTTCAGCCTCCTGCCTGCATCCTGCTTCTGCCTATAAGCTGTTCCCCCCAGTATGGGTCACTGATGCTCTGCCCCAGCTCTAATTTTACCAGTGACCGGCTGCTCTGGCTGTAAATCCTGGTGCGGCTCTACAAGCCACCAGCACAGCCCCTTCTGATGATTAATAGTAATAATTAAATTCATATCAAGCCACAGCAAAATATCAAAGGGCAGCACAGCAATAAAAGCTACTGTTGAGACACTGACAGCCCAAGAAGGGTGAGCAGATGATGTTCTGTGGCCCAGGAGGCTCTGCTGATTTACAGGGGGTAAATCATAGAATCATGGAACATGCTGAGCGGGAAGGGACCCACAAGGATCATCAAGTCCAACTACTGGCCCTGCAAAGGACAACCCCAACAATTTCACCCTGTTCCTGAGAGCGCTGTCCAAATGCTCCTGGAGCTCTAGCAGCCTTGGGGCATTGAGCACTGCCCTGGGCAACCTGTTCCAGTTCAGCTCACCCTTTGGGGGAAGAACCTTTTCCTGATACCCAACCTAAACCTCCCCTGACACAGCTCCAGCCATCACCTTGGGTTCCATTGCTGGTCACTAGATAGAAGAAATTGGTGCCTGCCCCATGAGCATCTCCTGCCCTGAGCATCTCCTCCTCTTCCCAGAGTGCAGGGTGGGCAGAGGGGTGGGCATAGATGGGCATTTGGCTGAGGCACTGGCCCCAGCAGCTACAGACACTTCCCATCTGCCAGCACTGTAGAAAACCTGGGACGCTCAGGATGTGCCTAGGCCCATCCAGCCTCTTTCTGTCATGCACAGTCCAGCTCACAGCACAGACAGGACAAGTCTGCCCACTGTGTGCCTCCAGTTTCTCCTCCTTTAATTTGTTGGCTTGGACCACCTCAAATATTCCATGGCAGCAACATCCCAGCCTTGCCTGGACATCACCACACACCCCAGACTGCAGAGCTGTTCCCTAAGGCTGCACCTGTGCCACACGGGGATGCCACAATCTCTGCACGAGGCAGAGCAAAGGTCTTGGGTCCACCCAGGGGAAAACCACAGGCAAAGTGCAGCAGTTTGTCCTTGGCAGGGTTTTTCCTGTGAACACAGCCCATGCCCCATGGAGCCACCCACGGTGTGTGCTGCACCCCGTCACCATGTGGCATTGGAGCATCCCTTACCCTCTCTGGAATAGCTCCATGACAGTGGGGTATCCTTCACCACCCCTTTCCAGAACAGCTCCATGACAGTGGGGCATTGCTCACCCCCCCACCCTAACACAGCAAAGGGCTCTCCTTAACAGAATATAATGTGCACTGAAAATAATTGATGATCATCCTGCAGCCATTGATTCTCTTTCTCCTGTAATTCTGCTATTCTCCTGCGTTTAGGGGCTGTTGTTTGTCCCCACAGAGCCCATCTCAGGCAGCAAGAACTGAGCCATGGCCCTGTCCATCTGCCCACTCCTGTACATCCATCCCTGTGCCATGCCATGGGCAGGGCTCTCCAATGTCAGGACTGAATCAAGCTGCTCATTGCACAAGGGTGCTTGGTTTGTGCCAGGACACAAACCTGGACATACCTCTGTCCCACAGGCAGCCCACGGTAGAAGGAGAGGAAGGCTTCCCGAAGTGCCAGGAACTCCTCCTGTGGGTTTTTCCTGCTCCTCAGCTGCAAGCAGAGTAGTTTGATTGATACTGGAAGGAGTGTCTCTGCAGCCATGGCTCATCTCACAGCCTCTGTAGGAGTCAGGATGAGCACTGCATGGCTAAGGTCATCCCCATATGCCACCTGCAGTGGGAAGGTGGCAGCTAGCAGCAGCAATGTGGGTGGCACTGACCACCCTGCCATTTCTTGGAAATGTTCAAGGTCAGGTTGACAGGGCTTGGAGCAACCTGGTCTAGTGGAAGGTGTCCCTGCTCACGGCAGGGAGTGGAATGAGATAAGCTTTAATGTCCCTTCCAAGCCAAACCATGTCATGATTCTCTAATTCTCCCTGCCCCTGTCCCAGCCAGGGCAGACAGACACAGTCAGACAGTGCCTCCTCAGCAGCTTCCCAGCACAGCCCCACCAGTGCCATGGTGGTGGCTGGGAACAGCAGCATTTGTTTGCAGAGCAGCATCACAGAGTGCTTGGACAGAGCTGCACACTCAGCATAACCTAAATCTCCCAAAAGGACTGAATAAAGCCCCTGGGCAGAGCAGGAGCAGGCAGGGACCCAGATCCCCTCCTCATGCTTGTCACATGAATGAGCTTTGCAGCCGGGTTCTCCTCTCCCCCAGGAAGGGGATTGTGCTGCATTGTGGGGAGGATTAGGCTGTTTCAGGAGGCTTGAGAGCATCTGTGGATACAGAGCTGTGGGGCTGCCTGGCCTCTCACACTACGGCAGGCACCACAGCAGGAGCTTCCTGCTCCACATCCCTGGGAAAATGGGCTCAAGGTACCCACGGGGTTGGGGTGCATTTGGGCACCCCAGGGAGGTGATGGAGGATGTCCCAACACCACAGCAGAGGAAGGAGCAGTTTCCCAGCCCACAGCCACTGTATTCAGAGGGCGCACCTGGTGAACTGTCCCCAAATTCCCTAACAGAGGGAAGAAAGGAAGGAGGATAGCTGGAGTCTGCCTGCCTCATACCAGCTCCCACCATCAATGGGCCTGGCTGCCACTGGCAGTCAGCAGCTGGCAGCGGTTCCCAGCCAGCAGCTGGAGAAAGCGCCTGCTCCTCTGGGAGCCCACAAACCCCCCCAGCTGTTGCTGAACATTTCTGGCCAGCAACCTCAGATATTTGGGAAAACAAACAGCAGGGGAATTAGCTCCCAAGTATTTCCTCAATTCTGCCTGCTATGAAGAGAATTTTATTTTGCTACCCCTGGAGGAAGGAAGGCGACGTGGCCGGGTACACAGAGGAAACCTGTGGAAGAATGGGGGGAATCTGGCCAGCAATACTCCCACTGCTCACACCTCCTGGCCTGGGGAGCAGGGAAGCACACATGTCCCCATGGATGTACTGTGGTCCTTTGCAAAGGGATCAATCGCAGTAAACCTCCATCACCTCCAGTTAGGCAGTCCCATGGGTTCAGCCTGCAGGGCATCCCTGGAACACAAAGGCTGGTCTGAACATCCACTGCCCATTCACCCATCACCATGGGTAAAGCCAGGGCTCCCATCTGCTTTTTGGAGCCCTCTGCCTAATTTTAGCTCCTGTTTTACTGGTATGTAACAATGAGAAGCTCTGAGAGCCCAGCTCTTGTACTTCCCATCACTGCAGATAAGACAACCCTGCTGCTCCTGTGAGCTGGGAGGAGCAGGCACAGGGACAGCCCCTGCCCTCTGGGAGAGGCTGGCCCGGGGCCGAGTATGTGCCCTGTGGGGGTGCCATGCCTGCCACAGCAAAGACTGTGCTCTAGCCTGATCAGGACAATTAATAGTTTACAGGCTAATACAGGACAAAGGTAAGTTTCTCCTCCCTATCCCAACACACACCTTTCTCCCTCACCCGCATTTCCACAGCATTGGACCCTAGGAACAGTCCCACAGGAGATCCCGGAGCCAGGACAAGGCTGACACAGAGCTCCACATGGGGCATGGAAGTCACTGGTAGAGACCAACCAGGATTTACTCCTGAAGTGTTCCCAGCCAGCAGGAAATTATTTAAACACTTTTTTTCCTTAGAAGCAGGGCTGGCTCCCTGCCCTGGCTGTGTGAGCCTCTCCCAGCAGCACTAGCTATGGGAATACCCATGTCATCTGTGGACACAGCCCAGACAGGACCCCTAATCCCACAAGAGGTGGGGACCAGCAGAGAAGGGCTGAGCACATCCTTCATTGAAGAGAACAGATGCTTCTCGCAACAGGCATCACCAGTGCTCAGTCTGGCAGAGGAGCCCAGGCCCTCCTGCAGCCCTGCCTGACTGAGTACTACCAGAGACCACCACACACAGAGGGGAGCTTATCTGTATCTACAAAAACACAGCTAACAGGGGCAGGTTCCCAGGAGTGGGTTATTGTGACATGAGCCTGTCCCTGTGGTTCACCAGATACCTCAGCTATGAAAATAGAATTACCTGGCTTTACAATATCACAGCTCAGTAACTGTACAACATCCTCTTGGTACAAAAATACTCCCTCAGCTTTATAATCTACAGTATTAAAAAAACCCCAAAAATCCAGGCTGCTTTCTGAGATATTTAGACCAATAAAAGGCAAAAGGGGCCTTGCAGACAGAGAGGGCAAGGAAAACAGCTGCAATGCAGGGCCTGAACCTGCCACATGTCCAGGGACCCCCAGAACGACTCCCTCAGGACCACCTTCATTTAATCCCTCATTTAGTTTCAGCCCCACACAGGTGTGGTCCTGCTCAGCTCAAAGGGAGACAGCACAGCCAGACAGCATGAGCATCTGCACATCACTCAGATTTTTAAGTGCATATGTCCCTCTCCCCTGCAATCAAGGGAGTTCTCAAGGGTTTTTACAGGTTTCTAAAACCAGAGTGCATGAGGACACTATGCTGTACCCATCCCAACCGCCAACCAAAGCCTCCTCCTGCAGCTGAAAATGGGCATCTCACCCTCTCAGGATGCATCCAGCTTCCACAGGGTGCTGGACTAACAAGTGGAGATCCAGGCCCTGCCAGAGCCCCACTCACCCTATTTCCCCAAACTGACCCTAGATCTATGTGATCTGGCACATGGAAATCACACTTCTAAGAAAGAAGTTCAACATCTGATGGGTAAATTGTAAAAAAAACAAGTTTATTTGAAAAAACTCAGCCTCTTAACATGAATTCTGATCAACATTTACTAGAACTTGAGAGCCGTTAACCTGCTCCACGTACGTTGAGATATTTTCCAACACTAAAAAATAAAAAATAAATACGTACAAATTCTTTCCTCCCCCTTACGTGTCCTAGATGTGAGAGGTTCAGCATCCATCACCTTAAGATCTCAGTTGAACAGAAGCAAGTAAAAGAGGTTTCTCTAACAGATAAAAGAGCAAAAGCAGGAAAGTCTCAGGGATGTACCATCTCCACCCACCTCACCACTCTGCCCAGGGTCAGGCACCCAAAACACTTGGCTGGGTGGGATGTTCTGGTGGAAACCCACCCCAGGGGCAGGACAGGGCAACACAGCCGACAGCAGCATGAAGGCCAGCACTCCAACCTGAGCCCATTTCACATCACCCAGCATTGGGCTGAGGAAGAGGCACCACTGAGGCAGAGTGGGAAGGCAGGGGGGACCCCAACCCTCCCCAAGGAGGGCTTGGGCAAGCAGGGCTGTCACAGCCCTGGAGTGGGTGACACTGCCCAACAAGAACCACAGCCGTCCTTCTTCAACCTGAATATCCCATGAGAGAACAGCTACAAAAACAGGGATTTTAAAGAACTACAGTAGCTAAAGTGTTTTCAAAACATACCTAAAGACCACCTACAGAGACAAGAAGCACTGGGCACAGGGGTTGAGGAGCACCTTGCCCCATGCCCGTATCTCCCCCTCTGCAGAGGGCCTGCAGTAAGAAGCGTGTGAAGCAGTATTCATCCAGGGCCGGCCCTGAAGCCCATTGTGCTTCAACAAATCCAGTATCCTGCTTTTTATGGCTTTTTAACAACAAACTCCCCAAAACACACACATATCATCCCCCCACCCCCCAACCCCAAGCAGAACACAGAGCTAAAGCACAGTTTAGAGTTAAGGCTTGTCCAGATTCAACTAGATATGGAGATTGTAAGGCACATATTAGTACATTCATGTTACTGTTAAAAAGCCAAACTATAAAAGCCCCCCTGCCCCTGGACACACGAGGATACTGCATGTGTAGTCCTGTTACCTTTGTTGAACACAGATGGAAAGACAATTCAGAGCCTGTTTAAAAATGAACACCCGGTTTAAACACTTCTCACGGCCACCCAGCGCCAGCAGAGCTCTGCCCCAGCCACCATACCAGGGCAGCAGCACTTCCCCGACACTCCGGGATTGAGACCGGTCCCTCACATGCGGCTCTCCTCCTCTTTGACACCATCCTCCGCACTCTTCTGAGATGAGAGGGCCACATCATTGTTTGCTTCTTTCTGCTTCTCAGCCTCATCAATGTTGGTCTCCTCTTCCTTCCCTTCATTCTTCGCCTTCTCCTCTGCCTTCTGCTCCTTTGCCACCAGGCGATAGTTGATGCCCATCCCAATGAAGAGGTAGATCCCAGAGATGATCAGAACAACCCCACAGGCCCAGTACGTATACTTGTAGTCACCATACATGTCATTGAGCTTCCCTAAGAGACAAGAGAAGGGACAGTTTAGTGAGATGCCCCCAGAAGAGGTCGTGAAGCTCATGAAGATGTTCCCAAGAGCAGCCCAAGCACATCACCCTCACCTTCAGGCAAGGACCTGTCCCACATTCTTTTATTCCCTGCTCCACCACCCCATGTCAGGGGTTCAGACCCTCCCTTCCTCAGCCATTCCTCAGATGCTGGGGTGGTCTCCTAACCGCTACCCCAGTGCCAAGGGCAGCCCATGGCTCAAGGGAACCCACCACTGTTCAGCAAGTCCAGGCAAGACAGCCAGAGTCAAAGAATCATAGAATTGTTAAGGCTGGGAAAGACCTTTAAGATCATCAAGTCCAATCATCAACCCAGCACCACCCCTGTGTTTACCATTAAAACCATGTCCTCAAGTGAGTTCTCCAGGCACAGCACATCCTACCTAGCATAGGGGGTCCCAGAAGCACAGGGCAGCACTCCACGATGGTCACCAGGCCAACAGCACTGGAGAACCGCTGAGCTCCCACCAGGTCCATCAGGGTCTCAAATAGAATTGAGCTCAGCCAGCCAAAGGCAAAGCCAAAGAAGCCAGCATAAATGCAGAAGCCAGCATAGGTGGTGGACATGGGGGCCAGGAGGTGGCAAACCCCATTGTAAATCACAGAGATGGCAAAGAAATACTGGATGCGGGGTCTGATCCACTTGGTGTTTGCCATCAGTCCCATGGAAGGTCTGGCCACCATGTCCACGAAGGCCAGTATGGAGAGCAGGAAGGCTGCAGACTCACTAGCAATCTTCTTGCTCTTTGCATAATTGCTGAGGAATACCAAGGGAGCGAACAACCCGAAGAACATTATTACATTGCCTGACAGATAGAGTAGGAAGCCCCTGTGTGTGAACAGAGACAGGTCTAAGAATTTGTTGATTGTCTGGAAGAATGAACTCTTCTCCTTCTTGGCCTTCCCATCAATGAGGTCTGTGCTGGTGTCACCATCATCCTTTTTCCCTGCCTTCCCAGCCTCCTGCTGCACCTCCTTATTGGCCTCTTTCTTCAGCTGATCTGGCTTGGGTCCTATGGGCCGCATCAGGGATCCAGCCACGCAGCAGTTCAGCAGAAGTCCACCAAGGATGAGGAAGCTGCCACGCCAGCCAAATATGCCAAAGAAGAGCTGGTTGACGGGTGCCAGGGTAGAAAGGAAGACAGGGCTGCCCGCCATCGCCAGCCCATTGGCCAGTGGACGCTTCTTGAAGAAGTACTTGCCGATCATGGTTAAGGCAGGGTTCAAGTTGAAGGCAAGTCCAAGGCCTGCAGGGGAGAGATAAGGGGCTCAGGGTTTGGTCAGCCCAAGCAGCACTAGCAGAAGGGCTGGTGGAACAAGTGTTCTGGGGGGAGTTCTCAGCTCCATTTCCAACTTAGAATCATGGAATCATTTAGGTTGAAAAAGCCCTCTAAGATCATGGAGTCCAACCATTACCCCAGCACTGCCAGGTCCACCACTAACCCATACCCCCAAGTGTGACATGCACATGCTTTTTGAACATGTCCAGGGATGGTGATTCCACCAGTGCCCCAGACAGTCTATTCCAATGCCTGACCACCCACTTCCCAGCTGCACGAGCTGGGAAGGAGAGGAGTCAGCCCCTGCTGCCAGCTAAGGAGGAGGAACGCAGGCAGCAACAAGAACCAGAATTTATGCAAACTCAGAGACATTAACTAATAATTACTGGGTTGAAGTTACTCCTCTCACTGCCCCACTAGGGCAGAGCTATCACTTACCCCCTATGACCCCAACGCAGAAGTAGAGCTCCTCCACTGTGTTGCAGAAGGAAGCTGCGATCAGCCCACAGCCGGAGAGGCAGCCGCCTGCAATCATGATGGGCCGGCTGCCATACTTGTTCACCAGGATACTGCTGATGGGACCTTGGCAAACAAAGGAAATGCATCCAGAGAGGAATTATCTTTGCATGAGAGACAGGACACACACACATAAGTGCACTGCAGCTTTACTGCCAGAGGATTCCAGCTTTCATACAGTGACACTTCTCCCAGTGAGGGAGTTGGGGTAAGGGGAAGGAGGTTCAGAGGCAGCTCAAGATAAGAGAATCACAGAACGGTATGAGTTGAAAGAGACCTTAAAGATCATCTTGTTCCAACTCCCTGCCATGGGAAGCGACACTTTCCACTAGAACAGGTTGCTCCAAGCCCCATCCAACCCGGCCTTGAACATTTCCAGAGATGGGGCAGCCACAGCTTCTCTGAGCAATCTGTGCCAGAGCCTCACCACCCTCAGTGAAGAATTTCTTCCTAATACCTAATCTAAACCAACCATAAGAGAGAATTGTTGGAGCACAGAAAGTTTTGATTTCTCTGAGCAAGTTGCCTTGTGTGGGCTGAAATAGGAGCTGCCTGGGCACCAGCTGCCCCCAGAGACAGGGCTTTGGGACAGGCTGAAGCCACCTGCCCCATGCTGTGCTCTGGGCTCTGCCCTGCTTGCGACCACCCAGCCCATGAGCTGGGGTCCTAGCAACAAAGCAAGTGCACAGCACCTGCCCATCTCCTGCCAGAGGTTTCTTATTAACACCAGATAAAGCTGTGAGGAAACGTCTTCTCTGGGTGCAGGTGAAGCTCTCCCGGGCTTGGGGAGAAGCAGCACATCCCCAGGGGAAGGGGTGCTTCTGTTTTCACTGCTACCCCTAAGGCAGACAGCACCCAATTGTCCTTTTAAGTGCTTCACTATCAGGAGCTTTAATCCAAAGCAAACAGTGATTAAATACTGCCAAGCATGCTCTACAGACACTAAAGTGTATTTAAATACACTGAATGAACATCCATTGAATATTAACAGACCTCGCTTTGCCATTAACAGACAGAGGTTGTCAACATGTTATTCATGGATCCTCAGATGGTACTTGACCTTTTGGCCCAATTTAAACAAAGCCTGGAGTAGGTGACAGAGGCCTTAGTGCTGCAGAGGCTGCCCCCAGCCTCATGGCATTCTGCTCTCTGCATCTAGAGCAGCATCAGATGCTCCAACTCAAGGCCACCAGGAATGGGCCATGGCCCTAGTACCGCAAGAGGCAGCGGCAGCACTTGGAAGCTGCCGTATCACAAGTCCCACAGCCTTCCCCACAGAGCACTCAGCACTTTGCAAAACCTGGACCTTGAACTCAGCAAACGTGATACCCCTGAACAGAGTCTAAAGGCAGCCATGGCCTTTCCTCCGGGAAGTCCACCTGGGAGCAGCAGGCTCCAAAGGGCAATCGAAGGAAGCTACCCAGCTAGGCAGCACCAGGTGCCCCAGGGGCAATTCCCTCCTCCCCCCTTTTTTAAGAGAAGTAATTCACATTCACGCCTATCTTCTAGATTCACATGAATCATTTTGGACTAAACATAACCTGATTTAACTCAATGGCTCAAGCTGCCAAAAAAAAAATATAAGGGAATCTGAGTCTTCCCTAATCCCAACATGGAGCCAACAAAAGAGCATTTGACACCATGATATCCATGCATCCTGATGCTGACTGCACAGGGCAGCTGTAGGGAAATGTGTTGCTTCATCACACCCAGCCCTGCCCAGGACAGAAGCTGCCCCAGCTCTGTGAGATTTCATCAACTCAGAATGTTTTTCCAGAGGATGAGCTACTGTTTTGGCCTCCAAGCAAGCAGGTGTCCTAAGGGACAGGGAAAATGGGATGCACACTGGGACTGCTTCAGTGCAATCCAGACTCTGTAAATGGTCTGATTTCAGGCAGGAAAAAGTACAGTAGTAGCAATTCCAGTGCTCCAGCAGCTGGGGGATGAATCATAAAAAAATCCCAAGATGGAAGTGATCCTCAAGGATCTAGTCCAACTCCTGGCTCTGCACAGGACAATTCCAAAAGTCCCACCCTGTGCCTGAGGGCACTGTCCAAAATGCTCCTTGAGCTCCGGCAGCCTTGGGGCTGTGACAACTGCTCTGGGAAGCCTGTTCAGTACCTGACCACTCTCTGGGTGAAAAAACACATCCAGGCAGGTCTGACTATTTTCAGCATACCTGCCACCAGCATACAGGCAAGTGGTGCAAGACCAGCAGCTGCTAGAATTTAATGGCAACACTTCAGTGGAAGCAGGAGAGACAGTATCAGCATGGAGTGAAGGGGACATGGGGACAATCACAGCTCCAGGACTGGAGAAGGGAGCTCTCACCCCTGCTGCCAGGCTGCTCCAGACAACGCCCTCAGTGCACCCAGAGAAGCCAGCTCTGAGCTTTTGGGTGAGGAGGAATGGCCCAGATTGGGTCTCATTAAGGCAGTTACATGGTTTACAAGCTTGTTACAACACTGGAGCAGGGAAATGTGCTGGTCGCTTCACTAGCTGAGCAAGGACAAAGCAGAGCCTGTTCTCCCCAAAGGAAAAACCTCGTGCTCAGCCGGGAGCTGACGTCAGCTCCTTTGGATGCATAAATGCAACAAGGCTGCAGGCAACTCGCCAGCTGGGGACTGGCGGCAGGACAAGCTCCCACTCGCCTCTGAAGTGGCCACAACAGCAGGTTCACAGGGGGAGTTTCTTTCAGCCCAGCAGAACACTGTGTTTGCAGGCACATACAAGACCCCAGGGTCTGGAGACCAGGAATGCTCTCTCACCCATTAAAAGCATGCATAAAGCACCCAGCCTGAGAATTAAAAACCTTCAGAAGGTAGCTTCTGAAGGACAGGGAAGGGAGCTTTTAGTTTAAGTGGGTTTGCCTTACTCTGCTCATGTCTCTGTACTTCCAGTGCTCAGTGCCCTCCTCAAACAGCACAAGCTGCCTACAGCACTGCTTGGCACCAGCAAGGAGTAACACGCAACACAGGGTTTCAGTGGACTCCAAGCACAGTTCAGTTGACCAGAAACTGGGAGCAGATCCCTAGATACACCCACTGCTCCATGAATTAAAAAAACCTGTGTATATATAGATATAAAATATCAACGCCTTATCTGAAAAAAGTGCCCCTGGCAGCAGGACTGCCACATGTGGCACAGCAGCACCCCAGCCTTCAGGAGGGTGCTGGGAGCAGACACTGTAACAGGGACAAGGACAGAATTACACAAGTCATAACTCCCCAGAAAGATTTTACTTACAGCTTTGCAGAGGGGGACAGATTAACCCGGTTTTTGCATTCCGGGCATTAAATAGAACTTTTTAAGCAACCTCCTTTAAGAAAACTTGTTAAGAGAGGTTTTGCTCTCACATAAGGAGAGAATTCCAAATTTGCTAGAAGTTTTGGCTGGTGTCACTACAGCCAGGTGAGAATCATCAACCCCAGCAGAAGAGCAGCATCTTCTGCTGTGATGCAGGGGCACATGTACCACTGCATCCAGCCCACTTACCTCCTGCATACATAACAGCCAGCATGATGGAGGAGATCCAGGAGACTTTGCTGCTGGATGCATTGAAGATGATCTCAATCTCTTTGAAGAACACTGTGATGGATTTGGGGAAGGCATAGGAAAACCCAATGGAGATGAAGGCTCCAATGACCACGGCCCATCCCCATCCTCCTTCAGGAGGAGTGTATCCTACAGGGCCTCCAATGGCCGGTGGCATCTTGAACCAAGTTGCTGATGACTCAGTTGGGGATCAAAGATCTGCAAAGGACAAAGTATTGCCTCAGCTGAAAGCAGAAAGCTGCATCCCTGCTCCTAGAGTACAATTGCATGGCTCAAGCTCTGTTTGCAAGGCTGGCACTGCACCAGCACCCCCACCACCTTCAGGGAAGCTGATACATGAGGAGAGAGCACCCCAGGATCACCACCATACTGGGCTGCCCCAAAGCACACACTCAGATTGCAGCTGGCCTTTAAGAGCCCCAGTTAGCACACATTTGTAAGTGATAAATTTAAGACATGACACCCTGACCTAAGCTGGAAAGGGCAGGCAGTGTCTGTGACATCAGCCAGGGCTCATATGCATGGGCAGTGCTCCCACAACATCTCCAGGAGTGCAACCCCAGCACTGCAAAATCCCAGGAAGACCCAGGCCACCTGGAACAGGAGGAGCACACCAAGGTTATTAAATGCAGACACTGCATTTACTGAGGGGAAGTAAGTCCCCATGCACGAGCCAAATAGGACACCCCTATTTCTGCTAGGAAAGGGCAGTTGGGTATCACAGCACATCCACCACCCCTAAAGGTCAGGGGCTGTGGCTAAGCTTAGCCAGAGTAGTGAACAAGGAAGGCTCCCACATGCCACCAGGGAAGGAGGAGGTGGATCCACATAGAACAGTCCCAGCAGAGCCTGGTTCCCTGGGGGTTTGGCCCTGGCAGGGTACCTCCTGACACAATTGCATCCAAACCCTCCTCCTTGACCAAAAAGGCTACGGCAGGCTTCCCAAAGCACCCAAGTATAAGAACAATTCACCTAAAAAGCTCAAAACCAGAAGTGACTAGAAAAAGTAAACAGGGCAATGTGATTCAGGCTTGCTGAAGTGTGGAATCCCCTCAGAGAGGCTGAGCAGGGAGAGGCTGATTGGGAGCGATTCAGAGGCCATCAGGGTCAGGCTGCTCATGCATGGCCCACACTACAGCTGCAGCACAGCTAGATCACACTCCAGAGCCGCAGTTACTTCAAATGAAGGCTGCTCCAGGCAGCTTAAAGCAGGACGAGCCATCCCATCAAGGAGCCACAACCAGGGCAGCTGCTCACAAACAAGGGTCACAACAAGCAAGGCAACAGGAATCACTACCAGTCCCAGAACTCCTGTGTGCCTCCAGGGCTTTTAGAAGGCACTTTCTGATGCATTGCAGCCCTCCCCAGCCTCACAGACAGAGGTACCACCCCCTCACCTGTCCATATTAAGCACCACCAGTCACTAGGCTCCTTCACCACAGCCCACCCCTCGCTCTGCAGCTCTCTGTTGCTCAGGTTTGCTCTCGAGGAAAAAGACACTGGCAAGCAGGAGAGCTTTTCCAGAGCTCCCGAGGTCATACCAGGCAGAGTGACAACTTCAAAGCAGTGTGCTGCTGGCTGAGAGAGGTACAGCCTCCTAATTATAGCCTGCATCCGCCCCAGCTCGCAGCGATTACCATCTCATCCATGGCTGCTGACACGCCAGCATCTACCTGGCATGTCCCCATGGCACACACTACAGAACTATGGGCTCCTGCCTTCTCACTCACTCTGTGTCACTTGGGTGTATATGCAAGGCCAGGATCCCCGTATCCTGGACAAAGCGCAGCTGGTGGCCCAGAGGTATGGGGAGATCCCACTCCCACCTGGCACTGGAGGTACTGGTAGCAGTTACCTGATACAGCACCAGGTTTGCCAGAGCCACCCAACACCTGGCCACGCTCAGGTGATGCCCTGGACCCACACAGGGTGAGAGGCAGCAAAGCACAGGAGGCCAGTTTCTGTAAGCTGTTAAGATTGGTTTAGCCTGACCCAGACAATGACTTTTCACTGGCAGGGTATTTTCCTGCATCCTGGCCACTGCAACACATGACCATCACGAGTAGCTCCAAGCCACCCGCCACTCCAACAAAGGAATCATTGACAATACGCTGCCCCTGGCACGTCTGCAGCTGGACTATGCCCAGGACCCAGGGCCCATTTCTTCTGATTTCCTCTCTGGGACTTCCCAGGACAAGCCCATATCAATGACGCCTGGCTGCAGGCAGACCCCCAGCCAACATACACCTGTGGGCACCCACCTGGCACCAGCAGCCACCAAGGGAACTGCTGAGTTCTACAGAGACTCCCGATGCAGTCTGGTCTCTTGGAACAGAGAGCAGCCCATTCACCCACCCACCATGAGTGCTGGGAATTGTTGAATATCCCTTCTGCAAACAAGCTGCACACTGGAGTTTCTGCCCACCTCTTGCTTTGTGTCATACTGAGCTTTCACAGCCTTCAGTGAACCTTAAAGCATCATCCAACCACAGTGACTGATTCAAAACATTTTTAAAAGCTGAAACTACCAGGTGTTGAATACAAAAACTTCCAGCAAGGAATACAATCTACTTCCGAGCACTAATTAAAACTACAGGCAATAAAAGCCATGCAAGGCAAAGGCTGAGGGTGTCCTGATGAGGTGCTGGGGATTTTTCCCTTTTGTTCCTGAAACATATACACTGGTTTAATTCTTTCACTGCTCCCAAAGAGCTCAATTGCTCCAAAATTACTGTGGCTTGTTTCACTTATTTGTTCTTCCCCTGTAAGCAGCATTCCTCCTCCTGCAGGTGCTGAGGTGGCATTTCTGTAAAATAAAAGGCTTCTGGCAGGTTAGACATGACCTCTCTTGCAATCTAAGGCACAATGAAAAACCTTGAGCTGAACAAGGTTTTGAGACCAAAGATTCCCAAAGTCTGACGCCAAAGAGTTTACACGAGGAGTTCTGCATGCCACACTTTTCCCTGACTCATTGAAAATCCTTATTAAGAAAGACCAGTTTTAGAAAGCTCACCCTCCAGCCACATCAAGGCTTCTTGCTGATTTCCTCCTTGCCCCCACACAGAAGTAGTTTCAAACAAGTGGGGGGGGGGGGGGGGGGGGAAGCACATGTAAGGCAGCCAGCCTAACAAGAAAGATTCCCTCCCTTTTGCAAAAAGGCAGGGAAAAAGCCAAAGGCACCCAGAACACAGAGTTACAACATTTTCAGCTCTGTTTTGGAAGAGCTGCAACATGTAAGATGTGATTAGAAATCAAATTCACAGCTGCCAGGCAGCCAGCTACAGTTTGCCCTATTAGGAAATAAATTACTGCAAATATGGTTATTTAAGACTGATGAGACCAAGTAATGACTGTGAGTATCACATCTGCTCCCTATAAAAGTCCTGACTAATCCACAGGAATCAGTAGCCTACAGCCACCTTCCCCTGCACAGCAATGTGAGCAGGAATCAAGGCAATGAGGACAGCATCACCTCGAAACAGATCCCACAGGAGACCAAAGCCCTTCCATCTCCCAGGTCCCACCCCCAAGCAGCTATCCTTCCTCCAAAGGGGCCTAGAACAGTATGATTTCAAGACTTACAGTTACATAATGCAGTAAATTGCTGTGCTTTTCAAAGCTCAGATTGGCAGGACTCCAGTACAAAAAGACAGAGGCTCACATTTATAAAGCACTGCAAATGCCCCAAAGTATTTCTGGGGCAAAGCTTTTATGAAAGTGGCCTCACACTGCTCCTTTCTGGGGTCAGAGGAAGAGGGACATCTGCCACCCATGCAGAGGCCCTGCCCAGGCACAACACACCTCTGCCTCTGCTCACACATCCCTCCAGCTCAAGGCTTCCCTACTCCAGGCACACACTCACCAGCGTCCGCTGCCCTGTGAGCTCACAAAGCCTTTCCCATGGAGCAGGGCTCTCACACTGCCTGAGAGCTGGAGCAGGGCAGGCAGGGAGCCCCAACTCTTGCTCCCATGGAGCAGGACAGGCAGGGAGCCCCATATCCTTCTCCCGCAACCCATCATCAGCCTGGTGTCCACACAGGCTTGTACTGCTGCCAGCAGAGGGTTATCTGGCATCTTGGCAGGTGTGAAATCCACAGTGGCTCATCCCAGCCCTGCTATCTTTGCTTCCTGCTTTCTCCTTCTCCTGTGCTCCCCCAGCTTCAGAGATGGACACAGCAACATCCAGAGCAGGATCTCCACAGTAAAAAGATGTCCAGGGATGTCCCAGCTATTCAACAGGCATTTGGACCCCTTGTGCCTTCATCAGCTGGACCCAGCCTTTGGCCTGGGAATTCCAACACTGAAATACCTAGGCCAGGCAGCATGGGCACAAAGCTGCCCCTTGCTAGCAGCACAGATCCCACTCCCTGAAGGGGCTCCTCACTCAAGCCCCCAGCAGAAAGGGGGATGCTGTTCCCCAGGAGCCCATTCCCATCAGCCCCACCCCAAAGAATCAGCCAATGGATAAGCCACATCCACCCCTCCCTGCACAGCCTCCCAAGCCCATCTCACCACAAGAGACTCTTCCAGTGCTCAGCACAGGGCCATAAACATCCATGGGACATTTGCCTAACATGGGGAGCTGGCAGGCCCCCAACATCCCTTCTCATCCCTGAAACTAAACTGAAAACTCATGCTGGGGAAATGAAGGTGCTAGCAATCACCAGCTGTTCACAGCCAGTAACACTCTATAGCTTCAAATCTGGCCTTTTTCTGCCTGAAGCAAGGTGAAATAGAGATTGTCAGCAGTTAATGAGACACCACTTTCACCAGTTTTAAGCGGGTTTAGAGAATTAAGCACAAAGCTGTAATTCCAGCGAGCACCCAACTGCCGAGGTTTAACCTGGCAGCACATAGCCTACGTGACTCCCCAGAGCTTCCAAGGGCTCTGCATCAGGACAATAGTCGATTGAGGCCCTGCTCAGCCCCAGTCTTTGCTGTCGGGGTGAGCCAAGGTCAGCAGCACAGGCACAACTTGCTCGAGGCCAGCAGCTCGCACAGGCAAGTTCAAGGTTTTGGCCAGAAGCAGCCCAGCCCACTCAGTACCTCCTTCCACCAGGGGTGGCCAACACAGCCCCAGACATGCCCTGGTCTGCCTGGTGAGCCAACACCGGTGCACAGACAGACAGACGCCACAGGGCATGGCACTGGCAACTGCCCTCCTTCAGCTCCCCCACTGGCAGCACGAGTCTCAGCCTGCAGAGGCACAGATCATCTTTCTCACCTCACCCGGCAGGACCATGGACTTCCCCTGGACACTCACAATTGGTCTCTCTGGTGGACACATCCCCTCAGCCCCCAAACTGCTCCCAGCATGGCACAGCATGTGAAAGGCTGCAAGCTGCCCTGCAAAGTGAGACGTTGGAATTGTTTGTTGGCAGCTTTGGGGGAAGCCAACCAATCAGAGGGAGATGAGCAGCTATTTGTGTCCACCAGAGAAGCTCCCATAAGGGCTGCCATGCCTGGTTGTTGGTATTTGCAATGCTCAGCCTTTCTGAGCAAGGACCAAGCACCTTACTGGTATGGGAAAGAATGAAGTCAAGCTTGAGCAAGCTACCAACAAGCCCAAGGGAAAAAGCCTGGCTTAGGTCTACACCAGAGCCTGGCTATGGCCATGGCTCCCCTAGAGCCCTCTGACCCAAAACCCTGCAGTCAGAGCAAGAGGAGCTTGAAGGCCAATTACAAGAACCTTACATGAAGCAAGCAGCTCTTGCATGTACTCTGGGCTTACATCAGCTTCAGCCTCTAGGACAGCACCCAGAGTCCCCCCTACAACTGTCCCCCCACTCCCTAGGGAAAGGGATTCCCACAGCACCGGCTGTCAGCCAAGTACAGGGAGTGCTCAAGCCCCTGTACAGTGTTTCCCAGTCCCACCCTGAGCACAAGTCATGCTCTGTCTGGACCTAGAGTTGATTCCTCCCTGCAGCAGCAGTGCTCAGGAACACTCTCAGGACACCCTGTGCCTGCCAGGAAATCCCCAGAATGAGAAAAATGTGGCATGGAATAGCATCAACATTCTTTCATCAGACACTCGCAATGCCAGCCAGGAACAGCTCCAGGTATCTTGGCAAAGCAGGGGGCTGCAAACCCCAAAAAGCCACAGCCATCACCATCAAATAGAACTGACTGTCCCTTTCCGAAGAGCAGGAGTCTGAATTTTGATCCCAGCCACTGCCACATTATTACTGCCTTCAAGCCCTCAAACCACAGATGAGGATGGAGGTAGCAGATGCACACAAGGACCCAGAAGCACAAGGGTGGAGGTGGGAGACGAGGTCACAAGGACCCAGGAGCATAGGGATGGAGGTGGAACACTCACATCGAGAACCCAGCCCTCAAACCAGGACCAAGACAAGAGAGGAGGATACATGAAGGGCCCCGTAGCACACAGGTGATTGTGGTTTCAGCAATAAACTACAGCCCCACATGGATTTTCCTTGGCTACAGTACAACTACTCTGCAGTGGCTCTAAGGGCACATTTGAAAGTGAGTCATACCGATACCACTGGTGAGAGGCTCCCACTTTCTTAAGAGTCTGTTATAGGCTGATTCCAAAGGAGGAAATAGGAAAAGCCATAAAAGTGTAACAACAGATTTGCACTACCGGGCTTAATGAGATGCACCTCCCAAGCCTACGTGCAGCTTTTCAACTCCTCATAAAGGAGATATAAAACGACAGCATGAAAGTCCCTGGGTATTTTCCACCTTAGCTGCCAGATAAATCAGGCCAACTGTGCCAAACAAGAGCCAAGAGAAAGTACATGCGACCATTCACACCTTTTTTTGGTAACACCTCCTGGAAGGGAACGATGTTTCACACCTTCCCAAGGGGCCAGGAGAGCCACAGGCACCCCCACGATTTTGGGGCAGGGAGATTTGCCATACACAAGCAGAACTTGTTGGTAATTAGGAGATCCATCAGCCCAGCAATTCATCTAAGACTGAGAAAGTTCCTTCCCAACAAAGGGGCCATCAGGAGCTTGGCGAGTGTCTTTACACCCAGCACACCCTAGCCGTTCCCTGCCCCAGCGCATTTCTCAGCCCCCGTTCCTTTCCTTCCAGCCACAGTCAAGGAAACCTCAGTGCAAAGACACCCAGGAGAATCCAACAGCACTAAATTACCTCACCTAGCATGAAAACGGGATGCCTGTGCACCACAAAAAAGACCTAAGGCTCACAGAAAGGCACAAAACCAGAATCTTTCTATCTGGTTTCTTATGATGCAACTAACAAAAATCACCTTTTTCCTCAGAAGAAAAAGCCAGAGAATGTGAGTAACCATGGTGCAAAAGGCCAATCCTTAAAGGGCAGGGTGTGAGCACTCAGGCCGTTTACTGTTCCAGGACACAATTTCCACTTCTCCCGTTGCAGATACAATTCACAATTTCCTTCTGATCCTCCTGTTCACACTCATCCCCTTTGCCTGGGTCAACTTCCAAACCCTCAAGCACTGTTCCCTCTTTCATGATGCATTTGTGCACCTTTCAGCTGCAGGACTCCTGCCCGACCTGCAACACCCACCCTGGGTGAAGCATCCCAGCAGCATTGCCTAGAACCCAGCCCTGCTGAGCTCCCCGAGCATCTCACCCTGGGGCCAGCAAACACCTGCCAGAGGCCACCAGGCTTCAACCAGAGCAGACCCCAGGACTAGAGCAAGTAGGTGCTGGCTCTGGGAGCATTCTGACAGCCCCTTGCTGGCCAGAGAGTCTGAGCTACCACAGGCCACCACTGAATTCCAGCAGCTCCAGTTTTCTGCTGCTGGTCACCACAACACCTCACCGCCTGAGCGAGTCACACACCAAAGGGTGGTGCGCGCTCCAAACACGTATGGCACTATCAAGACCTTACTGCCACCTCCTCCCCAAGCAGAAACAAGCGTTAAAGGCACCTTTCCTGGAGCCGGAGCACAGTTCCGCAGTCCATCGTGCAGAACCAGCAGGGGCTCACAGTGCTGAAGGACTTGGGTGACTCACCCACCTAAGCAGCCTCAAGAACCCGAGGTCCAACTTTGACCATCTGTCAAGAGGAATCACCTGAAGACCGCTGCGAGTGGCATCGCGATGTAGTGCTCACCCAGGGACTGAGGGCTGCAGGAGTGGAGGGCTGCAGGGCTCCCCATGGAGACGGGGCTACCCCCTGCGCACCCCAATACCGCAGACACACTCCCAGGACATGGTTTCCACACAGCTCCCAGGCCCTCCCTACCTTTATCAAAAGCCAAACACACACAGTAATCACCTCTTCCTTGCGCACCAGTATTTATCGAGCACCCTCAAATGACGCGGCGACTCCCCCGCGAGGCCCCGCAAACACGCTGGGGGAGCGGCCTGAGGGGACGAGGAGTTCCCCGGGACAGGGAACCACCTCCCCGGGGTAGTTGGACTACCCGGGCCGCCTGAAGCCACCATCATACATCCTCACCGTTAGTCCGGAGAAGGAGGCGGCCGAAATCCGGACCCTAGGGCGCTACTACTGGTGAGAGAGGGACGAGGGCGGTCGGGGCAAGGTACTGTGGGATCCTCACCACGCGGCCATACCACAGCGGGAACAAAACATGGCTCCCCCCTCAGGTCGGGGGCGCGGGGAGACCGGAGCGGCGGTTCCAACCCAACCAGAAACGCTGGTGTGGAACCGACCGGCCACCAAACCGACCGGCTGCGCGACCGGTCACGGGGCGGCCCCCAGCTCCGGCAACGGCCCAAGACCACCACTGGCTCCGGGACCCCCGCGCCGGGCAGCGCGGAACCGCCAGAGCGCGTGCACCTCCCAGAACCGGGGGCCTGACCCCAAGGCTCCCCCTCGCCTACCCGTCCCGTCGCGCCACGTGGGCCGCCCAGGCCCTACCTGCGAGTGCCGCCGC